>OZ014524.1:144964875-145564875 GCA_963966055.1 Lathyrus aphaca
GAGAGTACAACATATAATGTTATGCAAAGTGTCATAACTTACTCTAATGGTGATAGTGGTGTATACCACCTTTCGACCTGAAACTACTATGGACCCGAGACGTAGAGTCAAGTACTTTATTGTTGATCAAACGTTGTCCGTAATTGGATGATTATAAAGACAGTTGATGGGTACCTCACAAAGCATGTTGAGGGACATGAGTAGCCTAGATGGAATTTGCACATCCTGCATAACATGATAAATGTCTAAGGGCCCAATATTGAACTGGACAAGGATGCCACAATATATGCCTTGTTTTCAATATAAACATAAGGGCAAAAGGGTAATTGTACAAACAAATACTATCACAAAAGATTTTATCAGATCACATGACAATTAGCAGTGATGTGTTGCTAGATATCACTCACTGTTTATTATGTTAAATACTTGATTTAATATAATTACCAACGTCGCGAAATCCTACAGGATCACACACATAAGGACAGTTAGAGAAGAGGTGGAATAAATAAGGTACACAGTAAGGTACGGTGCGCTAGAATGAAATACAGAATATGGTAAGGTAGCATATGATATAATAATAATAAGTTATTATTAATTTTATAATAGTTATAAAATATAATAATAAAATTATGGTTACTATAATAATAGTTATTATAATAATATAATAATAATATTTTTATTATTGAGTTGGGCTTTTAACTTAAGGTCCACACAAGTAGTTCTATAAATAGAACCATTATGAAAAAGCTCAGTCGTTGTTGTTTTTGAAATCCTGGTTGTATTTCTTTTCCTCTCCTTTCTCTCTAAACCTTCAATCATAATCAGCTAGCACTGTGACTGAAGGAAACTGTTCGTGTGGACTAAGTAGAAGCATTGTTCGTCGTACAACGCTTGTGATCAAATCGAAATCAAAGGTTTCAAACGCCACAAGAGGTAAATATTTTATCACAAATCATGACCTTTCGTAAGGATCTCTAAAGGGATTTTTTTTCCGTTGCGTTTATATCGCTAATTTCACTTCAGTGGTATCAGAGCCACTTACGAAACCATGAGTCTGGTAATTGTTTACTTTCTGTCAATTTTGTTTTAATTGGATTAAAACACGTAAAATTAAATCAAATACGGATATTGAATTTTGGCATCAGATTGTGTACGGTTTGGATGGTTGATATTGACTATGCTTCGGAATCCAACAATAGTATGGTGAAGCATCGATATGTCAATCGTTCATAAGTTACACATATATGATCGATCTAATTCATATATGATATGAACAACTTTGATGCAAAGATGGTATATTGGATATACTATTTAATTTCATCAGTTCAATTAGAGTAAAGATTATCATTCGGTTGGGCGATCTGTGGTTATATGCTTCAGAATCCTACTTTAGTATGGTGAAGCGATAACATACGAATCAATCATATTGAATTGTTGATCAAGTTGCGTTGACGGTATGAAATTTTGCATTGCAGAGTGACAACACAAGGGTTGCGCCGTCTGCAATTAAAAATCACGTTGTGACGATCGTAATGCAGTCATGACGGTCGTCATGCAGTAATGACATTCGTGACAATCGTCATGCAGGGTGTGACGGTCGTCACATGAAAAAGGATCGGGACGTGTTGCGCAAGGGTTGCGAAAAATTTGCAGTAATAATATTAAAAGGGTTTATTATTATTTTTCTGAAATTTAATTTGATTTGTTTTATTAACCAGATTTAAATTAATAATAATAATAATGTTATTATTTTTTCTTGTGGTGAAGTGTTATGGCCTTAGTTTATTTTATTTTGTTTTGTTTTGTTTTTGGATTTTATAAATAAGACCTGCGTGTCGTGTCTCTCTCCTATTCTCTTCGTGTAATTTCTTTTCTCATTTCACTCCCTCGTATGTAAAACGAGTTTCTTGTATGTAATGAATTATTATGATGAAAAAGAAGACTACAAAATAAAGAAGGACAACCTTTGAGATATTGCTTGGTGAAATGAAGATCGTTATTAGGTTTAGCTTAGTTCTCTCATTGGCTTGGGAGAACAATTGCGTTAGGGGTCATAATTGTTTCATATGTTTGTATGTTTATATAGAAATGTATGTGTGTATGTTAATGCATGTGCGAGGAACGATTTATATGATAAATAAGCCGTGAGATCAAATTAATTAAAATTCCCTCAAAACTAAATATTAAGTTTTTGCTTTCCAAATTTTAGAACTCATCAATACTAGTATCGAATTATGTAGGTTTCGCCTAACGTGAGGTGCACATTCTATATTGGTAAGGTGCGATGGGATAAATGTAATATCCAATTTCTAAAACAATGAGTCAAACTTAAATGAACAAAATATAATAAGATTATATATGTTTATAAGCAAGAGTTGGGAATGATCCATATGATGGATTGGAATAAGGAGTTATTCACCCAACTGAAATATCCGAGAATTGTATTGGATGCAATTGGAAGAAGTTCCTACCTAAATAGCCAAGTTTTGTGTAATCAGCCTAACGTTGACTTAAAACAAAGCAAAATATGGATCTCGATCCACTAGAAAATCTTCCAATGAGATTTTCCAAATCAAATGATGAGGGTCATTTGTTTTGAGTAAAATAATGGGAGCATATTTAATTAAAGGTCTAATTGAATATGTTTAATGATGCTAATATCTCCACCATATTTTAATGTAGATTACCATGACAAACAACATATCTAATAACAATTTGCAAACAATCTTGGATAAGGAAAAATTGTCTGGGACAAATTTTCTAGATTGGCACCGAAATCTGAGGATTGTCCTCAAACATGACCAAAAGTTGTATGTCTTAGAGACACTTATTCCTGATGAGGAACCTTCTAGTTCTGCTCCTAAGGCTGAAAGAGATGCTTATAAGAAGCATGTCAATGATGCCAATGAAACTGCTTGCATCATGCTGGCTACCATGAATTCTGAATTGCAAAAGCAACATGAAAACATGGCAACGTTCGATATGATCGAACATCTGAAGATGCTCTATCAAGAGCAGGTAAGGCATGAAAGGTTTGGAGTTTTAAAAGCCCTTTTACAAGATAAGCTAGTTGAGGGAAGCCTAGTAGGTCCCCATGTACTCAGAATGATTGGGTATGTGGAGAATATTAAAAGATTGAGATTTCCCCTCAAGAAGGAGCTTGCAACTGATTTGATCATGCAATCGTTGCCGGAGAGTTTTTGTCAATTTGTCCTTAATTTCAACATGAATGACATGGAAAAATATCTTCCTGAATTGCTAAGAATGTTAAGAACTGCTGAGAAAAAGCTGAAGTCAAAAGGAAAATGCATTTGTATCGTCAGTAATGGAAAGAAACAAAACAAAAGGCCAACCATCAGGGTGGTAAATGGAAAGGCAAGGAAGTTGTCAAACCCAAATATATTGCACCTATTTTAAAGCCTAGTGGAGGCATAACTAAGGAGGGCACTTGCTTCTATTGCGGTAAGACTGGACACTGGAAGAGAAACTGCCCAAAGTACCTGGAAGATAAGAAGAATGGAGTGGAGACTTCAACTTCAGGTATTTTTGTTATTGAAATTTATTTATCTACTTATGCATCATGGGTATTAAATACTGGATGTGATTCTCATATTTGTACCAATGTGCAGGGACTAAAAATGAGTAATGTTTTGGCAAAAGGTTGTCGTACCTCGAAAAAATACGATCCTAAAACAAAACAACAGAGCCGCCACCTAATTCTATTTATTCTACGAGAGAAAAGGGAGATATAGATACAACCTAAAGGAAGGATAAGAAATGGTCAACGAAACCAAATTCTAAGTTCGGGAGTCGGTTACGCAAGGGGAAGGTATTAGCACCCCTCACGTCCGTTGTACTCAATGGGAACCTCTTAGCTAATTATGCGATTAAATGTTTGATCTTAAGTCTATGTCTTCTAAATGATTATTAATATGTTTGTTTGAAAGAAAAGAAGGTTTTTAAATTAATATTAAGACGGAGAAAGGCTTAAAGTTTTTAAACAGAGAAATGATTGAATTTTTATTAGGGTGACAGAAAAAGATTGATTTTTTTTTAATAGGGTGCTCGCGAAGGATTAAAATCCCCGTGCCTACGTATTCCCTTGTGCAATGGGAAAGTCAGAGCTTCGTAGTTCGTGCTACTACGATCTGTGGTTTTTTAATTGAACGATTGTTTAAAATGCATTCTACTGTTAAGCGTTGGCTTATACTCGCGGTGGAGGCTGAAGCGCTAGCTTGTTCGAGAGATAGAATGATTTAAACAATGTTCGTTTTAGAAGAAAGTGTTTGACTTTGTTAAGATGTTTTAAACGAAAGGGCGATTGAACACATCGCGTGGGGCTAGCCCATGTTGCGGTCCAATCCAGAACGTGCGAAGTGCTAGTCTCCGGAATTCTGTCTTTCGATAATTAATTATATTAAAGATTTGAAAGTTTTGATATACGAATGGTGATTGAACCATCGCGTGAGGCTAGCCCAGTTGCGGTCCAATCCAGAACGTGTGGAATGCTAGACTCCGGAGTTCCTTTTTCGTAATTTAATTTAATTAAAGATTTGAATATTTGTTTTTAGATGTTTTGAATAACGAAGGAGTGAACGAACAATACGCGTGAGGCTAGCCCAGTTGCAGTTCGTTCTAGAACGTGCGGAGTGCTAGACTCCGGGGCTCTATTCCTTGTTAAATAAATTAGGCGCGTAAAAGTGCAGATGGCGGTCACATAGGTGACCGACTTACGTGTGTGCAAATGTGAACGCGATGAATTATTTTGGAACGTTAGAATGTAGTATTATAAAAATGTAAGAAAAAAAATAAACAAACTAAATATACTAAATAGAATAATCATGAAATAAGAAAAAAAATTAATCTTATGAACTAAATAAATAAAAGATGGCCTCATAATGGTCGCAATTAGTCGAAAACGACTTATTGCGATTTTGTTATATCATTGGCCCAAAAAACAATTAAATGGAAAAAAGTACTAAATAATTTAATAAACAAAAATTCTTTTTTTTTTACAAGAGATTTTCATAGACAAATAGGTCACTAACAAATAAATTGAAACTAACAACTTATAAAACATATTTTAACATAAACAAATTTAAGATAAACAAAAAACGATATGTAAGTAAACGAAATCTAAAATAATATAAAAGAACCAAACATCAATATTACATAGAAAGGGGGGCGGTGCATGATTAGGAAAAAAAACAGTAACAAGGCTTATGAAGTTTAGGGCCTAAAAGCCCAAATCAGCAGGGTAAACTAAAAAAAAGGTAAAACAAAAATAATAGTAAAGTAAAAGATTAAATATAACCATAAAAATTAACAATCCACTTCAGAGGAAAAAAATAGAGAAAACGTATTGGGTCAAACCCATAAACCTAATTATATATATAAAAAATTAGTTTAAGAAATTAGATTTAGAAAAAGACAAATACAAATACAGAGAACCTACCTTCCAATCAATGAAAAAAACCCAGCTGCGATTCACGTCCCTACCTCTCCCGGACTCGCGATCTCGCTCTCTCTTCAGCCACTCTGTCTTTCGATACGCTTCCGCTTCCGCTTCCGCTTCCAGGATCTCCGCTTTCCTCTCTCAATCTGCGTTCGAACTCCTTCTCCTGTGTGTGTACGGTTTGTGAATGTTTCACGATTCCTCTCTGATTTCTCTCGGTTTTGTCGCGGTGGGTCTAATCTCAGCTTTCGCGGTGAAGGGGTTTTTTCGCGGCAGTTTGAAGTGGTGGTTTGTGGTTTGTTGTTTCTATGAGGGTCTGAGGCGGAAAACGGAGGGTGGCGGATCAAAGAAGAGGAAGGGCTTGTGCTTGGATTGAGGGGTTTTTGGGTTCGATGGAGTGGCTAGGGCGGCGTCGGTTTTGTGGTTTGTTGAGTTTGTGAAGATTTGGTGATGATGATGGTCGGCGAGATGGTGATTTCAACTCATAGGTTTCTCTTTTTTTTTTGGTCTGCCTTCTGTTTTTTTTATGGCAAAGGTTTATTGTTGCCTTTCTGGTTTTGTGGCGGTGATGGTGTTGGGGAAGAAAGGAGGGTAGTTTGCGATGGAGACGTTTCTGGGTTTTGGATGGGTTTGAGGTTAGAGGCGGCGGCGACAGGTTTTGTTCACATGTTTGTGTTCGGAATCGCGGCTTCAACTGCAGTGGTGGTGATGGTTTTTTTTTCAGTTCAGCGTTTTGTTTCTCTCCGTGGCTATAAAGTTCTGAAATTTTGATTTGGTTGAATGGTGGATTCGGGGAGGGTTGTTGCTGTTTGGGTTGTTGATGGTGAAGGTAATTGCGATGGTGGTATCGCAATGGTAGTGGTGCTTCAGAGTTTTTGTTTTTTTTTGGGTGATAAGTGTTTCACCGATTCTGGTTTCATGGCGTTTTTTCAGTTTCAAGAGTAGGTTTTTTTTTTCTCCTGAGGTTTTTCGGTTTGGTTGTTTTTAAGGGAAAAGAAGATGGTCTGTATGTTGCGTGATGAGTTGTTATCATGTCTGAGTTCTGCTGTTGTTATGCAGGTCCTCTGTTTCTCTGCTATTGGTCAACCTGATAAAGGGTTTATGTTGATGCCAATCTGAGATATGAAAATGATGGCTGAGTTTTTTTGGGTGTTTTCGTGAGGTCCCCTCTTTACTGGCAGGTTGGTGTTGCCAAAATGGTGAAAAGTGTATAGTATGCAGTTACAGGCTATGTGGGGAGTTGTATTTGGATTTGGACCATAAACTTGAAAACTAACTTAAACAATTGTATATCAACTTAATAAAAAAACTAACAATAATCTAATAACAAATAAAATAATAAATTAAAAGAAATAATAAAAATAATAATAATACTAGAATAAAGGAAAATAATAAATAATAAAAATAAACTGCTATAAATTATTTAAGTGAGACAAAAAAAAGACAAATAATTAAGATGTAAATTAAATGAAAAAAAAAATTAAATTAAATTAAAATTAAATTTAAGTGAAATTAAAACTAAATCTAAATAGTCTAAATTAAAAAGTAAAGATTAGTAAGATTAATAAACTAATTAAAATACTTAAACTAACTCTAATTGATTTTGTTTTTTTAAAAATTAAATCTAAAAAATAAATTAAAGGGTAAACTTAAATTATAGTAAATAAATAAAGGAAATGATTTAAAAGGAACAGAAAATCTAACTAAATTCTAAAATTAATTTAAATCCTCCGAAATCAAGGGAAAAATAAAACGATACTGTATATAATCGAACAAAAATACAATCAAAAGTGTAAAAATGACTGACTATTGATATTGTGATAAAAATGTCAGATGATGAAAATTTCGAAAAAGGTTTCGGTCAAAATTTAGGGTGTGACAAAGGTGAATTTGACCCACGAGTTGGCAATGGAGCAAAGGTTGATGCTTTAGCCGTAGGAATTTATGATTTGACTTTACCTAGTTGTTTAATAATTGAGTTAGAGAACTGTTATTATGTACCTGCAATTAGTAGGAATATTATTTCCGTTTCTTGTTTGGACAAGTTTGGTTTTTCATTTATAATAAAGAACAATTGCTGCTCTATTTATTTTAATGATATATTATATGGTACTGCACAAATGAACAATGGATTACAATTCCTTGATCTTGAAATGTCAATTTATAACATTAATACTAAAAGGATGAAACCTAATGAGTTAAATCCAAGTTACCTTTGGTGTTGTCACCTAGGCCATTTAAATGAGAGGCGCATCTTCAAACTTTATAAAGATGGACTCTTTGACTTTTTTGATTACGAATCATATGATACATGCAGATCTTTTTTAATTGGAAAGATGCCAAAGACCCCATTCACAGGAAAAGGTGAAAAGGAAAATGATCTTTTGGACCTCATACATACTGATGTATGTGGACCACTGAACATACCAGTTAGAGGAGGTTTTCAATACTTCATCATATTTACTAATGTTTTCAGTAGATATGGTTATGTGTATTTAATGAAACACAAATCTGAATCCTTTGAAAAGTTGAAGGAGTTAAAGAATGAAGTATAAAACCAATTAGGTAAGAATATTAGAACTCTTCGATCAGATCGAGGCAGTGAATATTTAAGCCTAGAGTTTGATGACCATCTAAAAGAATGTAGGATTCTATCCCAACTCACTCCTCCTGGAACATGACAATGGAATGGTGTATCTAAGAGAAGAAATTGAACCTTGTTAGATATGGTCCGATCCATGATGAGTCACGTCGATCTTCCAAACTCCTTTTGGGGACATGCATTATTTACAGCAGCTTACACACTTAACCATGTTCCGTCTAAAAAGGTAGAAAAGACACCATATGAGATATGGAGTGGTAAGAAACAACATATGTATTACATGAGGGTTTAGGGTTGTGAAGTTTATGTGAAACGACACATTTCAACTAAGCTTGAGCCCAAATATGACAGATGCTTATTTGTGGGGTATCCTAAAGAAACAAGAGGATATTACTTCTACAATCCTTCTGAGGGCAAAGTGTTTGTTCCTCGAACTGGAGCCTTCTTGGAAATGGATTTTATTTCCAAAGGAATCAGTGGGAGGAAAGTAAAGCTTGAAGAAATTCAAGAATCACAAAGAATTGATAAAACTATGGAGGAATTAGAACTAAATCTAAATAGTCTAAATTAAAAAGTAAAGATTAGTAAGATTAATAAACTAATTAAAATACTTAAACTAACTCTAATTGATTTTGTTTTTTTAAAAATTAAATCTAAAAAATAAATTAAAGGGTAAACTTAAATTATAGTAAATAAATAAAGGAAATGATTTAAAAGGAACAGAAAATCTAACTAAATTCTAAAATTAATTTAAATCCTCCGAAATCAAGGGAAAAATAAAACGATACTGTATATAATCGAACAAAAATACAATCAAAAGTGTAAAAATGACTGACTATTGATATTGTGATAAAAATGTCAGATGATGAAAATTTCGAAAAAGGTTTCGGTCAAAATTTAGGGTGTGACAAAGGTGAATTTGACCCACGAGTTGGCAATGGAGCAAAGGTTGATGCTTTAGCCGTAGGAATTTATGATTTGACTTTACCTAGTTGTTTAATAATTGAGTTAGAGAACTGTTATTATGTACCTGCAATTAGTAGGAATATTATTTCCGTTTCTTGTTTGGACAAGTTTGGTTTTTCATTTATAATAAAGAACAATTGTTGCTCTATTTATTTTAATGATATATTATATGGTACTGCACAAATGAACAATGGATTACAATTCCTTGATCTTGAAATGTCAATTTATAACATTAATACTAAAAGGATGAAACCTAATGAGTTAAATCCAAGTTACCTTTGGTGTTGTCACCTAGGCCATTTAAATGAGAGGCGCATCTTCAAACTTTATAAAGATGGACTCTTTGACTTTTTTGATTACGAATCATATGATACATGTAGATCTTTTTTAATTGGAAAGATGCCAAAGACCCCATTCACAGGAAAAGGTGAAAAGGAAAATGATCTTTTGGACCTCATACATACTGATGTATGTGGACCACTGAACATACCAGTTAGAGGAGGTTTTCAATACTTCATCATATTTACTAATGTTTTCAGTAGATATGGTTATGTGTATTTAATGAAACACAAATCTGAATCCTTTGAAAAGTTGAAGGAGTTAAAGAATGAAGTATAAAACCAATTAGGTAAGAATATTAGAACTCTTCGATCAGATCGAGGCAGTGAATATTTAAGCCTAGAGTTTGATGACCATCTAAAAGAATGTAGGATTCTATCCCAACTCACTCCTCCTGGAACATGACAATGGAATGGTGTATCTAAGAGAAGAAATTGAACCTTGTTAGATATGGTCCGATCCATGATGAGTCACGTCGATCTTCCAAACTCCTTTTGGGGACATGCATTATTTACAGCAGCTTACACACTTAACCATGTTCCGTCTAAAAAGGTAGAAAAGACACCATATGAGATATGGAGTGGTAAGAAACAACATATGTATTACATGAGGGTTTAGGGTTGTGAAGTTTATGTGAAACGACACATTTCAACTAAGCTTGAGCCCAAATATGACAGATGCTTATTTGTGGGGTATCCTAAAGAAACAAGAGGATATTACTTCTACAATCCTTCTGAGGGCAAAGTGTTTGTTCCTCGAACTGGAGCCTTCTTGGAAATGGATTTTATTTCCAAAGGAATCAGTGGGAGGAAAGTAAAGCTTGAAGAAATTCAAGAATCACAAAGAATTGATAAAACTATGGAGGAATTAGAGCAGGAATCACAAACAACTGTGGAAGAGCGACCTGCTCAAGTAGAACAAAACCAGCGTAGGTCGAGCAGGATACATCACCAACCAGAGAGATATGGATATCTCATAAATAATCAAGGTGATGTATTACTCATGGATCAAGATGAGTCTGTAACCTACCAAGAGGCCATAACTAGTCCTGAGTCTAAGAAGTGGCTAGAAGCCATGAAATCTGAAATGCATTCCATGTACACAAACCAAGTTTTGACCTTGGTAGAGCCTCCTGTAGGAGTTAATCTTATAGGATGCAAGTGGGTCTTCAAAAAGAAGATTGACATGGATGGTAAGGCACATACCTATAAGGCAAGACTGGTTGCTAAAGGTTATAAACAAATTCATGGGATACACTATGATGAAACCTTTTCACCAGTTGCAATGCTTAAATCTGTTCGGATTTTACTTGATATCGTTGTATATCATGATTATGAAATATGGCAAATGGATGTCAAGACTGCTTTCCTTAATGGGAATCTTCTTGAGGATGTGTACATGACACAACCTGAAGGATTTGACATACCTGAAGAAGGCCATAAGATATGCAAGTTACATCGATCAATCTATGGATTGAAACAAGCTTCCAGAAGCTGGAATCTTCGTTTTAATGAAACTGTAAAACAATATGGATTCATAAAGAATGAAGATGAGGTTTGTGTCTACAAGAAGGTTAGTGGGAGCATGATCATTTTCCTGGTATTATATGTAGATGACATATTACTCATTGGAAACGATATCCCTACCTTGGAACAAGTAAAAACTTGGTTAGGGAAATGATGTTCTATGAAGGACCTTGGTGAAGCAACCTATATATTAGGAATTATGATCTATAGAAATAGATCACAAAAACAGCTTGGCCTAAGTCATAGTACATACATAGACAAATTGTTGAGACGCTTTAATATGCATGATTCCAATAAAGGATTCATACCTATGCAACATGACATGTGTCTATCAAAAACACAATCTCCTTCAACAAAAGAAGAAAGAGATCACATGAATAAGATTCCATATGCATCTGCAATAGGATCTATCATGTATGACATGTTATGTACTCAACCAGATGTCTCGTATGCTTTAAGGGCAATGATTAGGTACTAATCTGATCCTGGTGATGCTCACTGGGTATCTGTAAAGAATATCCTTAAGTACTTAAGAAGGACTAAGGATACATTCTTGATATATGGAGGTCAGGACGAGCTCGCGGTAATTGGTTACACTGATGCTAGCTTCCAGACAGATAAGGATGACTTCAGATCATAATTTGGTTATGTGTTCTTCCTAAATGATGGCGTTGTGAGCTGGAAAAGTTCAAAGCAAGAGACAATTGTTGATTCTACAACCGAGTCAGTGTATAGTGTAACCTCAAATGCAACAAAGGAAGTTGTTTGGATCAAGAAGTTCATTAGTGAACTTGGAATAATCCTTAGCATTGTGGATCCCATTGATCTCTATTGTGACAACAATGGTGCCATCGTACAAGCTAAGAAGCCTAGATCTCACCAATGATCCAAACACGTATTTAGGTGTTATCATCTCATTCGAGAGATAATAGATCATGGAGATGTGAAGATATGTAGAGTACCTACACTTGACAATATTGCTGCCCCCCTAATAAAACCTTGCGCAGCAGAAGCATGATGATCATACTAGATCTATAGGTATTAGGGGTATGCCTGATTGGCTCTAGTGCTAGTGTTAGATTGTTGGTGTAAGCCCAAGAGGCCAATACGTTTGGTATTTGTATCGAATTATTTATTAATAATAAAAGGCATTTTTTTATTATGTTTGTTTTTCCAAAATGATAAAGTCCCTAGAATAGCTAGTTATTTTAATGAAATATTAAGTGTGACTTAATCATGATATTCCATTAAACATAAGGACACTATTTTTAAAGCATCCATAGTCGATCTTTAATGTGAAATGGGATAGCCTTAAAGCATTAAGACTATTATGTAGATTGACTGATAATCACATCTCATAGATCATGGATAAGGATTTATCAAGTCTTGACATAGGTATGAATATTAGGAGTAATATTTATACTGGACTAAGCCACTATAAGAGTACTACATCGAATATGTTATACAAAGTGTCATAAGTTACTCTCATGGTGATAGTGGTGTGTACCACCCTTCTACCTGAAACTACTATGGACCCTAGATGTATAGTCAAGTACTTTATTGTTGATCAAACGTTGTCCGTAACTGGATAATCATAAAGACATTTGTTGGGTACCTCACAAAGCATGTTGAGGACATGAGTAGCCTAGATGGAATTTGCCCATCCTGCATAACAGGATAAATGTCTAAGGGCGCAATATTGAACTGGACAAGGATGACACAGTATATGCCTTATGTTCAATATAGATATAAGGGCAAAAGGGTAATTGTATAAGCAAATACTATCACAAAAGGTTTTGTCAGATCACATGACAATTTTGTGAGTTGGGTAGTAGTGATGTGTTGCTAGATACCGCTCACTGTTTATTATGTTAAATACATGATTTAATATAATTACCAACATCGCGAAATCCTACAGGGTCACACACATAAGGACAATTAGAGAAGATATAAAATAAATAAGGTGCACCGTAAGGTACAGTGCACTAGAATGGAATACGGAATATGGTAAGGTACCATATGATATAATAATAGTTATTATTAATTTTATAATACTTATAAAATATAATAATAATAAAATTATGGTTATTATAATAATAGTTATTATAATAATATATTATTATTATTATTGAGTTGGACTTTTAGCTTAAAGCCCACACAAGTAGTTCTATAAATAGAACCCTTGTGAAAAAGCTCATTCGTTGTTGTTTTTGAAACCATGGCCGTATTCCTTTTTCCTCTCCTTTCACTCTAAACCTTCAATCGTAACCAGATAGCACTATGACTGAAGGAAGTTGTTCATGGTGGACTGAGTAGAGGCGATGTCCGTCGTACAACTTCTCCTTGCTCATTGAGTTTGTTTCTGAATACCCATTTGGTGCCAATGATGTTGAATCCTCTGGGTCTAGGAACTAGATCCCACACATCATTTCTGGTGAATTGATTAAGTTCTTCTTGCATAGCCAGAATCCAATCATTTTCTGATAGAGCTTCTTCTACAGAAGATGGTTCAATCAGAGAGACAAGTCCTAGTAGCGTCTCTTCAGAGTTTTTGAATGAGGATCTTGTTCTGATTGGTTCATCTTTCTTTCCCAAGATTTTATCTTCTGGGTGATTAATATTGCTTCTGGAAAGCTTCTTCTGGATGGGTTCTTCAGGTGTTGATGGAGCAGTTGTATTGTTTTGAACTTTAGAAGATTGATCTTTAGAAGTTCTGTTTGTAGAGATTTCTACTTCTATATCTGCAGTAAATTCATTCTGCTTTGGTTTTTCAGAACCAAGCTTATCATCAAATCTGACATGAATTGATTCTATCACAATACGTGTTTCTGTATTGTATACTCTGTATCCCTTAGAACGTTCAGAGTATCCTAACATATAACACTTTTGTGCCTTAGAATCAAATTTATTCAGAGTATCAAGAGTGTTTAACATAAAACAAATACATCCAAAAGGATGAAAATAAGAAATGTTGGGCTTTCTGTTCTTCCACAATTCATAAGGAGTCTTTTCAAGAATAGGTCTTATAGAGATTCTATTCTGAATGTAACATGCTGTATTTACTGCTTCTGCCCAAAAATGTTTAGCCATATTAGTCTCATTGATCATGGTTCTGGCCATCTCTTGTAAAGTTCTATTTTTACGTTCTACAACCCCATTTTGTTGTGGAGTTCTAGGACAAGAAAAATCATGAGAGATGCCATTTTCATTAAAAAATGATTCTAATTGTTTATTTTCAAATTCTCCACCATGATCACTTCTGACTTTTATGATCTTTGATTCTTTTTCATTTTGAACTTGTTTGCAGAAGTTAGAAAATACAGCAATTGACTCATCCTTGTGTCTAAGAAACTTTACCCATGTCCATCTGCTGAAGTCATCTACGATCACCAATCCATACTTCTTGCCACTGACAGAAGCAGTTTTCACTGGTCCAAATAAGTCAATGTGCAGAAGTTCTAATGGTCTAGAGGAAGATACAACATTTTTAGCTTTGAATCCAGTTTTTGAAAATTTGCCTTTCTGACATGCTTCACATAGAGCTTCTGAGTTGAACTTCAAATTTGGAAGTCCTCTGACTAGATTGAGTTTGTTAAGTTGAGATAATCTTCTCATATTAACATTTCCCAATCTTCTGTGCCAGACCCATTGCTCAGTTTCCACAGACATTAGACATTTTACATTTTGAATTTTTAATTCTGAAAGCTTTATTTTATAAATGTTGTTCTTTCTCTTTCCACTAAAAAGGATTGTTCCATCTTTCTGACTAACAGCTTTACAGAACTTTTGATTAAAGATTATGTCATAGCCATTATCACTTAATTGACTTATGGATAGTAAATTATGCATTAATCCTTCTACAAGTAGAACATTAGATATAGAAGGAAGATTTCCATTACCAATAGTTCCGGAGCCAATAATTCTTCCTTTTTGATTGCCCCCAAAACCTACGTGGCCTCCATCTTTTAATTCAAGACTTTGGAACATATGCTTTCTTCCCGTCATGTGACGTGAGCATCCAGAGTCCAGGTACCATGATTGGTGTTTCAGTTTTGCTGTTAAAGACATCTGCAACATACACAATTTTATCCTTGGGTACCCATATTCTTCTGGGTCCTTGTTTGTTAGATTTTACAAACTTCTGATTTATTTTGGGTTTTAAATCAGAACTTGTAGAGCAAGATGACTCACTAGTGTATATAAGATCATGATTATGACCGTAGGTGAAATGAGAACTTAGAGGAGTATTAGTATTTATGACAATGTCATCAATATTTTTTAATTTCAGAGTTTCATTATTTTTCACATAGCCTATGCCTCTTCTTTCATTTCTGCTAACACCATAGATCATAGAAGCAATCTTACTTCTATCTAAGCTTTTAGTAAGAAATTGTTGAAAACTATAATCATATTGTTTTATGATATTATCAGAATTGATTAGATCTTCTAATTCAGATTTCTTCTGAGCTTTGAGCTTCTCAAAAGAGTTTTTACATTCAAAGAGATTTTCTTTCAGCTCAGAGTTTTCTGTTTTTAGTTTTCTAACATCTTCTAATTCAGACACTAGACTTTGTTTAACGTCTTTGTATTTGAATTGAAGCTTCTGATATTTTTCAAGAATTTCTGAAAGACTAGCTTCTAACTCAGATCTAGAGAATTTAGAAAATACCTCTTCTGAGTCTGATTCTAACTCTGATTCTGATGAGTGATCATCTTCTGGTATATTTGCCATTAATGCAATATTAGCTTGTTCATCTCCAGAATCTGACTCTGCTTCAGATGATTCAGAATCATCCCATGTTGCCATGAGACTCTTTTTCTTTTCTTTGCTGAATCTGTTTCTGGGTTTGTCTTTCTGAAGTTTTGGACATTCACTTTTATAGTGTCCTGGTTCTTTGCATTCGTAGCACACAACTTCTTTGCTTCTGGGTTTCTTGTGACTGGATGTTGATTCAGAATAATTGTTTGATCTTCTGGTATTTCTGAACTTCTTCTGACGATGCTTCCAGAGTTGTTGAACTCTTCTTGACAGGAGAGATAATTCATCTTCTTCTGATGAGCATCCAGAGCTTTCTTCTTCTTCTGCCTGTAAAGCTTTAGAAACATGTTTGTTAGATTTAAGAGCTACAGACTTACCTTTCTTCTGGGGCTCATCTTCTTCTAATTCAATCTCATGACTTCTCAAGGAGCTGATCAGTTCTTCTAGGGAAATTTCATTCAGATTTTTTGATAATTTTAAAGCAGTGACCATGGGTCTCCAGGCTTTTGGTAAACTTCTGATGATTTTCTTCACATGATCTGCTGTTGAGTAGCCTTTGTCCAGAACTTTTAGTCCAGCAACCAGAATTTGGAACCTTGAAAACATTTTTTCAATGGTTTCATCTTCTTCCATCTTGAAAGCTTCATACTTCTGGATGAGAGCTAGAGCTTTGGTCTCCTTGACTTGAGAGTTGCCTTCATGTGTCATCCTTAGAGAATCAAACATGTGTTTGGCTGAATCCCTGTTTGTGATCTTCTCATATTCTGTGTACGAGATGGCACTTAGAAGTATGGTCCTAGCTTTGTGATGATTTCTGAATTCCTTCTTCTGTTGAACTGTCATATTTTTTCTTTCAATCTTCTGACCATCTTCTCCAACAGGATGAATATATCCATCTGTCACCATGTCCCAGAGATCTCCATCTAGAGCTAGAAAGAAACTCTCTAGAACATCCTTCCAGTAGTCAAAGTTGTTACCATTGAACATTGGTGGTTTAGCATTGATCTTGTCATTCTGATAGTCATTGTTAATTCCAGTTTCTGCCATGTGTTTATCTTCTGGATCTTTTACTGACACGGTTAAGTGTAATACTCAGAACCTAGCGCTCTGATGCCAATTGAAGGTGGCAAAACACAAGGAAGGGGGGTTGGAATTGGGTTTTGTGGAATAATTAAAATTAACTTCTAATGACACGTTTACTTTATCCTGGTTCGTTTGAACTCAAACTACATCCAGTCCACCCGCCAAGGTGATTTTGCCTCTACTGAGGTCTTAATCCACTATTCAATAAGAATACACACAAAGACCTATAATCAATGTCTTCTTGAGTCTTCTGACTAAACTTAGTCACTCAAGGAAAAAATAATTATTACAAGAATAATAATAAAGACGTAACTAAAATGCTTCTAGATAAGCAGGTATCACTAAGTGATAGTTACAACAATAAGCACAAGATAAAATGATTAGCTTGAATATATGAGATACGTTGTAATGCGTTGCGTTTGTTTTTGCTCATTTCTTCAAATGATGTCCTTTATAAATAGTTCTTGATAAAGTAGTCGTTGGAGACATCTTGAACCAAATTAGGATATACTTTAATACCTTAATTTCTTTCCATAAGTGGAGATACTTGTCTTTGTATATTAAAGAGCATATTCTTTAATTAAAGTCTTTTAATAAGGATACCAACATCTTCTAAGCGGAAATCAGAGATAATGAATAAGAGATGCGCAGCCAATAAATGTGCCATTTAATGCTGGATTCTTCTTTGAGCGTATCTTCTATAATGGTTCTCCTTAGCTTGTACGGATTACTTAAATAAGATTTACTTCTACATAAAATAAGTATATTCATTAGAACTTCTAATATGAAGGACTTTGTTATCATCAAAACACTTAGAGGTTCAGAACCATATTTGTTCTAACAAATGCATGCGAGATAAACGATATGTAAATCGTTATCCGGACGCGATACCGCACAATACTAAAGATGAAAACCAAATTGAGTTGCATTTATGGTACTCTTACATCTTTAAGTTCAATCACTCATCTTGGTGGATTTAAGCATGAAAATGTATCACTAATGCAAAGTACCTTAAATGGATTAAATAATCCACTTAAAGGTAGTTTTGAATTAATGAACATTAACTACTCTAATCAACACCCAAAGTCCATTGAGATTAAAGAGAAATTTCTCCCAAAAGTGTTTCCCAAGGTAAAAATAAAAAGGAGGAAGAAGAAGAAGAAAGAGGAAACAAAAAGAGGCTTAAAAACAAGCCAAAAAGTCAATTCTGACTTGCGTTAACCGGTTAACCAGATTACACTGAAACTGGTTAACCCGTTAACGCCGTTAACCCGTTAACCAATTTACACTGTAAATGGTTAACCGGTTAACGCTGAACCAGCAGTAGAAAAAATGCTAAAATTTAGCATGATCCATTTTCAAAACCCTCTTACAAACATTTGGTGATCATGATCTGAATTTGCACGAATTTTAGAACAAAAATACAGTGAAATCCCTGCAATCAAAAAACAAATAAAGATCCAATGGATCTAGAAACAAAAGCACCAAAGATCTACATCTTGAATGTTGATGGTGAAAAGGGGTTTATGGAGGAAGATGAATTACCAAGAGCTTTTCTTCAAATTGAACCAACACAAGCTTAGATCTACTGAAATTGATGACCAAAAGAATGAAAGGATGAAGGTTTAGCTCAAGTTGATCAAGAATTCAATGTGAATTCTTGATAACTTCAAAAGAAAGAAAGTGAGCTTTTGGTGAATTTGCTTTTTTGGGGGAAAATTTTGCAAGAGTTTCAAGGAATTTTTGCAAGGTGGATTTGGCTCTCAAAAGCTTGTGGAATGAATGAAATTAGGGTGCCATTTAAAGACCTTAGGTATGGAAATTTGGTGGAATGGAGCTTGCTTTGGTAATTTGAATTTAGGCTTGGTAATTGAAAATTTGGTGGGAAATTGAAAAGAATGGTAATTAGTGAGTGTTTATGGTATGAAATGATCAAAATAATGTAGAGAAATCAGAAACCAATGGATCTAGAATATTCCAATTAAATCAATGATCAAATGGTGCTGAATTTGAATAAAATATTCAAATTTCGCACTGGTTAACCGGTTAACGTATTTGGTTAACCGGTTAACCAAGCTAAAATTTGAATATTTTGTTCAAATGTAGCTGCTTGGTTGTTTCGACCCGATTCTTGTAGTTTGTCGAAGAAATGAACACATGATCCTTGGAAATTCTTTAAATGAATCAATTAACTCGGGAAATCCTTGATCAGATAAAAATTTGAATTATTTGCGGATTCACTTCGACTTTTTTTTCTGAAATTTACTCGAGCTGCAGGACTGCTATTTTTTTGGCATTTTTATATGGTTCCTCTTCCTGAAAAAAAAGTTAGCAAAAGGAGACAAAATATTTTTGGATTTTGATTAATGGTTAGTAAACACAATCAAATAAAACAATTAAAAACAACGGTGATCCCCTGCGAGGCAAAATCCTAACCCGAGAAGAACCGTGCAACCAGTGCGATCTTGTTGAATGCAAAATGCAGATGAAATGCGAAGAAATCTTAGGGCAAAAATTAGGGTGTTACAGCTGCCCCTATTTAAGTTTCTTCAATCCGGAGATATGAAGATTGACATCTTCGTCTCTACAAGATGGGAGAGACTTAAATACAGAAAACCCAATTTTTGTCCTAAGAGAACATGATATGATATGAATATGATATGCAAACCCGAGATCTCTGTGGGGAAAATACGACCACCAGAGGAAAGTAAAAACTTTGGGACACAGAAGAAAATCCCACTGGGGAAACGACAGACAACAAAAGAGTTACCAGGAAAATAAATCACTGGATAGCAGACTCCACTTGGGAAAAGATATGATATAGTCAAGATACAATATTCAACCAGGGAAAGTAAACACCCTGCCAGGAACTATCAATCAAACAAAATATTTGAATCCAAGAATGGAGAAATACTGAGTTGGATAAGAATTATCAACTACCTGTCTACTGGGTAGGAAAACAAAAGACTCGACTATCGATTTACTGGATAGGAGCAAAATACAGAGGGATAACCTCAACTACCCTTTTACTGGGCGAAAAATCTCAACTACCTGATTTACTGGGTAGAAAAATTCTCAACTACCTGATTTACTGGGTAGAAAAATATAAAGGACTCGACTATCGATTTACTGGATAGGAGTATGATCAACTACCTGATTTACTGGGTATGAACTCAATCAAGGGGAAACAACTTCTATTACCTTTTTACTGGGTAAGAAGAAGAAATCTCGACTACCGGATTTACTGGGTAGAACAATTCTCGACTACCTGATTTACTGGGTAGGAGCTTAAGCAAAGGAAAACAAACTCTATTACCTTTTTACTGGGTAAGAGGAAAGAAATCTCGACTACCGGGTTTACTGGGTAGGAGCATAAGTAAAAGAACTTGATCAATTTGGTAATATTACCCACTATCGATTACTGATAGCTTAATTCCAAAGTAATATACTCAAGCTGGAGAAAATGTTGCCCACTATCAAACAATGATAGCTTGATTCCAAAGCAAAATATCCACAAAAGGGGACCAAAGTTCAATCCAAGAACAATTTGGAGAGAAACGGTCAAACAAGACTCATCCCGATGAGGAAATATCTCAACTGGGGAAAATTCCATCCAGATGATAAACTGGGGAGGAAACTAAATCAACATCATCCACGAGAAACAAACTCAGTGGGGAATTAGAAAGGATTAACACTTTCTGCTTAATGGTCGACACTCTAAACTTGAGAGGAAGACAACACACATACTCTGTGGGGAAAGTCCACACCAAAGAGCAAAGAACAATGATAAACGCAAGAATGCAAGAAAACGATGCTATGTTTATGCGTATGAATATGCTTATGAAGATGCTGACAAAATAGACATAAAGATAAGAAACGGGTGACATGAACACCATAACAACCAGATACTCGGCTAATCCCAGGCAACCAGTGCAGGGAAACATGCTGGAGATTCAACTTGAAATCTGCAGGGGAATATCATAAGCCATCAAAGGAATAAAATCCTACTACAAGGCTTAAATGATGATGAGACAACATCTGCTAGGGATATCATCATGCTGAGGAAAGGTAATAATCTGCTGAGGATGGAAGTGTTCTTGATAAAAATCAAACTTCACGAAGAATAACTGTCATACCACTCCTACTCCATTTGGGGATAGAGTGCAAGACCTGTTAAAAATCACATAGGAATCTGCTGGAAACCAACACATGCAGACCTACTGGGGATCCATATGGGGATATCAGAAGTTAACATCACAGCAAAAACACAGTTACGAGGGATTTTAAATCAATACCCACCATCGGGTAAAAGAAAACCTCTAAACTGACCGTTATATCAATACTTCTATATTCAAGGATGCACACAAATCAAGCTGAGGAACAAGAGCCCAGCTGGGGATTCCCAATGCTTCTCAATTCAAAGATAACCTGCTGAGGAAGAGATCAAAACTCAGCTATGGATTCTTAAAAATATCCCTTCCAACAACTCTTCTGGGGAATACATACAATCTCCGTTCATGCTTATTGTTGGGGAACAAAACATCATCAATCTGTCAAGACTATTCAGGAACTTCGCATGGACACAACCGAATCAAACCCTGCTCTGGGAGAAACGAGTTACACACATCCAAACTTTACCATTCTCGGAATCACTATTGATATCCTTTCTTTGTTCATATATCAAAAGAAAAATGTTTTTAAAATCTTCAAAGATTAAAATTTATTAAATTTGTTTCAAAAATCATCATCAACAATAAATTGAAATTTTGTAAACAGAAACAATATAAAGAATTGCAAACAATTGGATAAAAGCTCAAATTCATTGATAGAATGGTAGTCAGCAAATGGCATGACTCCATAGATCATTACAAGTTTGAAAAATGGTAAATACATGGAAAAGGGCTACATTGAGATACAATGATCACTATTCTCCCTATCAACTTTGAACTCCACTGTGTCCGAAACTTCAGTCAAGGATGAGTGAATAAGAATCTTTGATGGGAAATTCTTCTGAGGGATAGAATCTGAAATCCTCGGTTGCTACAAGTGATTCAGTCTGTCGACGCAGTTACTTGCCATGATCCTTAACTTTTGCCTAGATTGCCCTTTCGGGTTTTCAATCTACCGGGATAATTATTTCTGTTTTTGTCTCTAATTTTTTCCTGGACCGCCCTTTCGGGTTTTCAATCCACCGAGACGCTCATTTTTACCTAAGCCGCCCTTTCGGGTTTTCAACTTAGCGAGCTGTTCTTTTATTTTTTAGGCGAAGTATTTCTTGACTGCATCCGCATTCACAGGACGAGTGATCTCCTCACCATCCATAGTTGCAAGAATTAATGAACCGCCAGAGAAGGCTTTCTTAACAACATATGGGCCATCATAGTTCGGAGTCCACTTGCCCTGAGAATCTTTAAGGAAAGACTGAATCTTTTTGAGCGCAAGGTCGCCTTCTCTGAATACACGAGGTTTGACCTTCTTGTCAAAAGCTTTCTTCATCCTTTGCTGGTACAACCGACCATGTCATAAAGTTGTTATTCTCTTTTCTTCAATCAAATTCAACTGATCAAATCTACTTTGACACCATTCAGCCTCAGTCAACTTGGCTTCCATCAGAACTCTCATTGATGGGATCTCAACTTCAACGGGGAGCACTGCTTCTGTACCATAAACAAGTGAGAAAGGGGTTGCCCCTGTTGAAGTGCGGACGGATGTACGATACCCATGCAAAGCAAAAGGGAGCATCCCATGTGTCTCCGTAGTTCCCCTAACTAGGGGTAACAAAGGGAAATTGCTTGTGAATTAAGGCTTGACCTGCCTATGCCATTGCTCAGGTGTTGCAGGCTCGGACGACGAGTGCGTAACCGTCTTGCAAAGTGACAAGTAGGAGCAAGTTCACGGACGGAACGAAGGAGATGAGAAAAGAATTCCCGAAGGAAAGGCGCTTATTGTTTGTTTGGTGTTTTTTAGAAGCTTTTATGAGTGAAAGTTTGCATAGGTGAGTGTACTTAAGTCTTACTCAATGGGATGTGTACATCTCACATCATCCCGAAATGGAATGCGCAAGAGGCACACCTATCTATGGAGGAAATCCCCAAAGCTAGTCCCACAAGTGAAGGCTCAAGCACACTGGCCTATTACTATTATTAAGTGTTTTTGTGGTTTTTGATTAAGAAGTGCTTTTTAGCTTTTCTTTGTGAGGTACTCATGCTAAGACCTATCCACCACGAGTGATGACTCACACCTCGCCCCGAAATGGAACGCATGTGAGCATCTCATAGCAAAGTCTCATGTCACATGAAGGTACTCAACCTTTATTAAGTGAATTAAAATTAAGTTCGAAGATGAGAAGAGAGAGAGCGCCAAAGGATCTCAAAGGAAAAAATTCTAAAGGGGACTAAAGCAACCCTAAGTGTTAACATGCATGGATATCCTAAGGGTTAATGAGGTATTCTAATCCTAAGGAAGAAAAAGAGAGTTAGAAACTAACTTACTTCCTAAGGAAGTTAAGTTGTCTCTAAAGAAAGGGAAAAACCTAAAAGAAAAGCACAAAGTGCTAAGGAAAAAAAATTAAAATGCATAAGAGATGGGAATGAAGTAATGCTTACCTCAATCTTCCCCCCTACAAAACAAAGATTAGCATGACAATGCATATTGAAAGTAAAATCAAAGCATGAAAGCGATTAAGTACCATAAACGTCCTAGAATGGAACTAGGGTTCAAAATAAGACCTAAGTATAAAGGTGAAGGTACCTAAAGGTTACATGACTTCTAAAGTCAGTAGCTACATGTTATAGGTCCCTAAGAATGCTAGGATACCTCACAAGATCAAACTATGTCAAACTATGTACAAAAAGTTCACCTAGGTTCACCTAAATGCAAGTTAGGGTTTATGGATGAAGTATGAATGCGTATGGCTTACAAACATGAATTAGTACATGAAATGAACATCAAAGTCAGTAGTGAATGCTCATGAATATGTGTGAATGAATATACAATCATGGATGCAATGGTTTAGGCATATGGAGCAATGAGAAGAAGATATGAGAAGAAACGAACAAAAATCGCATAAGATCGCACATGATGAAAGTTAAGGAAGAATGGCATGTGAATATGAATGAAATGATTATGGGTCAGTAGCATACAAGGTATGAGATTCACTTAGAATGCATGAATAGGCATTAATGATTTCCATATAATTCATGTTATTATTTAGAGGAGAAGAGAATCTATTTTAGGTTAAAGTTAATTCACATAAGTATGCACTTTAAAGCACCAAAACAAACCAAATGAGCATGGTTCAAAAAATGACCTATGACTGGAATTAAAGACATACAAATGACCCATAATCAACTCTTAAAAGCTACCAAAAAGTTCCTCAATCAAATGGCATGAATGCCTTCTTAACACTTAGGTTATGCGACACATAAACACATGAATCAACCTAGGATCTAGGTGACATGGAAAAATAGCAAAAAGCCTTTAAAAATTATGAAATTAAATACCTGGAATGATATAGTCATTATCTTACATTATCCAAAAGGATTATACAAAATTATGCACCAAAGTGCCAAAACAATTCCTTGACTAGCAAGGTAACAAAACATGATCACCAAAAACAACTCCACAAAGTGGATCAAAAAGGGCACTAAAAATTATGAAAAAAATGCCTAATGAACATCAAAATGTCACAAATTACAGTGATTAATCACACACAAAAAATAGGTTTCACACCTATGGGAAAAAATCGATTTCGATCCCTTATGCCAAAACATTCCTTTTTGGGACAGCTTATGATCTAAAATCCAAATTAATTATTAAAACCACCCAAATCTGGAAACAAAAAATATGACAAATTAATTAAGAGGATGAGTATCACTCATGAATTTTTCCAGAATTTTATCCCACCTAAAACTATTTTTAATAATTGCGACGAAACGGGCAAAAAAGTGGATTTTAAGGGGAAGTGAAAGGAATCGATCCTAATGGTTCGTAACCTAATCCCTAAGTTCCGAAATCGACGCATATCATCATAAATCACAAATATATCCAATGCCTCAGGTGGGAGGGCTCAATATGCACCTTAAGTTATATGATCCTAAGTCGCATACAACTAGAATGATGCATTAAAGTAGAGAATCGAGATTACTTACTTGGTCGAAGTGCCGATTCTTTCACATAAAAGAAATCCAAAAAAACTTCAAGCCAAACCTTGTAATCTCCCATGAGCAAAATAAATGTTCATCTTCCATAATTGCTTTGTGAAGATTCCCCATAATCGAAACAAAAACAACGGCACAAAATATCATTTGAATCCAAAGGTATCCCACAAATAAAGTGAAATACCAACCAAACGACCGTCGTTAAGATCTTTGCGAGAACCTTGCATGAACTCAACAAACGCATTAGAAACCAAAAAGAGGTGCAACCGGAAGTTGCACCTATGCCTCACAACTCCAAATCAAGTAGAAATATGAATATACGAGTCATGGACATGCATTGAAATTTACGTTTCAAAACGGGGCAGCACTTATGCTCTAACATAAACAACATGCAAACTCAAACCGGAATCGAACAAATTTACATGCAATGAATGGCAAATGATCAACAAACATAAGTACAAGTCAAAACAAGATCAATGCATCAAAATCGCACCAAACCGAACTTAAAAAGCCTTAAAACGAAAAAACGCGTCAAAAATCACCGACTCGGAATTGAACGAAAATCGCATGGTAACTTGCAAACGTGCCAACGGATTCAAATATGCAATCGGATTTTGAAAATTCCGCTTGGAAGTGATACTTTTTGGCCGATTTCGTCGGCTGGCAGTAGCAAAATAGCCGGAAAAAATTGTCCGAAATCGACTAAAAAGTTCACCAATGGCTCCAAAATAATCAACAAAGTCAATTTACACTATTCACATTCGCGAAAACGTGCTACGGTTAGGAAGTTATGACCAAAACGCACTTATCGACACGCGACACATGAACAACATCAACAATTAAGCTTCAACCTATCCTATTCCGAATTTACACAATGAAACAAGCATGAATTCAAAAGTCAAGCACTTCAATCAATATCAAGTTATAATAATTAGCTCTCTTAGGAATTTTGTCAAACACCTAACATTCACCGATTATTCTATGTTAACTTTACCAAGCCTTTTCAATCATGCACCACAACAATTATTAGGATAAATTAATCAAGAATCAATCAATAATCAAATCATGAATCAATGCACATAATCTCCACAAAATTAATTCAACTTCAAAATTCAATTCAAGAAACAATTCAACAATTATTCATGAATTAAAGTTTAAGAAGCTTACCGAATGAAGAATCGACGAAGAAATTGCGAATCCGAAGGAAGTGAGACGCGATCATGAACGGAGGAGAGGAGGAGAGGCCGCGCGGCTGCCGGTGGCGGAAGATGGTGGTCTTACGGTGGTGAAGTTGACCGGAGGTGGTGGTTCGTGGCGGCTCGGCTACCGGAAGCTTGATCGGAATTGTTGTGTTCTTGAGTTCTTGATGAAGTTGTTGTTGTGTTCTTGAGAAAGAGTTGAGAGAATGAAATTTGATCCTTTAGAGAGGGTTTGTGAGAGTTTTTTGGTGTTTGTAAATTATGATTGAAGTTATGAGACAAATTGTGGGTCAAAAGAATATATAGTGGAGTGTAAAATGAAAGGCAAAAGGTAGAATTTCGGCTTAAGTGAAAATAACAATATCTTCGGCAAGAAATTTCGACTCTGAGCCTTCCACAATATCGTCCGCCTCTGAATCACGGTTGCAACACAAAAAGAACGGACGTCATACGATCAAAATCGAGTGCGATCGATACGTTTAAGCTGCAAGACATCACTGAATAAGTTGTTTTTTCGGCTTATTTGGTGTCCGCTACTCGAAAATGTGACGAGGTCAACCTCTTCGGAGCATAATCTTGACTCGACTTTGTCAGAAAAGTTGTATATCTATGAGTCAGTGACCTGGTGTTAAAATCTAAGCTCAACCGGACAAACGACGAGGGAGATATGAATTTTCTCGTGAAACCACTTTCAGCATTTTTCTTCGGTTCAGCACTTCAGTTTTGTGAAATAAACCAAAACGATAATCTTTGGAGCACCGTTCAAACTCGCATTTGTCTTTGAACTTGAAGAGGATAAATTTTTTGAACCAATGCTTCAAGAACGGGTGCAATCCGATGAAAATTGACCGAGTTATGAATTTTACAAAATCTGACAGACAGTGCACTGCATCAAAGAACCTTACTGGTAATTCTCATTTTCGAGATCCTTCCGCTTGGACCTAACCCAAACTGAATTCACATAATGAAGATAACATCTAAACGGAATTTTAGGCACCGAAACAACATCAATTCGATGAACGAGCCAAGAGTTATGAATTTTTTAGTGTTCAAAACTCACTGGTTCAGCACTGTTTTTCACTATGTCGACTCTAAAGACTCGCACATTCTGAGATCTTCTTCAAAGAATTAGTTCTCGGCCAAAACCCAAAAGTTAGAAAGGATATCAAGACGGAACTTTTGGCATATGAATCTCTCAGACATGTTGACCCAATCAGAAGTTACGAACTCTTGAATACCGCTAGCACAGTTAATCGGCGAAACCGAAATTTCAAAAACAAATAATTCCCGCCATTTTCCTTGATGAATTGGCCTCCGAGCCGAACACAAAAGTTGTAGAGAATACCGAAATAGTCTAAACTATTGAGTTTCAAGCCAAAATGACTTTACGAACATAAGTTACAACTTTTGCAAACTGCACCATAAAACTGATATTCTGCTTAAACTCCTTTGAATCAACCGAGAACTTTTGGTTTCTTCTAAGATTCTTGTGCACGTTCCGCATGAAAAAATAAAGGTCAGTCGAAACCTGTGAAAGCTCAAATGGAGATGTATATTCATGTATGTTTATGATGCAATTGTGATCTAAATGCAATGCAATGTATGAAAGGATATGCTAAATGGCATGAAAATGAGAGGGCAAATTTTGAGGTATTACAGCTGCCCCTATTCAATCATCTGTTAATCTGAAAAGGACGGTAGCACGAGCTATCGACCATTCAAGATAAACTGTGATTGAATACCAAGAAGACCAGAAATTTGCACTCTGACGAAGAATGCAACACCGAGAAATAAACCCGACCAAATGACGCTTTGGTGACTGAAGGGGAGAAAAAGCAGACGAGCTTCTTCCATGTTGAAACTGATATCTGGAATAAGAGTGCTAAGACAGACGAGTCTTCAAACAATCCTGTGATGCCAGGTGCCGGACAAATGAGTCCTCAGACATTGCAAGAACTTGTAACTGAGACAGACGAGCCTTCAAAAAAATCCTGTGACGCCAGGAGCTGGACAAACGAGTCCTCAAACACTGCATATAGCATGAGACAGACGAGTCTCCTTCGGATTTACCTGTTACGCCAGGACCGGTAATGCACTTAAGTCTGTGGGATAGACATGCAATCAAGGTAGACGAACCTTCTTCATATATTATCCGCGGATATATGGTATAAGACTGACGAGTCTTCTGAGCAAACCTGTTACGCCAGGTGCAGCAACAATAATAATTGGTGCCTGAGACAGACGAGCCTCCTTCGGATTTACCTGTTACGCCAGGACCGGTAACCATTTCGACATTTAATTCCCACTGTCAGGATTCGAAACCTCTTCAATACAGACGAGTATTGGATGATCATCAAGATAACACAGACGAGTGTTATAGGTCAATGATACAGACGAGTATCAGACGATGATCTGAGAAACACAGACGAGTGTCTCAGGCAATGATACAGACGAGTATCAGCCACTGGTATAGACGAATACCAGAAATTCAAACACAGACGAGCGTTTGAAGTAGTCACAGAAATATCAGGGTAAGTAGCAAATCTTCACATTCAGATGTAAGCTAGCACAGACGAGTGCTGAGGATGATACAGACGAGTATCCAAGCAAGGCAGACGCTTTAGAACACAAACGGCTTCTGGGGAATAAAAGCAGACGAGCTTCAAACAAACACAGACGAGTGCTGGACAGTTGCAGACGAGCAACAACAGAGAATACATATCAAGGCACAGACGAGTGTAGCGAAGGATCCAATACCAACACAGACGAGTGTTGGGAGGTTGCATACTAGCAACAACAAATATCATCTCAGAACACAGACGAGTGTTGAGGAGTTGCAGACAAACAACTATCATAACCAAACACAGACGAGTGCTGGAAATTGCAGACGAGCAATAACAAGGTAACCATTTCAAAGCACAGACGAATGCTGGAAATTGCAGACGAGCAAACAGCAACTGATATAACCAAACACAAACGAGTGTTTGGAATTGCGAACGAGCAGAATCAAAGTAATCATAAACCACCGTTGGGGAAAGCAAACGAGCAATACCACAGAGCTAACACAGACGAGTGTTGAAAGATGCAGACGAGCAACAATAAAGCAGTAATATCTCCTTGCTGGGGAAAACCCTGCTTAGGGATAACACAAACGAGTGTTGACAAACGCAGACGAGCGGTAGACAAATGCCTGATTGGTAGCAAGAGATACAACTCTACAGGGGAAGACAAGTCAAGAGGTCTGGACACTCAACTCTGACTGAGGTGATGAATACCTGGCTGTATCATCAAATACCCAAAAGTATGGCAACTTGGCTGAGAAATATTTCACGGACGGAGGTGAAAATCAAATATGAACTCTGTGGGGACCGGATCATCTTCAGAATTGGCTGGGGAATCAAAGGCATGGCACCGCTGAGGGAGCAAACTGCTGGGGAGGAATGACACCCCTTATACTGCTGAGAATTGCCCCTGTCTGAAGGGAAACTTCTGCTTGGGGATGATACCCACCTTCTGCTATCTTGCTGGGAGAAATTTCAGCTTCCACTTTACTGGGGATGATAGATAATGTCAATGATAAAGCTTCCCGCTGAAGATAAGAGCTCAAGTTGCCACTTGCTGGGATAAGAGATAAATCCTCTCATGTTGGGAATGAGAGATGTAAGGCGTCTCATGCTGGGGATGAGAGACGATGATATCCTTCTGCTCCAGAAGTAACCTTCCATTTGTCGCACTACTGGAGAAGGAATTGTCTAATGAGACTTGCTAAGGAATTCTAATCAATGAAGTCCGCCGACGAAACAACTCTTGAAGTACTGTACCGACAATGGCTTTGCCCCTAGCTCTGGGTTGCTAGGTTGCCGACTAATCATGAGTGAACAATGATTCTTTGCAATTTTCAACTCGCCTCAGATTAAGGTCCATCGGAAGAAAATGTCTCAAGAGGATTTTACAGAAAACTGGCATACGAAATGCCTCAGTGTCTTCAAACTCTTGGAGAGATTCGTCGGATCTCGAAATAACTGCCCCAGACTGCATGGTCTATGAAAGAAATTTGCCTCACGAGGATTAATGAAAAACCTCATATCACCGTGAAATATTATGCCCCAGTATTTTGACCTTTGGATAGGTGCTTTGGATTTACCGTCTTCGGGAGAAAGTACTTCTCATGCTCTTAGGATGGCCTGCCCCGGTACAAGTCTTGAAGTGATCACCCCTGAATGACTGTGTTTTGAAGAAAACACCCATGCCAATTGTTCTTTGAGAGATTGGATCTCGAAGTAATTGCCCCAGTTTGGTTGAAATTTGAATACATGCCTCAGACTAATGGCTCTTTGAGAGATTTGAATCTCGAAGTGATTGCCCCAGCTTGGTTGAACTTTGAAGAGATTGCTCGACATGATTTCCCCATATTAGTTGGCTCTTACCACGACTGTTGGGAAAGTCCCTACTCAATGGAGTTTTCTTGAAAAGTGCACCTCGATAGATTGTCCTTCGGAAGTTTCAGACTTCTCAACTTGGCAAGATTAAGCTTCTGGACTGAGATTCCATATGTAAACTTTTATGATGTCAAACAAATGTATATAAGCAGAAAATGTTTATTTTAAGAATGAAAATTCTAATGCAACACACATGTTAATCTTGAAGTTTTACTGTAAAAAGATGTCACCAACCTTTGTGAGTGAATCACTGGTTAAATACGACATTGGTTTTTGATGAATGAAAGCATGCACATGCAACACCAACAAAGAACTTTTAGCACAACTCATAGGAGTTAGGAACGCGATCTTGTGGTAGTACGCTCTCAAGATAACCCTGTTTCAGTTAGGACTTTTGAGGGTTGTATCGTGGTTTGGTTAACGGTTATAGAAACAAAGGATATAGGCTCGAAATTTATTTGTGCCCACCCATCTTCGTGATGTTCTCCATTCCTATTATCAGCTAGCTTTCACAAGCGCTCACCTCTCAAAAAGGGTTTTGTGATGTTTGAGGAACCAATTACGCTAACGGTTTAAGCACCAATCAAGTTGTTGTTTGGAGTCAGTCATCCCTTCGTATTTCGTGTCTGTATCACACGACTTTGTTCTTGTTCAAGGATCTTTCTTGTGTAATCCTTTTCGTCTTTCGCTTTTGCATTATTTTGCTTATCCCTAACTTTTGCCTGGACTGATTCTTGTGAATCTTTGATTGTGAAGTCCAGCGGGATGCCCTAATTTTTGCCTAAGTCGCTTGTTTTCAAGTTTCGACTTAGCGGGCTTCCTCATTCATTTTTTTTTATTCTTTTTTTTTTGAACAAATCGTGCGACACTGTTTGTCTTGAATGCTTTGTGAGGGTCATGACTGTCTCACTTCCTGGTTGTTGAGGAATAACCATTGTGGTCTCCGGTCTTTGGACCTCTTGATTGGGATAACCATTGTGGTTTCTGGTCATTGGACCTCTTGATTTGGTACAAAGAAAGGTAATGGGTCCTCAGATTTGCACTCCTTTTTGAAATTTGAATGCTTGGGCAAACTAACTGACGCCTACCCTGCCCCTGGGTTAAATGCAAGGGTTTTTTCATGCGAAAAGAAACTCCTACTTCAAGGCTCAAATGGGTTGGCGAGGGTCTATCTCCCTTATATCTCCGGTGTTTAGGATTTGAAACAATGCCTGTACATCATCAACATGGTCTTTCTCAAAAGCACACAATTAGAGATTTTTGCGTTTTCATTTCGTCATCCTCCTTAATAGAGTTTAAGCACAATAGTTGGTATTGCAATGCACATACACAAAATCATGAGTGAATACGAATGGATTACTTCAAGAAAAACATGTGCATTTTATTATTATTATCATTCAAAAACAAATAAGTTTCATGCATGCATACAAATGTTTAAACAAACAATATAAACTACAAATGAAAATGCAGTAAAGAAGCTAAACATTTCCGTCATTGAGGAGACTTGACTCCGTCTGGACTTATTGCTTCTGAAGATGTCTTTGCAAATTGGGAGACCCATTTGATGAGGAGACTTCAATATGTGAGCAGACTTTCTGGCATGATGACCTTTGAGTCGATTAAATTTGGGACCTTATCTTCACCTTTACCTCTGAAAGACTTGCAATCTTCAATTAAAAGGCCAGGTGCCCCAGAATGGTAATCATACTTGGCATTAAAACCCCAAAGGAAACTTTGTCGGAGATGATCCTGATGCAGTTAGCTCAACCACTCCAAATTTGCGTAAATGAGGAAACTTATTGCACGTACGTCATCAGAATATGATCAAACTTCTTCTCAAGTGGTTTTGGCCTTTACCCTTATGCTCTGCCCGCTGGACTCTCTTGGGAAGCTGAAATTGGATGCCGACAAATGACGTCTGGAGGGAAGAGGTTGATAAATGAAGTTGATAAATAAAGTTGCTCGGAAAGATCTTGCACGATCTCCTGCCTACGTATCTCCATTGACCAATGGAGAATCAGAGCAGCGTAGTTCCCCTCAATAGGGATGAAAATAGCTTTGTTCAGAATTTCCATAACCAAGCTCATCTGAGTCTTCATCTGGTTGACTTCCTGTTTCAGCAGTTTCTAGTTTTGAAATAAAGCTTATACCTCTGCCCTGAATGGCCTCAGTTGGGTCTTCCTTCGATTACCTCCGCCCGGAGTTGCTTCAAATATATACCTTGATGATTGTGATTCAAGTTGTCCATTCTGATGAGAAATCAAGTCAGGAAAAGAATTTATCTCTGAACACCTGTCAAGAATGCAAGGATGTATGCAAATGCCATGTTCAATTATTTCTGAGGAATCTATCTGCTTTAATTCAAGTTTTGATACAAAAAAATCCAACAACATGATTCAGATATGTGATCCTCGGAAATAACTGAACATGTATGCAGAAATGCTATGATGTCATGTATGCAACATACGTGTGATCAACAATCTGATGTTGGTGTTGAACAGTGAACCAACTGTCTGTATAGAATCACAATAGCGGCACCATCTCTGTATAGAACCCCATAACTGAGAACCCAATAACTGTAAAACTGGATCACATAATAGCATAGTCACTGATGGTGTTGAAGTTGAACAACGAGCCAAGTGTCTGTGGAGAGTCATAATAACAGTCACAATATCAGGGTCACCATGGTAATCACAGTAACAATCTCTCTGAATAGAAATCCCGGATCTCAGAATCAAAGAACCATAGAACACTGAACAATACTGACAAAGTGGGTATGTTGAAGTTTAGGGTTCCTGCAAACCTGTAAACCCCTCCCAATCTCACGGGTGTGCTACTCGGGTCAACATCACGGACTCTCAAAGCCGAATAGCAATAATACGTTCACCATTTCCGAGAAATGGCTCATGACCAAATCAGGGAATCGGTTTGGCATTATGTACTACTCAGGGAGGCCTCAGCTGAGTCCAAGGAAACAAGCATCCCTCATTGGTCCCCAACTTCAAGCACTGAATCGAGAAACAATAGTACATTCATCCCGAAGGGTACAATACTACCGTCATACGAACAATTTGCCTTGACTGGATTCCTATGAGAGAACCAGACCATCCTATGTGAGTTCCCAGTGGACCCTCGGATGCGAGTGGGTTTGCCAACAAATGTGGTCTGCCACTGTCATCACTAGAGAGGGTTGTTTCCACAAAGGTTCTCAATGATCGGTCCCCAGATGCACATAACTATCAAGGTCCTATCCCGAAGTGGAGGAAATCCCCACACAAGATATTTCCAAGACAGTCGCAATCTGGGCGTGAAACACATCGCCACTCATCATGTCACATGCGAGTACAATATGTCCACTCTAATCCTAGGGTGCACTCAAGCCGGGTACTTGGCTTATCTCTCAGAAATAATATCCCCCGAGCCCACCAAACAGAAAACCAGTCCAGACAGTCCAGTATGATATACATGATGCATAAAATAAATACTGAAAACTGTAAATAAAGCTGTAAATAAACAACAATACAACAAGCCACAGCAAACAAACATCATCCAAAGAAACAAAAACAAACAAGCACTAGGAGAGACTCACAGGGGAACCCGAGATTCTCTAGTGTGCAATCCCCAGCAGAGTCGCCAGCTGTCGCCGTAGTTCCCCTAACTAGGGGTAACAAAGGGAAATTGCTTGTGAATTAAGGCTTGACCTGCCTATGCCATTGCTCAGGTGTTGCAGGCTCGGACGACGAGTGCGTAACCGTCTTGCAAAGTGACAAGTAGGAGCAAGTTCGCGGACGGAACGAAGGAGATGAGAAAAGAATTCCCGAAGGAAAGGCGCTTATTGTTTGTTTGGTGTTTTTTAGAAGCTTTTATGAGTGAAAGTTTGCATAGGTGAGTGTACTTAAGTCTTACTCAATGGGATGTGTACATCTCACATCATCCCGAAATGGAATGCGCAAGAGGCACACCTATCTATGGAGGAAATCCCCAAAGCTAGTCCCACAAGTGAAGGCTCAAGCACACTGGCCTATTACTATTATTAAGTGTTTTTGTGGTTTTTGATTAAGAAGTGCTTTTAGCTTTTCTTTGTGAGGTACTCATGCTAAGACCTATCCACCACGAGTGATGACTCACACCTCGCCCCGAAATGGAACGCATGTGAGCATCTCATAGCAAAGTCTCATGTCACATGAAGGTACTCAACCTTTATTAAGTGAATTAAAATTAAGTTCGAAGATGAGAAGAGAGAGAGCGCCAAAGGATCTCAAAGGAAAAAATTCTAAAGGGGACTAAAGCAACCCTAAGTGTTAACATGCATGGATATCCTAAGGGTTAATGAGGTATTCTAATCCTAAGGAAGAAAAAGAGAGTTAGAAACTAACTTACTTCCTAAGGAAGTTAAGTTGTCTCTAAAGAAAGGGAAAAACCTAAAAGAAAAGCACAAAGTGCTAAGGAAAAAAAATTAAAATGCATAAGAGATGGGAATGAAGTAATGCTTACCTCAATCTTCCCCCCTACAAAACAAAGATTAGCATGACAATGCATATTGAAAGTAAAATCAAAGCATGAAAGCGATTAAGTACCATAAACGTCCTAGAATGGAACTAGGGTTCAAAATAAGACCTAAGTATAAAGGTGAAGGTACCTAAAGGTTACATGACTTCTAAAGTCAGTAGCTACATGTTATAGGTCCCTAAGAATGCTAGGATACCTCACAAGATCAAACTATGTCAAACTATGTACAAAAAGTTCACCTAGGTTCACCTAAATGCAAGTTAGGGTTTATGGATGAAGTATGAATGCGTATGGCTTACAAACATGAATTAGTACATGAAATGAACATCAAAGTCAGTAGTGAATGCTCATGAATATGTGTGAATGAATATACAATCATGGATGCAATGGTTTAGGCATATGGAGCAATGAGAAGAAGATATGAGAAGAAACGAACAAAAATCGCATAAGATCGCACATGATGAAAGTTAAGGAAGAATGGCATGTGAATATGAATGAAATGATTATGGGTCAGTAGCATACAAGGTATGAGATTCACTTAGAATGCATGAATAGGCATTAATGATTTCCATATAATTCATGTTATTATTTAGAGGAGAAGAGAATCTATTTTAGGTTAAAGTTAATTCACATAAGTATGCACTTTAAAGCACCAAAACAAACCAAATGAGCATGGTTCAAAAAATGACCTATGACTGGAATTAAAGACATACAAATGACCCATAATCAACTCTTAAAAGCTACCAAAAAGTTCCTCAATCAAATGGCATGAATGCCTTCTTAACACTTAGGTTATGCGACACATAAACACATGAATCAACCTAGGATCTAGGTGACATGGAAAAATAGCAAAAAGCCTTTAAAAATTATGAAATTAAATACCTGGAATGATATAGTCATTATCTTACATTATCCAAAAGGATTATACAAAATTATGCACCAAAGTGCCAAAACAATTCCTTGACTAGCAAGGTAACAAAACATGATCACCAAAAACAACTCCACAAAGTGGATCAAAAAGGGCACTAAAAATTATGAAAAAAATGCCTAATGAACATCAAAATGTCACAAATTACAGTGATTAATCACACACAAAAAATAGGTTTCACACCTATGGGAAAAAATCGATTTCGATCCCTTATGCCAAAACATTCCTTTTTGGGACAGCTTATGATCTAAAATCCAAATTAATTATTAAAACCACCCAAATCTGGAAACAAAAAATATGACAAATTAATTAAGAGGATGAGTATCACTCATGAATTTTTCCAGAATTTTATCCCACCTAAAACTATTTTTAATAATTGCGACGAAACGGGCAAAAAAGTGGATTTTAAGGGGAAGTGAAAGGAATCGATCCTAATGGTTCGTAACCTAATCCCTAAGTTCCGAAATCGACGCATATCATCATACATCACAAATATATCCAATGCCTCAGGTGGGAGGGCTCAATATGCACCTTAAGTTATATGATCCTAAGTCGCATACAACTAGAATGATGCATTAAAGTAGAGAATCGAGATTACTTACTTGGTCGAAGTGCCGATTCTTTCACATAAAAGAAATCCAAAAAAACTTCAAGCCAAACCTTGTAATCTCCCATGAGCAAAATAAATGCTCATCTTCCATAATTGCTTTGTGAAGATTCCCCATAATCGAAACAAAAACAACGGCACAAAATATCATTTGAATCCAAAGGTATCCCACAAATAAAGTGAAATACCAACCAAACGACCGTCGTTAAGATCTTTGCGAGAACCTTGCATGAACTCAACAAACGCATTAGAAACCAAAAAGAGGTGCAACCGGAAGTTGCACCTATGCCTCACAACTCCAAATCAAGTAGAAATATGAATATACGAGTCATGGACATGCATTGAAATTTACGTTTCAAAACGGGGCAGCACTTATGCTCTAACATAAACAACATGCAAACTCAAACCGGAATCGAACAAATTTACATGCAATGAATGGCAAATGATCAACAAACATAAGTACAAGTCAAAACAAGATCAATGCATCAAAATCGCACCAAACCGAACTTAAAAAGCCTTAAAACGAAAAAACGCGTCAAAAATCACCGACTCGGAATTGAACGAAAATCGCATGGTAACTTGCAAACGTGCCAACGGATTCAAATATGCAATCGGATTTTGAAAATTCCGCTTGGAAGTGATACTTTTTGGCCGATTTCGTCGGCTGGCAGTAGCAAAATAGCCGGAAAAAATTGTCCGAAATCGACTAAAAAGTTCACCAATGGCTCCAAAATAATCAACAAAGTCAATTTACACTATTCACATTCGCGAAAACGTGCTACGGTTAGGAAGTTATGACCAAAACGCACTTATCGACACGCGACACATGAACAACATCAACAATTAAGCTTCAACCTATCCTATTCCGAATTTACACAATGAAACAAGCATGAATTCAAAAGTCAAGCACTTCAATCAATATCAAGTTATAATAATTAGCTCTCTTAGGAATTTTGTCAAACACCTAACATTCACCGATTATTCTATGTCAACTTTACCAAGCCTTTTCAATCATGCACCACAACAATTATTAGGATAAATTAATCAAGAATCAATCAATAATCAAATCATGAATCAATGCACATAATCTCCACAAAATTAATTCAACTTCAAAATTCAATTCAAGAAACAATTCAACAATTATTCATGAATTAAAGTTTAAGAAGCTTACCGAATGAAGAATCGACGAAGAAATTGCGAATCCGAAGGAAGTGAGACGCGATCATGAACGGAGGAGAGGAGGAGAGGCCGCGCGGCTGCCGGTGGCGGAAGATGGTGGTCTTACGGTGGTGAAGTTGACCGGAGGTGGTGGTTCGTGGCGGCTCGGCTACCGGAAGCTTGATCGGAATTGTTGTGTTCTTGAGTTCTTGATGAAGTTGTTGTTGTGTTCTTGAGAAAGAGTTGAGAGAATGAAATTTGATCCTTTAGAGAGGGTTTGTGAGAGTTTTTTGGTGTTTGTAAATTATGATTGAAGTTATGAGACAAATTGTGGGTCAAAAGAATATATAGTGGAGTGTAAAATGAAAGGCAAAAGGTAGAATTTCGGCTTAAGTGAAAATAACAATATCTTCGGCAAGAAATTTCGACTCTGAGCCTTCCACAATATCGTCCGCCTCTGAATCACGGTTGCAACACAAAAAGAACGGACGTCATACGATCAAAATCGAGTGCGATCGATACGTTTAAGCTGCAAGACATCACTGAATAAGTTGTTTTTTCGGCTTATTTGGTGTCCGCTACTCGAAAATGTGACGAGGTCAACCTCTTCGGAGCATAATCTTGACTCGACTTTGTCAGAAAAGTTGTATATCTATGAGTCAGTGACCTGGTGTTAAAATCTAAGCTCAACCGGACAAACGACGAGGGAGATATGAATTTTCTCGTGAAACCACTTTCAGCATTTTTCTTCGGTTCAGCACTTCAGTTTTGTGAAATAAACCAAAACGATAATCTTTGGAGCACCGTTCAAACTCGCATTTGTCTTTGAACTTGAAGAGGATAAAATTTTTGAACCAATGCTTCAAGAACGGGTGCAATCCGATGAAAATTGACCGAGTTATGAATTTTACAAAATCTGACAGACAGTGCACTGCATCAAAGAACCTTACTGGTAATTCTCATTTTCGAGATCCTTCCGCTTGGACCTAACCCAAACTGAATTCACATAATGAAGATAACATCTAAACGGAATTTTAGGCACCGAAACAACATCAATTCGATGAACGAGCCAAGAGTTATGAATTTTTTAGTGTTCAAAACTCACTGGTTCAGCACTGTTTTTCACTATGTCGACTCTAAAGACTCGCACATTCTGAGATCTTCTTCAAAGAATTAGTTCTCGGCCAAAACCCAAAAGTTAGAAAGGATATCAAGACGGAACTTTTGGCATATGAATCTCTCAGACATGTTGACCCAATCAGAAGTTACGAACTCTTGAATACCGCTAGCACAGTTAATCGGCGAAACCGAAATTTCAAAAACAAATAATTCCCGCCATTTTCCTTGATGAATTGGCCTCCGAGCCGAACACAAAAGTTGTAGAGAATACCGAAATAGTCTAAACTATTGAGTTTCAAGCCAAAATGAGTTTACGAACATAAGTTACAACTTTTGCAAACTGCACCATAAAACTGATATTCTGCTTAAACTCCTTTGAATCAACCGAGAACTTTTGGTTTCTTCTAAGATTCTTGTGCACGTTCCGCATGAAAAAATAAAGGTCAGTCGAAACCTGTGAAAGCTCAAATGGAGATGTATATTCATGTATGTTTATGATGCAATTGTGATCTAAATGCAATGCAATGTATGAAAGGATATGCTAAATGGCATGAAAATGAGAGGGCAAATTTTGAGGTATTACACCATGCCAGTCCTTGTACGTCACAACCATCTTCTGAATGATCTTCTTAATGTTCTTGTTCGCAGCTTCAACAGCCTCGTTCATCTTCGGTCTATAAGGAGAGGAATTATGGTGTTGAATCTTGAATTCTTCACAAAGTTCTTTCATCATCTTATTATTCAAGTTCGAACCATTATCAGTAATGATTCTACTCGGAACACCATATCTGCAGATAATATTATTCTTGATAAACCGAACCACAAATTGCTTGGTCACATTAACATATGATGCTGCTTCCACCCACTTGGTGAAGTAGTCAATTGCCACGAGAATAAAACGATGTCCATTCGAAGCCTTGGGTTTAATCATACCAATCATATCAATTCCCCACATAGAGAAAGGCCATGGGGAAGAAATCACATTGAGATAAGCTGGTGGCACGTGAATCTTATCAGCATACACCTGACACTTATGGAACTTTTTCACATACTTGCAACAATCAGATTCCATTGTCAGCCAATAGTAACCTGCTCTCAACATCTTTTTAGCCATTGCATGCCCATTGGCATGAGTGCCAAAAGATCCTTCATGAATTTCTTTCATTAACATGTCTGCTTCGTGTCTATCCACGCATCTGAGCAAGACCATGTCAAAATTTCTCTTATAAAGCACATTTCCATTCAGGAAGAAATTGCCTGTCAATCTCCTCAAGGTTCTCTTATCTTTATTGGATGCCCCAAGTGGGTATTCTTGACTTTGGAGAAAACATTTAATATCGTGATACCAAGGCTTGTCATCATGGACCTCTTCAACTGCAAACACATGAGCTGGTCTTTCAAGTCGCATCACACTGATCATGGGAACATCATTCCACTGGTGCACCTTTATCATAGAAGCTATAGTTGCTAAAGCATCTGCCATCTGATTCTCATCACGAGGAACATAATGAAATTCAACTTTAGTGAAGAAAGGTGATATCTTCCTGGCATAATCTCTATAAGGGATCAAGTGGGGTTGATGAGTTACCCACGTACCCTGAATCTGATTAATTACCAAGGCAGAATCTCCATACACATCAAGATGCTTAATCCTCAGATCAATAGCTTCTTCAAGACCCATAATTCAGGCTTCATACTCAGCTTCATTATTGGTACAAGGAAAAGTCAACCTCGCGGCAAAAGGAATATGTGAACCATGGGGAGTAATGATCATTGCCCCAATTCCTCTTCCGCGTGCATTCACATCACCATCAAAAACTAAACCCCATCGAGATCTAGGCTCTGGCCCTTCCTCAATCAAAGGTTCATCACAATCTTTCACTTTCAAGAACATCACATCTTCATCTGGTAAATCAAACTTGATAGGTTGGTAATCATCAATCGGTTGATGTGCCAAATAGTCAGCCAAGATACTACTTTTTATAGCTTTTTGAGTTCGGTACTCGATATCATATTTTGATAATAACATTTGCCAACGAGCAATCCTCCCAGTCAAAGCAGGCTTTTCGAAGATATACTTGATTGGATCCATTTTAGAGATCAACCAAGTTGTATGATTCAGCATATACTGGCGAAGACGCTTTGCAGCCCAAGCTAAGCCACAACAAGTTTTTTCAAGCATTGAGTACCGAGACTCATAATCAGTGAATTTCTTACTCAAGTAGTAAATTGCATATTCTTTTCTTCCAGATTCATCTTGCTGACCAAGCACACAACCCATGGAATCTTCCAACACAGTCAAATACATGATCATTGGTCTACCTTCCACCGGAGGAGACAAGATAGGAGGTTCAAGCAGATATTCTTTGATACTTTCAAACGCCTTCTGACAATCATCTGTCCAGACACAACCTTTGTCTTTCCGAAGCAACTGGAAAATCGGAGCACATGTGGCAGTCATGTGAGAGATAAACCTCGAAATATAATTCAAACGGCCCAAGAATCCTCTTACTTGCTTTTCGGTTCTTGGAGCAGGCATTTCCTGAATAGCTTTCACTTTATCAGGATCAACTTCAATGCCTCTTTGGCTGATAATGAAACTTAATAAATTTCCAGAACGTACACCAAAAGTGCACTTGTTCGGATTCAAACGAAGCTTATACTTCCTTAACCTCTGAAACAACTTCAGCAAATGTTCAACATGATCCTCTTCAGTCTTCGACTTAGCGATCATATCATCAACATATACCTCGATTTCTTTGTGCATCATATCATGGAAAAGTGTAGTCATAGCTCTTTGGTACGTCGCACCAGCATTCTTCAATCCAAAGGGCATCACTCTGTAGCAGAATGTTCCCCATGGTGTAATAAATGTGGTCTTTTCCATGTCCTCGGGTGCCATCTTTATTTGATTATAACCGGAAAATCCGTCCATAAAAGAGAACACATCAAACTTAGCCGTATTATCTACCAACATATCAATGTGTGGCAATGGAAAATCATCTTTCGGACTGGCTTTGTTCAAATCTCTATAATCAACGCACATTCGGACTTTTCCGTCTTTCTTCGGAACAGGAACAATATTGGCGACCCATTCAGGATAAGTTGACGTCACAAGAAAACCTGCATCAATCTGCTTTTGAACCTCCTCTTTGATCTTTACTGCCATGTCGGGATGAGTTCTTCTCAGCTTCTGCTTTATAGGTGGACATTCAGGCTTCAACGGCAATCTATGCTCCACAATATCAGTATCAAGACCTGGCATGTCTTGATAAGACCAAGCAAATACATCAACATACTCTCTGAGAAGCTCTACAATCCTCTTCTTAACATCAGGACCAAGCAATGATCCGACTTTGACTTCTTTCTTTTCATCTTCAGAACCCAAGTTGACCATCTCTATAGACTCTCCATGAGGCTGAATAACCTTCTCCTCGTGCTCAAGCAACCGAGAAATCTCATCGGGAATCTCTTCAACATTCTCTTCCTCAGCTTCAAACACAGGGAATTCAAAGTTGGGAGAGGGCATAGGATCATTGTTTTCAATGGGTTTATCAATCAATCTGCACAATGATTTTATTTTTATTTTAGGGTGTGAACAAAAGTGCAAACAATATGCAGATAAACAATCATTATTATTTTGGGTTTTTTATGTTACCATTTTTCAGAATAAAGCAAAAAGGAAAAACACATATGGAAATAACAAAATAACATTTTATTGATGATGATAAAATTTGAAACAAAGCCCGACAAACATCACTTTCACCTTGGGCAGAGTGAAAGGATTTTTGAAAGAAAATAAAACAAATTACTTTGAAGAATGAACAATAAAAGAAACATCAACAGCAATCCAGTTTTGGCAAATCTTTCCATGCGTAACAAAGTCATACATTTCTTCATCTTCATCATCTTTAATGATGGCAGCAGCGGAATGATCGTTGATAAATCCAGCACTTCGGAAGCCTTCTTGAATAGTCTTCGGATCCTTAAGAACTGCACCCGGTGCAAAGTCGATACCAAAACCTTCCTTGTTGTCGACAGCATCAATAATTCGCCCCCAACCATCAGACTGGCCAGCTTCCAGCACTCGCAGAGCATCCTTGAAAGAGGACATGGGCATGGCATTCTTCTTAGCAACATTATTATCAACAGAAAGAGCTTGAAACGAAGTTCCCACCTCTTCCTCAGCATCAATATAGGAGAAAGAAGACAAGTTGCTCACAAGCATCGCCCTTTCACCTTCAATGGTCACCAATTTCCCCTCTCTCACAAACTTCAACTTCTGATGAAGAGTGGATGTCACAGCCCCTGCCTCATGGATCCAGGGTCTTCCGAGGAGACAACTATAAGCGGGACGTATATCCATCACTTGAAAAGTAATTTTGAATATAAACGGTCCAATAAGAATAGGAAGATCCACCTCACCAATCACTGTCTTCTTCGACCCATCAAACGCTTTAACAATAATCCCACTATGCCTCATGGGAGCACCTTGATACACAAGCTTTGATAAAGTTGATTTTGGCATCACATTCAGAGATGATCCGGTATCAACTAACACCTTGGACATAGCATCTTCCTGACAATTTACTGAGATATGCAACGCTAAGTTATGATTCCTTCCTTCTTCAGGCAAATCGTCATCACAGAAACTTAAATTGTTGCAAGATGTGATATTAGCCACAATACTATCAAACTGATCAACAGTCACATCATGGTCAACATAAGCTTGATCAAGAATCTTCTGCAAAGACTGTCTATGAGCCTCAGAGCACATCAAGAGTTATAAAACTGATATCTTCGATGGAGTCTGCAACAACTGCTCAGTAATGTTGTACTCACTCTTCTTTATCAATTTTAGCACCTCATCTTCACTATTACCAGATTGGCCTGATTGGACAACAACATCCATAATCTGCTTACTCGCACTTGTATCTTCAACTCTCTTCGGAGGGTCTGAAGCATACACTCTACCACTTCGGGTAACCTTTGTCACATCAGCAATGCTAACTACAGACTTTGGAGTAGGAATAGGAACTTCCCTACCATTTTCTATCATCGTAGCATTATACCGGTACGGAACAGCTTTATCAGACTCATATGGCATTGGACCAGGCACATTAATCACCAATGGAGTAACAGCATTTTTGCGACTATCAAAAGAAATAACCACCCTCTCAGGAACAACTCTCTCAGGAAGATTGAACTGAGGCATAATAACATTCACTTCATTTTCATATTCATCTCTTTTTGCTGTCACCTCAATCAACTTATCATCCATCATCTTTTGAATATCTCTCTTAACAATCACGCAACCACGAGGATTCACCGAGCAAATACAACATCCAGCATAATCGTGATCAATATCGTGATATTCACTTAAGAAAGCATGCATCTCAACCAAAGACCTTCGAATATGACGGACCTCATAGATCTTGAACAACCCAGGACAACCATCAACCATATTCACAGACGCATTACCATGCTTCGGCAACGGATTTTTCTGCACATTTGGATTAACATCATTAAAATACAGAACATTGTTCCTCATCAATTTCTGTACTTCAAACTTCAAAGGATAACAATTCTCAACATCATGCCCCGGGGAACCTTGATGAAAAGCACAACGAGCCTCTGGCTTATACCACCATGGAATAGTCTCTGGAACTGGAGGTGGAAGACGTGTTTGCACCAGATTCTTTGCAATCAAAGATGGAAGCAGGTCTGCATACGACATCGGAATAGGATCAAAACTCGGCTTAGCCTGAGCCTATTGATTACCACCTTGTTGCACAGAAGGTTGCTGATAATGAGGTTGATACTTTGGAACTGCTGGCACAGTTGGAGCCACATTAATCATCGGTGTTACAGAAGCTACATGCTGCGAATGATGATTCCCACGACTGTGAGGTCTTCTATAACTTTCACGGGATACTGCATTAGTCTCATTTTCTTTCTTTTTCCTAAAGTTGAACCTTCTAGAGCTTGAGCTATTACTATTCTCTTGACTCAATCGTCCCTCACGGACACCTTCTTATAAACGCATCCCCATACTCACCATTTCAGTGAAATCGGAAGGAGCGCTTGCTATCATCCTCTCATAATAAAAAGAACCTAAAGTCTTCAAGAAGATCTTTGTCATTTCTTTTTCTTCCAGAGGAGGAACAATCTGGGCTGCCAGCTCGCGCCATCTCTGCGCATATTCTTTAAAAGTCTCCTTGTCCTTCAGGGACATAGCACGAAGTTGATCTCTATCTGGCGCCATATCAACGTTATACTTGTATTGCCGCACAAAAGCTTCTCCCAAATCATTGAAGGTCTTAATTTGGCTATTATCCAGACTCATATACCACCTCATGGGTGCACCGGTCAAACTGTCCTGGAAATAGTGAATCAGCAGCTTATCATTATCAGTCTGAGCAGACATCTTTCTGGCATACATAGTCAGATGGCTCAATGGACAAGTGTTGCCTTTGTACTTCTCAAACTCAGGAAACTTGAATTTGTAAGGAACTTTAACATTAGGGACCAGACAAAGGTCATAGGCATCTTTTCCGAACAAATCCTTATGCTTCAAGGCTCTCATCTCCCTCTGGATCTCAACAAAGCGTCCCTGGAAATTATCAAGTCTTTCAGCCACTCCAACGCCTTCACTGGGCTCAGCATGGTAAATAATTTCATCATGGTGCGGAATAGTGTGCACCACAGGCGGTGCAGTAGTCACAATTGGAGGAAGAGTAGTCCACACTGGTGGGAGAGTATTAAATGCAGCAGTCTCAGGATGATGCGGAGGACGATAACCGGCAGGAATAAAATCAACTGGCATGCCCCAAGGTGTGCTAGTAGGCATACGATAGCGAGGAGAAATAACAGTCTCAACAGGAATTGATGCGGTGACGATCTCGGATATGACAGTATTCTGAACAGGAGAATTAGGAGGTGGTTGATTCTGAGCAGCCACCAAACTTTCCATCATAGCAGAAACTCTTTCCAAGCTTTCCCTCAGATAAGTAACCTCTTCGCGCAGCTCACGATTCTCTTGTTGTAAAGTTTCCATCACCCTTCTCCAATTAGCTCGAGTATCAAATCGGTGAGTCAGCTTGACAGGAGAACTGAATGAAGACCAAGAAACAACATAAGATCCCTGGAGAACACTCAAAAAGCAAGACAAATGCAAGTATGATGCATGGTATGCGTATGCAAATGCAAAGATTTCAAAGGACTATATAAGATAACTTGCAATATTTATAAAGCGACATTTTTGAAGTACTTAAAAAAAAACTCATTCTCATTAAGATCAAAGTGAGAGTCAAAGCCATGGACATCTGAAATTTTGCAAAAGTTCCTTATAAGTCCTTTGAAATCTTACAAACAATGCTCATGAATGTATGATGGCATGTATGCAACAACCACAAACAAGATCACACAAGGCACACGGGCTTAGGTTCCGAGTCACGAGCATGAAGTCAAGGTAATAGAACACCAACCCACACAGGTAAGTACTAAGGTTTTGTCTTCATTGTACCTGCAGAAAACCAAAAGGGTGCTAACAGAGGTGCCCGGAGTTAACAGTCATCTTTAGAATATCATCGGTACGTTGGATTACTCCCCAACCGATAACATTCTTAAAATAGACCTCGTTCGAGTGTAGTATCGCGTGATAACCGCCTTAGGTTTACACCCAGACAGTTTCCGCACTACGTTCCTAAATTGGCTTGGATGGGTTAAGGGTTCTACGATCCTCAGTATGATCAGCTCAAGGTCGGAAAATAATGCCACGTACGATTACTCGTCATGACATTGATAGTCCAAGAGAGCCTAACTGAGTGGAGATTATCAAATTGATATAGCTTTGGACTACTCCATCGCTTATCGCTTCGAATATCGCCGTCCTATCATGAGTTTCACTCAGATCCGAGTTAGAATCTATCTCACACAGAGGATCACCAAAACCAAAACAGAACAACCAAATAACAAACAATTCAAACCAAAGCAATAAATAAATCAAAGTAGGCTGAATCCGCTTAGAGATTAGTCCCCAGCAGAGTCGCCACTTTTCTATAGCGGTAAAATCATGAGTGTAAGCTATTGATTAACTTCACTCAAGGTACACAGAGTCGCCACCGTACTTTTGTTTATTTCCAAAAGGAAAAAGGTAAAAGAACGAATAAAAACCTAAGGATCTAAAAGCAAAAGCTAAAAGAAACAAACAGAGAACGGGTAAGGGGATTGGTTACGAACCGGGAAGGTTTTAGGCACCCGACTCGTCTGTGGTACTCCACGGGAGCCCTTTGAAATATTTATTGCTTTTTGGTCTGAAATTGGTTTGCTTGAAAATGATAGAAGGGATGAGAAGAAGAATTTTTTTTTTAAGATTTTGTGTTTGATGAGGTTTTAACGCCTCATGCCTACGTACCCACAAAGTGCAATGCGAGATCAAAACCTCGTAGTTCGTGGTACAAAATTTGAAAAGAAAACAATGAGTTGCATTAATTTTAAAATGTAGAGATAAGTCGTCATTCTTTAGCGAATAATTCCGCTAGAAAGAATGAATCATATCTAAACATATGAAAAGAAAAGGTGCACAAAAGGCACAAAAACAATTGAATGAGTTTTGGATTTTTTAAAGTATATAAGAAAAGAATTTCGATATATTTACATGGATTAGCATTTATTAAGAAAATAAAGTGAAAAAGTAAAATCGCTTGACCTAAGTCAAGGTTTGCTTATGAAAACATTTGAAGTTTGAAAACAAAGAAGATTTTTAAAATAGGGAGAAGTTTTGAAAATTTAAGAATGGGGAGGAGATGAAGGGACTATCCTAATACTTGAATTAAAAGTTAAGAGAAGAGCGACCAAACCCTATTATGCACATATCTTCAAGGTAACCTGAATTCCATCTTCAAAGGCCAATGAAATAACTTGAGGCCAAGGTTTCCAATCCATCACAACTTGAGAAAGGGTAGAGATCCTAAAATCTAAGTCCAAACTCCAATGCTAAGGATAGTAACCATAGTCCGAAATTAAAGTCACCAATCTTTTTTAATGTTTAATCCTTTATTAATGTTTTGTGTCCAAATGGACAAAAGAAAAATCAATCAACAAATAATAAGGGCAAATAATAAACATGATATGGATGAATAAAGCAAAATAAAATAAAGGTAATAATAGTGCAAGAAATTAAATGTTAGTAACAAAAGAAATAAAAATGCAAGAATCTAAAATATTAATAGTAGCAAAAATAGTATAATAATATTTACATAATAATGGTATGGTGAACTTAATCAACCACAACCAAGAAGGAAAAGTGACCAAAATCGAAGGCAACCGGATCCGCTTAGCATCTTACACTATAGCGATTAATCAAGGCAAACCGAATCGAATTCAATGAAATTTGAAAGGCGATTGGGAAACCCAAAGCACCTACGCATCAAACATTCATAAGTCTCGATTCTTGATGCAATATGATTAACCACTTTGGGATTACGCGATCAACAAGAGATCCGGTCCACGAAAGTGCAAGTACCCAATTAGATTTTTATTCCGAAGTCGGGACACATTTAGGTCTATGTTAAGCAATCGCCGAGTAATTTACGAAGTAATTACCCTACAAATGAGGCCGGCCACCACCCATTAAGGTGCATAATGTTAGTGCTAATGCATGCGAGATAAACGATATGTAAATCGTTATCCGGACGCGATACCGCACAAAACTAAAGATGAAAACCAAATTGAGTTGCATTATGGTACTCTTACATCTTTAAGTTCAATCACTCATCTTGGTGGATTTAAGCATGAAAATGTATCACTAATGCAAAGTACCTTAAATGGATTAAATAATCCACTTAAAGGTAGTTTTGAATTAATGAACATTAACTACTCTAATCAACACCCAAAGTCCATTGAGATTAAAGAGAAATTTCTCCCAAAAGTGTTTCCCAAGGTAAAAATAAAAAGGAGGAAGAAGAAGAAGAAAGAGGAAACAAAAAGAGGCTTAAAAACAAGCCAAAAAGTCAATTATGACTTGCGTTAACCGGTTAACCAGATTACACTGAAACTGGTTAACCCGTTAACGCTGTTAACCCGTTAACGCTGTTAACCCGTTAACCAATTTACATTGTAAATGGTTAACCAGTTAACGCTGAACCAGCAGCAGAAAAAATGCTAAAATTCAGCATGATCCATTTTCAAAACCCTCTTACAAACATTTGGTGATCATGATCTGAATTTGCACGAATTTTAGAACAAAAATACAGTGAAATCCCTGCAATCAAACAACAAATAAAGATCCAATGGATCTAGAAACAAAAGCACCAAAGATCTACATCTTGAATGTTGATGGTGAAAAGGGGTTTATGGAGGAAGATGAATTACCAAGAGCTTTTCTTCAAATTGAACCAACACAAGCTTAGATCTACTGAAATTGATGACCAAAAGAATGAAAGGATGAAGGTTTAGCTCAAGTTGATCAAGAATTCAATGTGAATTCTTGATAACTTCAAAAGAAAGAAAGTGAGCTTTTGGTGAATTTGCTTTTTTGGGGGAAAATTTTGCAAGAGTTTCAAGGAATTTTTGCAAGGTGGATTTGGCTCTCAAAAGCTTGTGGAATGAATGAAATTAGGGTGCTATTTAAAGACCTTAGGTATGGAAATTTGGTGGAATGGAGCTTGCTTTGGTAATTTGAATTTAGGCTTGGTAATTGAAAATTTGGTGGGAAATTGAAAAGAATGGTAATTAGTGAGGGTTTATGGTATGAAATGATCAAAATAATGTAGAGAAATCAGAAACCAATGGATCTAGAATATTCCAATTAAATCAATGATCAAATGGTGCTGAATTTGAATAAAATATTCAAATTTCGCACTGGTTAACCGGTTAACGTATTTGGTTAACCGGTTAACCAAGCTAAAATTTGAATATTTTGTTCAAATGTAGCTGCTTGGTTGTTTCGACCCGATTCTTGTAGTTTGTCGAAGAAATGAACACATGATCCTTGGAAATTCTTTAAATGAATCAATTAACTCGGGAAATCCTTGATCAGATAAAAATTTGAATTATTTGCGGATTCACTTCGACTTTTTTTTCTGAAATTTACTCGAGCTGCAGGACTGCTATTTTTTGGCATTTTTATATGGTTCCTCTTCCTGAAAAAAAAGTTAGCAAAAGGAGACAGAATATTTTTGGATTTTGATTAATGGTTAGTAAACACAATCAAATAGAATAATTAAAAACAACGGTGATCCCCTGCGAGGCAAAATCCTAACCCGAGAAGAACCGTGCAACCAGTGCGATCTTGTTGTATGCAAAATGCAGATGAAATGCGAAGAAATTTTAGGGCAAAAATTAGGGTGTTACACATCTGACTTAGGATTTTGTATTCATATGCATACAAGGGCTTTTAAATCATTCATTTATGAGTCATTCATTCACATTTGCATATGGTGACATTATTGATTGAAAGGATCAATAGTAATGGATTCCATTTTTCAACTTGATGTCTCAATATTTGAGCTATTAATGGATTGATCACAAGTTTCTTTTGGATTTAGGCTTTATCATTTGGTGTGATAATCAAATGATTTATGGAAAGTGGCTCTCTCATTTGTGATTCATGGTGCAAAATTGCAAGTATCACTTGATAAGAATTACAAAAAAAAACATTACACTTGGTTGTGAATTAACCTTTGGTCAATAAGTCAACCACAAAAGGTTGACATTCTTTTTTTATGGGATATTCCATAATTCAAAGTTGTTACCCTAAACCTACACATTTGGTATCTACCTAAAGATTTGAATAATATTGAAGCACAAAGAAGAAGACTTTCATTAATAATTCAAAAGTAGAATAAGTTACTTGATGCATAAATTATATTGCTTGGACTACAAGTTATAAGTCAGAGTTATTACAACAAAAGGAAATCATTACAAAAAGAAATTCAAAAAGAAAATTACAAGGAAAGTTCAATCGTTGACTCTTTTGGTCGATGGTTGACCTTTGAACTAGGGGTGGCAAAACGGGTTGCCTGCCCCGCCTCGTGCCCGCCCAGCCTAAAGCCCTCCAAAAAAATAGCGGGGCGGGCATATGCCCGCCAAGTTGAAATGGACACAAATAATTAGTTAGAAAGCAACACTTCAGAAGGTTGTTGGCTTATCAACCACTAAAGAAGAATATATCGCCCTAACTGAAGCTGTGAAGGAAGCATTATGGCTAGAAGGTTTTGCAAAAGAGTTGAAACTTTAAGGTCGAGTTGTCAGTGTTAAATGTGATAGTCAAAGTGCAATACACCCGTAGAAGAATTCATCCTATCATGAGCGAACCAAGCACATCAATGTGAGGTTGCATTTCGTCAGAGGGGTAATCGAGCGTGGAAAAGTCCAAGTGTTGAAGGTTTCGATAGATCATAATGTTGCAGATATGATCACCAAGACATTGCCCAATTATAAATTCTTCCACTGTATGCAGTTAATAAAGTTGCATGAAGAAAGTTAGTTTGTTTCTTGATAGTGTAAAGTTTATTCCAAGGTGGAGATTTGTGAGATATTGGATCGAACTCTAGTTTTAGCATGTCATCGAAGTTTGCTCACATGTTGATGTCAAAGTAATATGTGTTGTAATCGAAGTTTGTTCTAACATGCATTAGTCAATCTCTAATAGGAAGATGAACTAGACATGAAACATCGTTCAATATGAGGCTCATCTCAACAATAAGAATATGAGAGGATGATGTCTTAGAATGTCATTTCTCAACAAATACTGACAAGTAGTGAGTGATCTATATAGGTGTATTCACTCCTAAGAATATCCTCCATTCCATATGGGAATAGTACAACCTAAAATTATGCCTCAGGTTGTATCAGCGTCGATATCTCTCAGTCATGACTAAAACACTTAAATGTCTCACGGTTCTACAAGAAATAATATGTGCATGTAACCAATATGCATGCTTATTTTTATACATTATTTATAAAGTTGATCAATCATCACTAAATTAAATTAAATATTTTTTTTTGTTCCATATGCAAGGAGAAATATGATTTTGATAATGCGTAACTAGAGATAGGTCCGATAGGCTCCATGAAATCCTTCAGGTGCGAGAGGGGGTCCAAGCTTGAGTTAGTGCCTTAGGCTGAGTTTTAGCTTATGCATTAGGCTAAGCTTGTGCCTGATAACAAGCTTGTGCCATGCTTTGAGACCAAGAATCCTAACATTGATATGGCTGCCCTTACTCGTGTTGAGAACTCAAAGTACTGGATGTTTTACCACGCAAACGATTTACGTTTGTCATGTGACAATTATCCTTTCTTTATGCATACAAATGCATTTTGGCTCTAGAATAATCAATTTAAAGGATACTCAACATGATCTTAAAGATACTCTTTAGATGCGTGAATACAAACATGAGTACTAACATAAGGGTTTCTATAAACTATATTATGTAACTAATATAATTATTGTAAATTTAAACATATCTAATAGAGTGTTTATGATTAAAAAGAAATTGAAGGTCTTAGTGCTTTATTTAGATTAAAATAAAAAGAGATTAATAATTTTGGGATTTTGGAAGTTTTATTAATATGAAATTAGTAGAATGGGTGAAAGGGAATGTTTTATGTGTGTATATTGATACATCTCAAAAGGAGGCTTCTGGAAAAAAGGTGTCCAAAAAAAAAATCCTTCGGAAAATTGTTAAAATGGACAAATTTTAAAAATTCTTTAAAAATGAATGAGGTGTATCGAGAATTTCTCTATATAAATCAGATCAATCGAACTCATTTATATGACTTAATAGCATATCTGACAGGTCTAGTTGACATCTCTAATAAAATAGATATTGAAATTTTAAACTTACACATGTTTATATGCATTGTAATGGGACAGGGCAGAAACATTTTGTTTCCCGAACCCAAACCTGAATCTCAAGTAAAAAATTGTTGCCCTTTCCAAACTTCTCAAAAAACCCATAATTTATCTTGAACTTTAACTAATATTAAAAATAATAAGTTAAATAATCGTAAAAAATTTCTAATATACATTTCAAATAATACAGTACAAAACAAAATATTAATGTGTTAATCAATCGGTTAATATATGATAAATTATCAAAATGAAAATTTTCATATTATTAACGGGACATGTATATTAGTGTCTCCATTACATATCATGTACTCATCTTTTAAAATCGAGAAAAATTCAAACTCAAACTTAAACTCAATCAAAATGGATTTTTTTCATCATTCTTGGAGTGGATTCAGATGGAGACTTGCATGTATGGATTTATTGTAATGTCTACTTATATATCGCATTCAAAACAGTGCGAAAAACTTCCATATGTGATGTTTGGATATCATAAGATAAATTAGCTATTTTGACAAATAAAAAAAGTAAAAAAAAAAACTTACCTTTAGAGCTTGAATTCGATCATAACATCAGATCTTAATTTTATCCAATTTCCTTCTAATTCATCCAACTTGCCAAATCATTGTATCATTTATTCAAAAAAAGAGATTCCAAAACAAGATGATTGATATATTCATACACTCCAAATTAACAATTTTGGTGGACAATATCTCCTCTAATCAAAGTAAGAATATCAACCAAATCTATCCTAAACATAAACTTGTCATTCATGGCCAATATCCCCTAAAGAATCGGTGCCATTATATATCCAACTTTGTTCTAAAGTAGTTATGATGTTATGTGTTAGGGAAGGTAAGATTGTATAGCCCCACTTAAGATGTGGTATACTTTTTTACTTGTATTTTGTTTAAAACATTGTGGTTCCTACACGTCATATCCTTAAAGTCTGTCTGATTTCATATCTCATTAAAGCATCGTTTTATTAACAACCAACAATAAAATAAAATGTTAAACTATTTTCCTCCTATGGTAATAAGATCCACCAAAATGTAGTTTATTCCCAAAAATCCGAAATTTGCATTATTATTCCAATGGACCCAACTAAAAGTAACTAGTAACGGTTGTTTTTAGGTAATTGATAAAAAATAAATAAAATATAGAAATAAAACAAAAGGCAACCCTTTCATTTTTTTTCTTCTTTTCGAGACAATTTTAAGTTTGGTTCTATAAAATAAATAAATAAAACAAAAGAGTAAAAGGAACAGAAAAGACCACATTGGAGTTTGCACTCTATGCAACGCCAAATTTAATAAATGAGATAATAAATATTTTCACTTTTTCCATATTTCAGTATCCTATGCCAAAAAATTACAGTTCCAAACAATTTTCCGTTACCGTCATCTTTAACAGTTCGAAAAATTCATCTACCTATCAACTTCTTCAACGTTAACGACTCCGTCACCTTCACCGTCACCGGCAACATTTTCCCCCTCCGCGTTTAACCACCTCTCAACCGGCGTACATTCCGCCTTGTGTCGAAACTTCCAATCAAGCGCTTGACAAGCGCGTGAGCAATAATTCACCACACCACAAACCGAACACCTTCGAAACTCGTGCTTCCTTGTCTCTGGTCGACCACAACCCGTATTCGAACACAGCATCATACCATCACCCGGAAACCCGCCCCGGTTTTCAAACCACTCCGTCAAAAACCGGTTTGCAGGGTGAGCTTCTTGAACCGGAACGTTACAACCAAAATCACTCAGCAACGGACAACCCGAACCAGAAACAACACGAATCTGAGGTGGTTGGTTTGCAACCGGGTTAACACTCCACGTCAGCAACGGATGTTTATTGCTGCCGTTAGATATAACGGCAGCAAGTTCACGAGCGTTAGCTTGTACAAGAAACCGCCGTCCCTCAATAACGTTCTGCTTAACGCCGTAACCGTCTTGTAAACAATGACCAAGCTCACGCAACCCATCGATGTGACCAAGGAACGCAGCACGTGCACAAAGAGCCACACCAGCTCTTAAGTCTTTGTCGTTTTTCGTTCCGCCGCTTCCATTAAACTGAATCACAGCTAATGAGTAAAGCGACGGCGCGTGAGATTTCATCGCTGCCTTTGCCATAATAGCAGCACCGCTCCGTCTGCTTTGCAAACAGTAAAACCGAATCTGCACCAACGGAATAGTCAAAACAAGACTCATTATTAATATTAAATGTATTTAACATAAATTCAGAAGAAAAAAAATAAATTTTTTGAACGGTTAGATTACCATTCCAAGAGTGTAACACGCTTCAATGTTTCCAGCATCGGCACAGCGTTTGAGGAAACGGTGAGCAGAGTCGCACCAGTTTTTAGCTTGAACTGATAATGTTTTGTTAGATGCTTTCGACAAAACAGTAGAGTTAAGACCTAAAGCGTTTAGTCTCTTGCAGCTGTTCATTAGAACAAAATCGATTACTTCAAAACGAAAGCCACAAAAGTAAAAAGAGACAGTTTTTAGATAAGATTACTTGCTGGCAACTTACGTGATTAGAACACTGATGAAATCGGAAGGTGAGGTTGCGGTAGAGCTAAGTTTACCGAGGATAGACAGAACAATATCATCGGGTAAATAGTCAAAGAAGTCAGAACAAGAAACACCGGTGGTGTTTTCCGGCATTCTCTTCTGTCGTTTGTGAGAGACAGTGAAGAGTTTGGTTATGTCTGAAGACATGGTTGGAAGTGGAAGTGTTTGAGGATAACACAAGCCTCTTCTGGTTCGCATAATAGAGAACAGAGACACTTGTGTAGATAAACAAGGGTAAAAGAAGAGGGAGGAGTTATATATGAGAGGTAATGAATCAGAATCTGAAGAAAAAATAAAAAGATTGAAATTGGGAATAGTTAATTACGAAAATGGCCCTGGTTTTGTCGTTATTTTTAGTCCAACTGCGTTGACCTAGATCCAGTCCGTCTTCGTCCGTAAGTTAATGCACTCGATTGCTTTCCATTTTTTTATTTGTACTGCGCAATCCTTCTCCCTTGTCTGCACGCTTTTCAACAGTTTTTTTTCCACCTTTTTATTCCTATTTTAAATATGTCATAAATATATGTATTCTTTATTCCATAATAATTAAAATATTGTAATAAACACACCGATTCAAAATTATTTTATATTGTTATCACTCTTATTTATGAGGAAAAAAATTATTTTTTAAATTTCTTGAATAAATAATCTATTTGGACAAAATATGTATCAAATACATTAGTTATTGAATATAACTAATGAATTTGGAAATTATTTTTTTTTATAAATAAAAACATAGATAGTATAATATATGGATGGACAATCGATCGTTTTCCATCGGTTTGACCAAATTTCGATCAATAAATTTTAATTTTTGTCAGATTCGATTAAATCGATATTACAGTTAAGTCAGATCGATTTAATAGATTTAATATTTATTAAAACAACCCTATAAAAATAGTTATTTTTTTTAATTCATTGTAAAAAATATCAAATTTTTAGAATAGTTAAAAAATAACTTTTTTTATCATTAAAAATATATATTATTATGAGATAAAAATTTTAATATTATTTGACATTAATTTTTATCATTATAATAATTAAATTATAAATTAAATAATATTTAAAATTTTATATTGAATATCTTGTATTTTTTAGAGTACGTGATGCTATCTTTAAATTATAAAAATGATAATATCATATAACATTATGAATATCATTCTTATAGTGAGTCGGTCATATAATAATAAAAATAAATAAAAAATATATATTAATAAAGTTCAATCAATTTTGATTTTCGTCGAGTCCAAAATAAATATTTATGTCCGACCAAAATAATTATATATTATCTAAATTAAACAATCGAATCAATCTAACATCTGACTCAATCCTATCCATTTGCATCAAAAAGACAACCTTATACTAATTTGAATTTTTTTCCTGTGATTTTGATAAAATATTTGAGTCATTAATTCACAATATAAAATTATTTAATAATATATATTTTATTTTCTCTTGAAATATTTTTAAATGTTAAAATTTATATTAAATTTTAAGTTTACTAATATGTATCGACAATGTAAAATTTACACTATTGTTTTATAGAAAATCATCATTTAAGCATGTTATATTATTAATTTCAAAATATTTATGTGATATGGTAGGTTATACTCTTGTTTCAAATTATAAGACATTTTGAATATTTTATACGAATTAAAAAAATTAGTTATTATTTTATGAAAAAGAAAAGTTATATAGAATTTTATTATAATACACTTTATAATTACACATAAGAAAGAAATTAAAAGAATTGAAAGAAACAATTTCTTTTAACAAAGTGACTTATAATTTAGAATATTTTTTTTATAAAGTGATTTATAATTTAGAATATTTTTTTTATAAAGTGACTTATAATTTGGGATAATTATTATTTTTAAAGAACCATTGTAAATCTATTTTATATTTTCTATTAATTTTCAAATATAATATTAATTAGATCATTATTTATTATAATTAATTTATCTTCAATATTGAATAAAATGACCGTTGAATCAATAAAAAATTATATATTCGATTAATTCAACTTCTGAATGAAATAAATTTATTTTAGTTTCTTTTGACTCAATTGTATTTTTATATTAAAATTAGGGAATTATATTAATTTATATATTTTTTAAAATTTTCATCAACTATATTAACTTTTAATTATTTTTATTTTTTGTTAAGGTAAAAAGTATTAATTATAGTCAAAATTGTTTAAATTTACTAAATAACAAATTGAAAGAAAAAGAGAATGTGAATCCACTTATTATTGAAAAGTTGGAAAACAATTACCAAAACAACTTTTAAATATTCCCACTAATGAATATTTGTAATGAGAAATGTTATTCTTACACCAAAATCATACACCTATACCGTATTTCACTGTTCACCAATAATATATTGGTGAACAGTGGAATATTGTAATAATATATTATTTTAAAATAATATAAAAAATTATTTTTTTAATATTTTTTAATTTTTTTAAACATTTATTAATCAACTTTATTACTACATTAACCAAGTTTTTACAATATATTAATCAACTTTGGTGACTGCTAAAATTATTTTTAACGTCTGAACGTTATTAACCAACTTCATTACTGCATTAACCAAGTTTTTACATTGCATTAACCAACTTGTTTCACTATTTTTAAAATCTTTAAAATCATTGTTCATGAATACTGGTCACGTGTACTATTCATGCATTGTACTATTCATATGACACTGTTCATGTATGATTTTACTGTTCGCTGATACTATTCATTAAAAATATTTTTTTAATTGAAAAATACACTGTTCACCGTATAAATACGGTGAACAGTACATACGGTGTTTGTATTAGTATATAAATTGGATGTAGGAATAGCATAACTGCTTTGTAATTAACTACGATTACTGAATCCTTTGAATTATATACTCAATACTTTGAAATTTGGGATTCATATGATTTAAAGTTTCAACAGAATATTTATAATAAAATATATATACTTTAAAAAAATACTTGTAACCAAGATATATATATATATATATATATATATATATATATATATATATATATATATATATATATATATATATATATATATATATATATATATATATATATATATATATATATATATATATATATATATATATATATATATATATATATATATATATATATATATATATATATATATATATATATATATATATATATATATATATATATATATATATATATATATCTTAATCAATGGGGTATAATATTAATGTAAATGTGATACAATAAATATAATATTTATTAGATAAAAAAATTCTATCATTATATATATATATATATATATATATATATATATATATATATATATATATATATATATATATATATATATATATATATATATATATATATATAATTCTATCATTTTATATATTGTAGTGAGGATATTTTTCTCCAAATGTAAGATTATAAAATTTACTTCACATCCTCACCATTAAATAATTTTCAATTAATGACTTAAAATAAGCCGTAATTTTTCTGCAAATAATCAATAATTAAATATGGAGAGAGAAAAATTATGGTTTATTTTCAGCCATTATTAAAAAATAAAAATGATGTAAGGGTGAGGATGTGGAGTAAGTTTTATAAATTTATTTTCAGTCATTATTATAAACTTACAGCGGGTGACCCATGATTTATGATTGATAAGTTAATTAAAGTATTTAATGAAATTTAGCGGTTCAATTAGTTGATAAATTAAAATGACATAAATGATGGTTAATATATAATTATTTTATTTAAATTAAAATAAATTATGAAGGATAATAGTGAATTTTAGTTAAAATAATCTGGACAAAAGTGAAAGAAAAATAATAAATTTTAAGCCTATAAGTTAAAACTTTATTAAAATAGCATTTGAAAAATAAGTTATAAATTAGTAAAATAAATTATAAGCTCGTGATGAAAATAATGTTACCAAACAAAACTTTTTTTTATCATATGTATTTATAAGTTATAAGCTAAAAAATTGTTTACATAGCCGGATTGTTTTTTAAGATTTCTGTATTTTTAAATCGTAGTATAACTTTTTCTTTTAATCTTTTGTACTATTGCTTTTATGTATTTATGTAAACAAAATTAATCTTTCAATATACATAATTAATTCTTAAAATAAAAAATATTGAATCATAAAATTGTTCAAACTTTTGTAATATCATAATAATTAAGTGGGGATATTCTTATTCCGGGAGTAAATTATTAAAACTTAATCCATTGATTCATTTGTAATCAATGATTATAATAATTACTCAGTAATTAAATATGGAGAGAGAAATAAATTAATCACATGTCAAATAATTACTAATTATTATAATTATTATAAATGAATCAATGGTCAAGATATATAGTAAATTTTAATAACTTACTCTTTGAGTAATATATATATATATATATATATATATATATATATATATATATATATATATATATATATATATATATATATATATATATATATATATATATATATATATATATATATATATATATATATATATATATATATATATATATATATATATATATATATATATATATATATGTGTGTGAGAATATTTCTACTTGAAGAGTAAGTTTAATAGACTTATTTCAAATTTTAACCATTGATTTGTATTAATCTAACGACTTAATTCATCATTTAATCTAAATATATATGAAAATATTTTTACATAAATAATCAATCAAAGCCGTCAGATTAATACAAATCAAGGGTTAAGATATGGAGTAAGTTTATTAAACTTACTCTTGGAATAAGAATATCCCCAATATATATATATATATATATATATATATATATATATATATATATATATATATATATATATATTAAATTTAAAATTATGTTATATCGAATAGAATATTATTTTTATTTCTAAACTTTAATATATTTAAATTTATTTAGTAAATATAATATAAAGAAGGCAGCTGCCTTAATATATTTAAAAATAATAAATTTAAAATTGTGTAGAATATTATTTTTATTTCTACATTTTAATATATTTAAATTTTTTTAGTAAAAATAATATAAAGAAGTTTTCTCACTCTTTACCAATATCCATGATGTTAATTTTAATAAATTTCTAACAGGAATGATAGATGTGTCTTCTAGATGCCTATCTATGAATATTTTTTAAGTATATGATACAATATTTTTAAAATTGAAAAATAAATATATCAAATGTTTCTTTGTTTTAGAATAATTGAACTTCGTAACTTTTCTTTTTGGTTTAATTGCAGTTTTAGTATCTCTATTTACAGATTTTTAACTTTTAGTTTTCCTATTAATTTTTTCAGCTTTTTGATTCTTTAATTGTAAATTTTTTGGATTTTTGTTAGTCCTCTACATATTTTGATTAGGTGGTGTTATTAAGACTGAGTTGACATTGGATCATTTGTCATGTCATTTATTATATTTTCATGTTTAATGACTAGGCAAATGATTAAAGGTTTTTTTAATTCTTAATTTTAATTTAGATTTCTTTTAATACAAAATTGTTTTTGTTATGAATAGTTAAATGAGAAAAAATTTCTCTCCTTTCATCTTGACTTTGTTTATGTCTTCTGAAGAACCCTAAGTTTCTCAAGTGAACCCAGAAGTGTGAAAACGTGCTCGTCCACTGTAGGAAGCAGATTCGTCATCAATAAAGCATTGAAGTTCAGTTTAATCAAAGAAGCTCCATCTCAGGTACACAAAATCGTTACTTTCCATTAAAAAAGTTCAACATACTTATACATCAATTCATAACGAAATGTTTCATCCATTGAAGGAAGCGGAAAAGTAAGATGGATATACCTCATGTGTCAGCGAAAGGAAATGAAGGTGTGAAGTTTTGCATGAGGTGTGTGTTTTCTATGGGGACAATTTGTAGAGAATCCAGTTAAGTGGTACATTAATGGACAAAAGGGTTGTTGACATTGTCATTCCAAAAGATGGAAACAAGAAGAATGCAAAGAAGATTGCAAAAACTGGTGGTGAACAGAAGAAGAAGAAGAAGAAGAAGAAGACAAAAAAGACCGTAAAAACTGGTGGTCAACAAAATAAGAAGGCAACGAGATATGCAAAAACTAATACCAACTGTTGAAGAGATGGGAAGCTCATCATAGGCACCACAATGGACACAATCATCTCAAAGCTAGATTCTAAAATTATGTCGATGTTTATGTCATTTTGGTGAACTCACGTTAGCCTGTAATGAAGTTATGTTTATGTGTCATTTTGGACAAATTTATGTTGATGTTTATGTGATTTAGGAAAAGTTATACCAGTTTGAATTAGTTATGTCATTTTGGTAAGGTTGGTTATGTAATGAACAAGTTTATCTAAGTTTTAATGGTAATCAACAAGTATTGCTTATGTTTCAATGTTGTCTTGTTGTTTTAATACACACCAATTAACACAAAATTAGACCATACAAATCCAGAAAAACTCATAATCAAACCATAATTCTCATTCATTAATATTTGATTCAAAAGTTACAACTTCAATACACTTTCTTTGGAACAATAACATCTTAGTATGAATCATTTAAAAAATTTGGATTTCCAAATTGAAACACTACTTGCTTCCTTATTGGTGATTAGTGTCAAATTGGTAATGCTTCCTTGTGGCAGTAGACTGCAATTTAAAACTTAGGCTTTGAGGTTTTTTCCCCATCATAAACCAAAATTTATGTTTCTCCTGGTATTTTTATTCTACGGCTCAAAGTTTGACATTTATTTTGCAGGTTTGCTAACTACTATACACAAAGAACGTTTAAGTATCATAAATTATCGAGAATTACTTTTCAATGATTGCGGTGACTGTTTCTCTACATGTTCGATCAGTTAAGCCCATTTTACATAACCAAAAATACAATGTTAACCAAGAGTTTCTGATTGTGAATACACACTTACTTTTTCAAATATTACAATATGTGAAATCATTTCAGAGAGAAAACAAGCTCAAATCGCTCCCTATTAGTCTATGTGGGTGAGTTTAATGTTGGTTTTCTTGTTATGTTATTATTGCTACTAAGCCAGATGTCCTTATGTTGTCAACTTCATGTTCTATCTAATGCAACGATTGGAACGGGAGGAAGCGTGAACGTGTTTACAAATTCCTTAGGTCGCAAGGTTTCGTATCATCATATGCTATAAGTATCAAATGGAAGAAATGATTATGCTACAGGTATTGAAAGGGAAAAGAAATAGAAAGAGATGATGAAAGGGAAAATATCAGGGTTCACGTTTCTTCAGTAGATGAAAGGGGAAAGAAGAAGAGAAGATGGAAATTTTATCATTTAAATATTCATAACAAAAACAGTTTTGTATTAAAAGAAATATAAATTAAAATTAAGAAATAAAAAAAAATCAATTCACTGTCTAGTCATTAAACATGAAAATATAATAAATGACATGGCAAATGAGATTCAACGCCAACTTAGCCTTAATAGCGCCACATAATCAAAATATGTGGGGGACTAACAAAAATCCAAAAAATTTACAACTAAAGGGACCAAAAAGCTGGAAAAATTAATAGTAGACTTAAAAGTTAAAAATCTGTAAAGGTACTAAAACTGCAATTAAGTCTTTCTTTTCTTCATAATTTTTACTAGCGTCCAGATCAGAGTGTCCGTTTATCTGCTTTTATTAATGCACAGATAGATTAAAATATAAACAATATTTTTTATGTGTTTATTTTTTATTTTAATTTAAATTACTTTTAAAATAATAAAAAAAAAATAGAATAAAAGAGCTAGCGTCCATCCGTCCGTCTGTCTGCTTTATCTAATACTCATGTGCATAAAATATAAATTGTATTATAATTTTATTTAATTTTAATTTTAAATTATTTATAAAATAGTTAAAGATAATGATATGAAAAATAATAAACCATGATATAACAACTTTTTTAGAAAATAGAAGTTAAGATTTAAAATAAAACCTAAAAAGGATATATTTAGAAGGAAAAAAAAGGCTATAATAAATTTATGTTTTCCCTTTATACATTAATATAGATTAAATAGTTAAAGATAATGATATAAAAAATAATAAATTATAATATAACTATTTTAAAATAAAAATTTAAGATTTAATGTAAAAGCTAAAAATGTAAAGTTGGAAGAAGAAAAAAAATTACATTATATTTTGCCTTTATATATTATATATTAGTATAGATTTATTTTAAAAAATTACTTTTTTCCTTATTTTAGTTACATAACACATAAAAAGTATTTTATTTGAAAAGTAATATCATATTTGTTTCAAAATAGTGATATGATACAAGTTAAATGCAATGTCACATGATATGAAGATTTGAAATCATCAATAAAAAAAATGCAATTTTATTTTTAAGAATCTCAATTTCAAAGACATAAAAATATTTAGTTTATAGTTTAATTAAACTTATTAAATAATTTAAATACATTTACATTGGGATATGGTATATGATGTGTCATGCCATGTTATTTAAAACATTATTATTTATTATATAAAAATATTAAATCATTAATAAAATTGATCGATTTTAAAATTGAATGAAGAGACTAAATAGAGTGATTAAAATTGCAATTAAAACTAAATATATATTTAAAAATCTAATTTTCATAAATTTCTTAAAAGAAATGTTTGACCAACAATTCTAATTTTTTTTAATAAACCAACTGTTTATATAAATGAAAAAGAAGAGAACAGGATTACAAAAAAGAGGAAGGACAAAGAACCAAAATCCTCTAATAAATACAGTAGCAGAACTTCGGTATGCCAAGAGGATTTTTAAGTAATTCATAAAAAACAGACATAGGAGCTTCATTCCACCAAGCAAGACCGTGAAAGGTAAGGCCTAATGAAGTTATTATGTTTGCACAGGAGTTACATTCTTTATATATGTGCGACAACAGAAACAACATGTTCATAGTTCTAAGAACACAATTATTCCATCTATTCCTAAGAGAGGCGAGAACCATGGAAGGAGTGGTAATTGCCGAAGCAACAGAGAGAGAATCGGTTTCGATCCATAAGTGAGTCCATTGCTTTTCCGAGACCAACTCAATAGCTCGGATAACACCCATAAATTTTGCTTCCAAAAATTCTGCCATCTGTACTCTTGAAACTAACAGGCTTATGATAGAGTTCTAAGGCATTAACTTGTTGAATTTCTTATCATTTCTGCACAACCAGATGATGTTAAGGATGTGAACAATAGCTGCTTGGATAACAACTCTGAAATGATTGGACCAAGTCAATTCGCAAACCTCCCAAATAGACAAGATGTACATGTTTAAGGACTGCTGCAAGATGCCAGCCAACCAGTTCCATAAAGTTGATGCTAGATTGCATTGAAAAAATGGTGCAAGGCTGATTCCATTTGAATACCACAAAGCACACACTGAAAAGGGAGGAACATCCACCTTTTGGCAACCAATACATCAATAGGCACCTTGGAGTGAATCTGTTTCCATACCAACAAGGACTTTTCAGGAGGGATGCAAGGATTCAAAACATATTTTGCCCCCTAACCTTAGTACCAGGAGGAGAGTAAGACATGTAGGCTTCTTTGAGAGGGAGGGACCCATCTTTGGAATGAGACTATAACAACAAGTCCAAAGTAGGAGTTGTAGGTATGTGCACCTGGTTAATTATGTTATAAAGATCAGGGAACCAAACATTGATACCTTGAGGAAGATTCCAGCCATGACTGCCAATAAACTTAGAAACTTTGGTGTTTAGACTGTTATGATTAAAATGAAGAATCTTCAGTTGCTGAACCAAAGGATTACCACACCAAGCATCCCTCCAGAAGTTAATTCTACAACCATCACCAAGATTCCAATTAGAGTTGTTGATCAGATCAGAGAAATTGCTTTTAACACTAGACCAAATAGATGAAGATATATGATATTGAATAGGTTTGTTATCCCTTAAAACTCTTTTCCTGAGAAGAGATGCCATTGTTTTGTATAATTAAAAAACTCCCAACATAACTTAAGATTTGCAGCTTCATTAACATTCCTTAATGATCTAATCCCTAGTCCACCTTCCAATTTTGGAGTGCATACCTTGTGCCAAGAAACAATGATAAGCTTCCTCTTGTAAATGTCACCAGACCAGATAAAATTCCTCATGTAGTTTTCTAGATCTTTGATGGAGCTGGATGGCCAAGAATAGATGAGAATACTATAAATTAGAATGTTATGAATGATATTTTTAATGATTTGTAATCTTATTGCCATATTGAGTAAACAAGCCTTCCATTTGGACAATTTTGATTTAATCCTATCCACAATGGGTTGAAAATGAATGGCCTTGTGCTTCCCCCTGAAAATAGGGACTCCTAAATAGTTGAAAGGTAGTTGTCCTTCTAAGAAACCTAGAGCTTGTGTGAAAGTGGATAGTTGAAAAGAGGAAATTGAGCCTCCAATGATGGTAGATTTGGATGGGTTCACCTGTTGACCAGAACATTGTTCATATCTAATGAAAAGATGTTTAAGGACCTCCATATTAGAGTTGGAATCTTTACAAAACAACATTATATCATCTACATATAGAGCATGAGAGAGTAAAGTGAGTTTCTTTGGACCTTTAATGATTTCCAATAAACCATCATCCACTAATTTAGAGATTTCCATACTTAGAACATCCTCAGCAATACAAAAAAGAAGAGGAGAGAGGGGGTCTCCCTGTCTGACTCCTCTTTGACAACCAAAAAAACCAGCCTGAGCACCATTGATGGATACAGACAACTTGGTTGATTGAAGAACTGTTTAGATCAAAGAACAAAACTTGCTAGAGAAACCAAACTTATGAAACACAAGAATAAGGAAGTTACAATCTAAGATATCAAAAGCCTTCCTTATGTCTATCTTAACTGCCAGATTTTTCCCAAAGGACTTATTATGCAGAAGATTTATAGCTTCAGAAGTAACACATATACAGTAAGCAATATTGCTTCCTCTGATTAAACCTCTCTGCTCATGGGAGATTATGAAAGGCATAAGGGGAGCTAACCTTTCAGCTAGAATTTTGGTTAGAATTTTGAATTTGAAATTAGCTAGGGCAATAGTCCTATACTAATCCACCATGTTAGCAGTAGGAGTTTTGGGATGAGGATAATATTATTTGAGTTCCAATTTGGAAGGAGCCATCTAGTGGAAAAGAATTGAGTGGATGCAGGAATACCATCATCTTTAATGATGTCTCATTAAACTTGGAAGAAAAGACCCTCAAACCCATCAGGCCCAGGGGAGTTGTCCTTGTTTAGGGAGAAGACAACCTGTTGGATTTCCTCAGGACTGGGAATTGAAGTGAGAACAAAGTTGGTAATATCAGAAACAACCTTAGGAATTATTTCATCTACAAGACCATTGTCCAAGAATGGTTACTAGAATTAAACAAGCTCTCAAAGTGCTTCAAGAAGATGGAGGAAATATCATTTGGGTCAGATATAGTCTCTCCCCCATGGAAGATGGAAGAAATTAATTTGGTACTATTTATCACTTTGGTCATCCTATGGAAGAAGGCATCATTCCTATCCCCCTCATTGTGCCACTTAACTTTGGCTTTGCTTTTCCAAAAAATGTCCTCCATTCTGAGTGCAGTTTCCAAATCTAATTGAGCTTTTTTCTCTTGATGAAAAAGGAAATCAGACTAGCCATTTAATTGAATTTGAGAATGAAGGTCATCAAGTTTAGTGGTAGTTTTCTTCAAGAGGTCATGGACATTCCCAAATGTGTCTTTATTCCAAATTTTCAATTTATCTTTGATAAGTTTCAACTTTTGGGACAAGATATACACAGGGCAGCCAAAAAACATAGTATGCCAACAGTTTTTAATGACATTAATACAATCATGGTGCTCGCTCCACATAGGAAGAAATTTGAAAGTAGAAGAAGTCTTAACAAATTTGTAATCAAACACCGACATAATAAGATGATTGTCTGGTTTGTTCCTAGTAAGAGTGGAGATTGTGGAACTACTACATAAATTATCCAGTTTTGATCACATATTACTCTATCCAGCCTTCTCTCAATAAGATGAAGACCTCTTCTACCATTGTGCCAAGTGTATTCAGCTCCTCTGATGGGCATGTGTATGAGAGAATTGTTGTTAGTCCATTCTAGAAAGTCAACAATTGGAGATCTGAAGGGATTAGAAGAGCCTCTATGCTCATGAGCACCTAATATGGTGTTAAAGTCCCAAATGAAGCTCCAAGGGACATTCCTTAAACCAACCAAAGAGGAAAGGGTAGTCCAAAGTTCTCTTCTTTTGACATAATTATTTGAGGCATAAATTGCAGCAATGCCAAAATAAAGATCTCCATCCTTAAAACAAAAGGATACATGTTGGTCATCAATTAGGAGAATTTGAGGATCAAGAGGGGTGGAGCAAAGGCACCATAAGTTAGATAACTGATATGATCTATTATTTACAGTAAATACTTTGAGATTTAGCCTATTGAATAAGTTGGTAGGAAACTTATCAATAGATATCCAGGGTTCATCAATGAGACAAAAATATGGCTTCTGAATTTTTAGAATGTTTTTTAAAGCTAACTTAGTGGCTTGATTGGCAAGGCCCCTGACATTCCAGAAAAGACATTTCAATTTGCAATGCTGGATGAGCTTGCTTGAGCTCTAGTACTAGGACCCCCTTAATGGTAATAGAAACAAATTTGGCCTTTTTCTTGGTGTGTTTGGAAACTACTAACTGAAAGTTTTTGTCTTTGTCCAAAGGGTTATCAACTTCCTCATCTTCTTCAGCCATGTTGGCCCAAGCATTTCTAAGGAAGGACATATTTTACTGATTTGTCTCTAAAGTTGGCACATGTTCTAACTGAGTTGCATAAACAAACTCAGAGCTACTGGAGCTGAGATCCTCCTCCACATGAGAAGGAGACAACTCCCTATCCAACCTGTCAGAGGAAACAAAAGCATCCATTTGCTTTTGCTGGATTAGAGGGCCATGTTCTGAGTTTGAGATGTTCAATGGAGTTTCCTTCTCTGTCAGAGCATTGTGTAACACCCTAAATTCATAATTTAATTACTTATTTAATTATTTATGAATATGTGGTAAATTGTGGTATTTTGTGGAATATTAAGAAGAATGAATTATTTTATTAAATAGTGATAATAAAGTAATTGGATATTATTTTAATATTATTATTAAAAATAAAATAAAAGAAGTTGGAGGTCTTAGGGGTAGGTTGGTCTTTTGAGAAGTTTATGAGAAAAGGTGAATATGATCAATTACTCATAATTCGTGTTTTTGAGTGATGAGTGAGAGTTGCTCTGAAAAACAAGGAGACCAAGGTTGGATTTGCTCAAGAAGTGATCGAGAAAGCTCAATTGAATAAGGTATGGGGAGTAGTTCTCTTTCAATATCTATAATGTATCGATAGTCTTATGAGAAAAGGGTTTTTTAGGGAAAACCTTAGGGCCAAGAAGATTATTGGTAGGTTTTTGATTGATTTGATGTTGTAGGTGAAAAATATATGTGGTTAATAGGATGTATAATTGATTTTTGTATTTTTCTGTTGTCAATTGGTGTTTTTGAGGGCTTTGGGCGTGTCTGGGATGTGTGAAAAATTGCAGCGTTTTCTGCTGAAAATCATCATCTCGCTTAGCGAACAGGAGCTCGCTTAGCGAGCGAGTGAGACTTTGGGAAGTTTGCAAACAGAGAGTTGCTCACTTAGCGAGACCTATAGCTTTTTGAAAAATAATTTATTTTCCATAATGACTTGTAATGACTTGTTTTGTTGCCATGTGATGCTATGATGTTGCTGTGAATTCTTACTGTGCTATAACATGTTATATGTGTAAGAATTATGATGAAAATGATGTTTAGATGATTAGGTGATATTATGTTGATATATAGTATTGATGACATGAGTAGATAAAGTAGTAGATGTATGAATGATGAATGATGATGCAAATGTTGATTAAGATGATTATGTTGTTATTGTTGCATCGTTGCATTCATGGCATACTTATGATGATAGAGGCTTCAATCCCATAGTGTGGATTGAGGTGTTGTTGTTTATGTTGTGCTACCTTGTGGAGGGTTGATGGCTCAGTGTCCATCCTTGATGATGTTTTTGGTACCACATGCATATTAAAATGAATGCATTTCATTATTGGTGGCATAGAATGATCGCATTTGTTTATGATGATGTGATTGATTTTGTTGTATGTGGTGAGACTTGACGTAAATGATGTGTTGTTGCATGATTGTCTTATAATTTCGTCTTTATATTATTTATATTGAATGTGAATTTACTTACCCTGTCTGCCTTTTGTGATGGTCTATTATACCATCCTGCAGATTCTCAAGAATAGCTCGGTGTTTGGAAGTAGCTCGGAGTGCGTCTTTTGTCGTTTATAGAGTCTAGGTGGTGTCTTTCTTTGTGTCATGTAACACTAGGAATGCTTGGTTTATTTTTGTTGATTTTGGTTGTTTTTAACACATGATTAATGATGTTTTGGATGTCAACTGAATCTTTAAACTATGTTGAATATAGTTGATATTGATGGTCCGCTGTGTATTTAAATTATATTTGTGTATATAATGACGCTTGTTGCAACCCATGTTACGGGACATGACACATAAATGAGTGATTCGATGTTTTGTTGAAGTGTGATGCCCTTTCATGTTGAAACTCTGACTTTTATTGAGTAGTTTTGTATTAATTTGTTATGGGGTAAAAGGGTGTTACATTAGTGGTATCAAAGCAAGTCGGTCTGTCAGGTCGTGTCTTAGTCGTCAGTTTGTTGTCGGTCATTAATTGTTAATGATTATTCTTTTCTGATGTTGTGAGTGTTGTGCAAAATAGCTGGAAACAACATGTGTGCTCTTACGGAAGATGTTGCGACGTTGGCTGAGGCTACGACTCGAAACAATGAACATGATGAGTTTTGTGCTTTGGAGAAGTTCCAGAGAAACAGTCCGCCGGTTTTTGAAGGTGATCATGACCCGCATAGTGCACAGAAGTGGCTCAAGGAAATTGAGAATATCTTTAGGTTGATGGCGTGTACGGATGCGCAGAAGGTACAATTTGGTACCCACATGTTGTCTGAAGAGGCTGAAGACCGGTGGGATAATACTTATCAGCGTTTGGAGGATGCTGGTACTATGGTGACCTGGGCAGTGTTCAGGAGGGAGTTTCTGAGAAAGTATTTTCTGGAATATGCTCGTGGTAAGATGGAGGTGGAATTCCTTGAGTTGAAGCAAGGGAACATGAAGGTAGTAGAGTATGTTTCTAAGTTCGAGAGGCTAGTGAAGTTTTGTACTCACTACAATCATGTTGATGTTGAGTTATCGAAGTGTCTCAAGTTTGAGAATGGACTGAGACCAGAGATCAAACAAGAGATTGGATGTCAGTATATCCGAATGTATTCTAAGTTGGTGGACAAGAGTAGAATCTATGACGAAGATATACCATGATTTGTAGAAATTGTTTTGGTGGCCAGGTATGAAGAATGATGTTGCGAAATTTGTGTATGCATGCTTGACTTGTCAGAAGTTGAAGATTGAACATCAAAAACCGTTAAGTATGATGTAGTCGTTGAATATTCCAGAGTAGAAGTGGAATAACATTTCCATGGATTTTGTGACAAGTTTGCTAAAGATTGCTAAGGGGAATAATTCAATTTAGGTGATTATGGATAGATCGACTAAGTCGACCCATTTCTTGCCGATGAAGATTAATCATTCTATGCAGAAGCTAGCTGAAATGTATATTGAAGAGATTGTGAAGTTGCATGGGATACCATCGAGTATCGTATCAGATAGAGATCTGTGGTTTACGTCGAGGTTTTGGAAGAGTTTACAAGATGTTTTGGGTACTAAGTTGAGGATGAGCTCTGCTTATCATCCACAGACAAATTGTCAAACAGAGAGGACTATCCAGTCTTTAGAGGATTTACTAATAGCTTATGTGATGGATCAAGGAGGATCTTGGGATAATCATTTACCGTTGATTGAGTTTACCTACAATAATAATTATCATGCTAGTATTGGAATAGCACCGCATGAGGCATTGTATGGAAGAAGATGTCGGACTCCATTGTATTGGTATGAGTCAAGCGAGAGTGCAGTACTCGGGCCTGATATTGTGCAAGAGACGACTGAGAAAATTAAGATGATACAAAAAAGAATGAAGGCTTCTCAGAGTCGGCAGAAGAGTTATCATGATAAGAGGAAAAAGGCTCTTGAGTTTCAAGAGGGATACCATATGTTCTTGAGAGTTACTCTGGTGACTGGTGTCAGAAGAGCTTTGAAGTTTAGAAAGCTCACTCCGTGTTTTGTTGGTCCATATCAGATTTCGCAAAGCATCAAAGTGGTAGCATATCAGATTGTGTTACCATCATCGCTTGCGAATTTGTATGATATGTTCCATGTGTCGCAATTGAGGAAGTATGTGTGCGATCTATTGCATGTGATTCAGATGGATGATGTGCAGGTAAGAGATAATTTGACCGTTGAAGCATTACCATTACGGATAGATGACCGAGAAATAAAGCAGTTACGAGGAAAAAAGATTGCCTTAGTAAAGGTATTGTGGGGTGGACCAGCAGGTGAAAGTCGGACTTAGGAACTTGAAGATCAGATGAGGGAGTCGTATCTGACTATGTTTATTTCAGGTAACATTTTCGGGGACGAAAATTCCTAAAGTGAGGGAGAGTTGTAACACCCTAAATTCATAATTTAATTATTTATTTAATTGTTTATGAACATGTGGTAAATTGTGGTATTTTGTGGAATATTAAGAAGAATGAACTACTTTATTAAATAGTGATACTAGAATAATTGGATATTATTTGAATATTATTATTAAAAATAAAATAAAATAAGTTGGAGGTCTTAGGGGTAGGATAGTCTTTTAAGAAGTTTATGAGAAAAGGTGAATACAATCAATTTCTCATAATTCATGTTTTTGGGTGAAGAGTGATAGTTGCTCTGAAGAACAAGGAAATCAAGGTTGGATTTTCTCAAGAAGTGATCGAGAAAGCTCAATCGAATAAGTTATGGGGAGTAGTTCTCTTTCAATATCTATAATGTATCGATAGTCTTATGAGAAAAGGTTTTTTATAAAGGGAAAACCTTAGGGTTAGGAAGATTGTTGGTAGGTTTTTGATTTATTTGATGTTGTTAGATGTTGTAGGTGAAGAATATATGTGGTTAATAGGTTGTATAATTGATTTTTGTGTGTTTTCTGTTGTCAAATGGTGTTTTTGAGGGCTTTAGGCGTGTCTAGGATGTGTGGAAAATCGCAGGGTTTTCTGCTGAAAATCACCTTCTCGGTTAGCGAGCAATAGCTTGCTTAGCGAGCGAGTGAGACTTTAGGAAGTTTGCAAACAGAGAGTTGCTCGCTTAGCGAGACCTATAACTTTTTGAAAAATATTTTTTTCCCAGAATGACTCGTAATGACTTGTTTTGTTGCTCTATGATGGTATGGTATTGCTGTGAATTCTTACCATGCTATAACATACTATATGTGTAAGAATTATGATGAAAATTATGTTTAGATAATTAGGTGATATTATGTTGATATGTAGTATTGATGACATGAGTAGATAAAGTAGTAGATGTATGAATGATGAATAATGATAAATGCTGATGCAAATGTTGATTAAGATGATTATGTTGTTGTTGTTGTTGCATCATTGCATTTGTGGCATGCTTATGATGATAGAGGCTTCAATTCCATAGTGTAGATTGAGGTGCTTTTGTATATGTTGTGCTCCATTGTAGAGGGTTGATGGCCCAATGTTCATCCATGATGATGTTTCGGTACCACGTGCATATTAAGAGGAATGCATTTCATTATTGGTGGCATTTTATGATTGCATTTGCTTATGATGATGTGATTGATTTTGTTGTATGTGGGTGAGACTTGACGTAAATGATGCGTTGTTGCATGATTTTATTATAATTCTGTCTTTATATTATTTATATTGAATGTGAATTTACTCACCATGTCTGTCTTTTGTGATGGTCTATTATGCCATCTTGCAAATTCTCAAGAATAACTCGGTATTTGGAAGTAGCTTGGAGTGCATCTTTTGTCGTTTATAGAGTCTAGGTGGTGTCCTGCTCTGTGTCGTGTAACACTGGGAACACTTGGTTTATTTTTGTTGATTTTTGTTGTTTTTAACACATGATTAATGATGTTTTGGATGTCAATTGAATCTTTAAACTATGTTGAATAGTATTGATATTGATGGTCCGCTGCGTATTTAAATGATATTTGTGTATATAATGACGCTTGTTGCAACCCGTGTTACGAGACAAGACACATAAATGAGTGATTTGATGTTTTGTTGAAGTGTGATGCCCTTTCATGTTAAAACTCCGACTTTTATTGAGTAATTTTGTATTAATTTATTGTGGGGTAAAAAGGGTGTTAACATGGGCTCTCAGCTCTTACCTCATTAGAAGTGTTTACAATTTGGGGTGATAACACATGGTTGGTAGGAGTCACAGTCAAGGGGAAGCTCGAGTTTCCCTCAACATTAATATCATTATCAACTACTTTATCTTTCTACACATATGTTTTTTTCCAATGTTTTTTTTTTCTTTTTGGCCAGTTCACTAAAAGAGGCTAATTTCTACAGCTTCCAACATTGTGACCAATAAGTTTACAATGGTCACAAAACTCAAGAATGTTCTCATAAGACACATCCATAAAAAAGCAATGTTTTTCCTCTCTACCAGGATATAGTTTTTAATGTTGCTAGTGAGGTCTAAATCTACAAGTATTTTTGCAAAGTGACCGAAAGATCTTTCAAACATAGACTTTATGGTGGTATCATCCATACAAATAAGGATACTTATGGCACTAGCTATAGCATACAAATTTTTTGGTGTCCAGTATTCTTGTGATAATCCTGAGATACGAATCCATACCTACGCAAATGTCTGATGTTGAGTGTATGGATTAAAACCCTTTGTCCAGGCAAAAAGCTTCAGAACTCCCAGATTTAAATTACATGAGGTCGTGGAAAGAACACTCTACAAATATTCAAATCTAGAAAAGGAGAATTAAAAATACCTTTTTCCAAGCAAAATGAGACCCCAATTACCTAGAGAACACCAAATGTCGTTGAGTTTCTTTTTTAGTACATCAATCTTCAGCGGGAGCACTCCATTTGGCCAAATGATTATGCAGTGAAGGTTGTGTTTACATGATTAAAATCCTGCTATATACTCTTCTTCCAGAATTGTGATTGATAATAGATTGCCTTAACGACAGATTATGGGAGCTGACTAATTGGGATGTCACAAACATTGCTAACCGCCTCAGCAAGGATTTCTTTGAGACGGTGGAAACTTTGTTGGTGGAGGGAGTTTGTGGAGAAGGGTTGAGACATAGCCAGGGTACGACCACCGAATCAGCCATGGAAAGAAAGGGAGAAGAAGTTCAAAGGACAGAGGAGGAAGATGAGAGCAAACCCATCAGGAGAGGTTTCTTGACAAAAAATTCTAATAACTAGTGTTATAAAAAGAGGTTTTTTCTTTAAGGCAAAAGAAAAGTATTATAAACAAAAAAGAGAAATACAAAAGAGCGTGACATTAACCAAAATTCTCAAAATTCTAACAAAAGCGAAAACATGATATTTTTTATGAATAATAGTAAATAGATTTGAATGTTCATTTATCCAACTTTCTATATTCCTTAATTTCGATGAGTTGATTTCCTAACCTTTATGTATTCCTTAAGTTAATTGTTATTCATTGGTCATGTACTATAAATAAGATCCACATTGCAATGTAAAGTGTACTTTTGCATAATATAATATAATGTTACTTTCTTTATTCTTTTTCTCTCTTTGATCTTTATATCATTTTGGTTAATTTCATAATACGTTATCAGCACAAAACTCTACTATATGAATGCTAACCAATTGTCTAGAAGTGACACAAATAATTTGATAATGAAGGTCTAACTATATGAAGCTCCAAGATTTAGAAGGTAACATTATTATTATTATTATTATTATTTTTGTTTAGTAATATATATATATATATATATATATGTATATATATATATATATATATATATATATATATATATATATATATATATATATATATATATATATATATGTGTGTGTGTGTGTGTGTGTGTGTGTGTGTGTGTACACACACACACACACACACACATATATATATATATATATATATATATATATATATATATATATATATATATATATATATATATATATATATATATATATATATTAATTCTGTCTATTATATATTGATATATTGTTTAGAAAAAAAATCAACGATGATTTTCATGCATCCCAGAAGGATTGGATGAATATATTAAAGACTATAAAATAATGTGTTTGTTATATAGTTCCTGAAGAACTTAAGAAATATCCTTAAAGGATGGAAAAATAATAATTTATCATATAGTTCCTGAAGAACTTATCAAGCAACCCTGAAGGATACCAAAATAATAATTTATTATATAGTTCCTGAAGAACTAATCAAGATCCATGGATGATAGAAAAATAATAATTTACATAGTTCTTGAAGAACTTATAATGCATCCCCGAAGGATTACAAAAAAAAAATATTTATCTTTATCATTGTTTGAAGATCTATGATCTACCTCTCGAAAAAATTATATATACTATAAAGGATCTCTAGAGGATTGTTCAAAGAATGAATTACTTTTATTCATTCATCAAATAATATTTATCCCTTGATGATTGATAAGAAAATGATTATTCTGTCTCCATTGATCAGAAAAGTACCAATGATAATTTTCATGGATCTTATAAAAAGTGACAATCATAGAAGGATTGCATGAATAATATTAATAATTGTAAATTTATTAAGATTGAAAAATATATATTTTATATATAAATTATTTAATATTTACTAATGATTGAAGCAAATTAGAAGAATAGAATCATGTGTATTATGGTAAATCAGTTGTTTACAAATCACATTGTGTTGTTGACAATATCGGTTGAGTCATCTCAGATGTATTATGATGTGAGAACTAGTTTTGAAGAACCATAAGTTTCTTCAATCCAATAAAATTTGTGTGTTTCTAAAGGAAAATTTGAGAAATTGAGTTTTTATGACATTCACAGAAGTTTGTGAAATTATTTTCCCAACTAATTAGGCTAAGATCTTGTTTTTTTTTCCAGAAATTTCTTGATAAGTATCACATATATTATTAAAATTGATATTGAACATCTTGTAGCATATGTTCATGTGAGAAAAATGGACTTGAAGATCCATTCTTTAGACGTCTAAAGTTAGTTGTATGATTGATACTTATGAGAGTATAACTTCTAAATTATGCTTTGGGAAAATGTAATCAAGTATATTGAAATATTTATACGCATCAAGTTAATAAGATTTTATATCTTAGTCCGCCCTAATTTATTCTAATTCTTCACAACTTCTCATTTAAGTGAACTTTTGGATGTGTAGTGTATATTCCAATTTCTCCAATACAATACATTATGTTGAGCCAAGAAAGAATATTGGAAAAATATAATTGATATGAATCCTAATTTTGAGGATATAATTTGAGAAAATAATCAAATACTTGATTGCAGCCTAGTAGACTAATTATCACTTGATAAATTTATAATTTGGCATGACCGGTTGAGTCATCCCAGTTATATAATGATGCGAAAAATAATTGAAAATTCATGCGGTCATCAATTAATGAGTCGGGAAATTATTCAATCAAATAAGTTCTCATGCAGCTCTTGCTCACAAGGGAAATTGATAATTCTTCCATCACCAACAAAAATTGGAAATGAGTCTATCAGTTTTTTAGAGCATATACATGGTGATTTTTGTGGGCAAATACACTCATCATGTGGACCATTTAGACATTTTATGGTTTTAATTGATGCATAAACTAGATGATCACATGTTTGTTTGTTGTCAACCTGCAACCAGAAGTTTGCGAGATTGCTAGCTCAACTGATTCAAATAAGAGCTAATTTTCCCGATTATCCTATCAAGAAAATACAACTTAATAATGCTGCATAATTTTTCATCTCAAGTCTTTAATGAGTATTGTATGTCTATTGAAATTGACATTGAATATCCAATAACACATGTTCATACACAAAATGGACTTGCAGAATCATTTATTAAACGTATAAAATTAATTGCAAGACCACTTATTATGAGATACAAACTCCCTGTTTCTACTCGGGGACATGCAATTTTGCATGCTGCAACATTAATTCGCATCAGGACAACGAGTTATCACACCTCTTCCCCTTTACATTTAGTTTTTGGTAAAGAACCTAAAATTTCCCATCTAAGAATTTTTGGATGTGCGGTGTATGTTCCAATTTCTCTACCACAACATAATAAGATGGGTCCTCAAAGAAGAATGGGGATATATGTTGGATATGAATCTCCATTTATTCTAAAGTACCATGAACCAACAACAAGAGATTTATCCACTACCCATTTTCCTGATTGTCATTTTGACGAATCAAATTTTCCAGCATTAGGGGGAGAGGATAAGAAGCTAGAAAAAGAGATCAGTTGGAATAAATTATCATTATCTCATCTTAATCCTCGAACAAAACAATGTGAACTATAAGTTCAAAAGATAATTCAGCTGTAAAACTTAGCAAACCAATTACCAAATGCATTCACCGATCCAAAAGGTGTGACTAAATCATATATATCAGATGCAAATGCTCCGATAAAAATTGATATCCCTATTTGACAGTCCAATGGGTCTCAACCATGCCTGAAACGTGGCAGATCAATCGGTTCCAAAGATAAAAATCCTCGAACAAGAAAGGGAGCTAAGAATAAAAATGTCCTAATTGAGGATATATAAAATCTAAAAGAAGCACCAGACATAATAAATATTTCATCTCTAGAAGGGATTGATCAGGTACCTGAAACTCATGAAAATAAAGAGATATCGATAAATTATGTCATGAATGAAATGCGATGGAACCAAAATTAAAATAAAGTTAATATTGACATTGTCTTCAGATGAAATATAGTGCTAAAGATGATAAATGATAACGAGGATCATGAATCAAAGTCTATAAAAGATTATAGACAAAATGGGAATTTTCCAAAATAAATATATTCAATTGAAGAAGAATTAAACTCACTTTATAAGTGACTCGATTTTGGACCTGTAGTCCAAACACCTCAAGGTGTGAAACCAATGAGATATAATTGAGATTTTTTGAAAAAGCAAAATAAGAAGGGTATAAAGCTTGATGTGTTGTTCAATGATTTTCACAAAGACCTAAAAATTATTTTGATGAAACATATCCATTTGTAGTGAATATAATTCAATTTTTGATATTTAATTATCCTTGTAGCACATAAAATTACTAGAACTTCTGAGGAGATTCCAAAAGCTATAAATCTCTCATAGAAACAGTTTGAGATAAAGGACATAGAAAAGACAAAGTTATGTCTAGATTCATAAATTGAGCATTTCGATAATAGAAAAGACAAACGTGTTCAAATATTTGTATATTGACAAATCTCATATGTTATGTACATCGGTGATGTTAGATCATTGAATGTGTGAAAATTCTATTAGACCTCAAAAAGAGGATAAAATCTAATTGGTCCCAAAGTACCATGTCTCGGTATCATTCAAGCACTGATTTATCTTGCTAATTATACAAGACCACAATATATCAATTTCTATCAATCTATTAGAAATATATAGTTCTTCACAACAAAAAGAAGTTGAAACAAAGTCAGACACATACTTTGCTATCGTAGAGGTTTAGGTTACTTATAAGATCCTTATAATGGTAAATCACAAATATGTCACTTGTTTACTTGTTGAGGTACAACCATTTCATGGAGATCTAAGAAACAACTCATGGCAACAACTTTGTCAAATCCTTCATAACTATTAGCACTACATGAAATCACTTCCAAGAAGAAAATTTAAGCAACTACTACAAAGAATATCCTCTCACATATAAATGTATGCATGGGGGGAAGAAATAAACATGTTCTTCACTCTTTTTCTCTTCACCATGGTTTTGTCCCACTGGGTTTTCATGGTAAGGTTTTTAACGAGGCAATTCTCATTCAAAGGATATTGTACTCTTTTTCCTTCACTAGATTTTTTTCCACTGGATTTTTTCTAGTAAGGTTTTAATGAGGCATATCCTCAATGAACATCCAAGGGGGAGTGTTATGAATAATAGTAAATAGATGTGGATGTTCATTTACCCAACTTTCTATATTCCTTAACTTCTATGAGTTAATTTTCTAACCTTTGTGTATTTCTTAAGTTAATGTTTATTCATTGGTCATGTATTATAAATAAGATCCACATTGCAATATAAAATGTACTTTTGCAGAATATAATATAATGTTACTTTCTCTATTCTTTTTCTCTCTTTGATCTCTATATCATTTTGGTTAATTTCATAACAATATTTACTTATAAAAAGAGGTTGTTATTGGAATTTTCAAAAATTATAAAGCATCAAATTTACTTACATGTGAGATGCTAGAATAGGAAATTCATCTTGTCTATTGATAATTTGTGAAGACATCTAGAATATATTTCATGAAGTTTAAAATTTGAGGTGGTCAATTTTTTTTAATAACCCTACGATGTTATCATTTAAGATTTATCTAAACGTATTTTAATATATCTATTTTGTATTATTTGATTGGATACATGTTTTAAAAAAAAGTCTCATATGATATAATTTATATTTTTATATAATAAAAGTGCATATCTGGTATTTGATAGGTTAATCAAATATTTAATTTATATATTAGATTCACTTATCAAATATTCATACATTAGAGTGTTTATCTTGTCTTTGATAGGTTAATCAAATATTCATATATTAGAGGGCGTTTTGCCCTCTCCTTTATCAACAAAAGAAAATCATATATTAGAAATATTATTTATATGTTATTTACTTTTCTAAAATATTGTACATCCATATAAAGAAAATCAAACATTAATACCAATAAAGAAGAGAAAAAAAAACAAAAATCAAATAATAAATGGAATTTGTTAATGTATTTTATTTATATTTCTTTTAGATGAAATGATAATAACTATCGAGATTTTTTTTGGAATGACATATTTGTTGAGTTTATATTTTATACATTTATACTACCTAAATTCCTATTTATAAAAGACAACTTATTTTTTAAGTTTATCGATCATTGGATAATCAATGTATATAGTCTATAAAATGATCAAATACATTGATTATTCAATTAACATAAAAAATGAAATATCTCTTATATAAAGGAACATAGATAATATGATAATATAAAATTTATTTGATAATCGTCTTTTCATCACGGATTTATAACTTATTTTAATAGTTTATACATCATATTCCATATGTTATTTCAAATAACATTTTAGTTTATAATTTATAGTTTATATTTTTTTCTTTTACTTTTATCCTTATTATTTTAACTAAAATTTACGTTTACCTTTTATAATTTTGAGTATCTTTAATATTCATTTTAGTATTAATTAAGAAATTGTCTTTTATGTCATTTTACATTTATTATCTAGTTGAATTGTTAATTTTATAGTTATATGTGATCAACTATAAATCATAAGTCATCTGCAATAAGGTCTAAATTATAAGCTAAGTTATCAACCAACCGTTATATTTAAAAAAAAAATCTTAAAATTGACACAAACAATTGTCAGTATCAGGCTTATTTTGGCGATAGGTTCCAATCTAACAATTGTTAAGTGTAAAAGCTAATTCATGTGCATTTAATCGACTACACTTTTATGTCAATCAGATACACCCTTTAATATTGGCTAACATAATCTACAATAACAAAGTGCAACCGGTTGACATAATATGTCAATCGATTTCACCTATGTAAAATTAGTTGAAAACGGAAGTCAGTAGTGAAGTGCTACCGGTTGACAAAATACGGCAACCAGATACACTCTAGAAGTTTTTAAAGTCTTGCTAGTTATTTGTAGATCATCTTGTATTGTGTATAAATACCCATAGGGTATCGTGTGAATGAATTAATTCATATTTTCACCATCAATTACTCTATCTCTCTATATCTCTTTCTCAATTACTCAATTATTCATCAACCTTGTAGTTCCAAGTTCTAACATTTGGCATCAAGAGGTTGGTTTGATCCATCAAACACCTGGTGTGTAACATGAATTATGTCTACAATGAAAGAATTCTTGTAAATATGCTTATCCTTATTGCAAAGAATTACGACAACTGGTGTGTAATACCCTAAAATTTGCCCTCTCATTTTCATATCATTTAGCATACACTTTCATGCATTGCACTGCATTGCATTTAAGTCATATAAAAATAAAGCATACATCATTAGTTGAAGCATATGATATATGATCAGGTGATTTCCAAATTTTTGATCATCCAAAGCCAAAAAACAAGAGCCAAGTGTCTCCCAACAATCCTCAAGGGTCTCTTACATCCTATATCACCTCATTTGATCCCACAAGTCATTAAAATATGAGAGTTGAAGTTGAAGTAGTGCATCACCTCCTAGCAAATTGGTCCAGAATTAAGGTTTATGATTCAAGTAGTCTCCTAAGGAAATTTTAGTTCAAACTTGACCTCAAGGGTTTTTATATATTATCAAGTGTCTGAGGATGGAAGATTGTCCATTGGATCATATCAGAAGGTTTCCAATTGATCAGTTACTTGAAAATCAAGAAACTGGGGAAAAGTCAATTGTGTAGAGGAAAAAGTAAACTCTTGACCTTTTAAGGTCAAATTCCAGGGTCCAAAAGGTAAATATGATCAAGGGTGAATATTATGATCAAGGAAATCCAAGAGTTTCATCAAAAATCAAGAAATGGGGGAAGTTTCCGAAAATGGAAGATTAGGGTTTCCAAAAATGTTTTGGCCATTTTAACACCTCTCTTTGAGTCAGACTTCCTAAGTTTTAAAGCATCAAATCAAAAATCCACCAGGCCATAACAAAATATCTTTTTCCGAGCTTGAAATACATAGCAAGAACACCTCCATTGGATCAAAATTGAAGAAGTTACAATTAATCAAAGTTGAACAAAATCAAGGCAAATTGGTTAGGTAAAGTTGTTCATCAAGAAGGCTACAAATGGAAAAATGTTGAACATCAAAGTTGTTCATCTTGATCTCCTATACAACTTTTATGTTTGCAATTTTTTCATAGGATCAATGTATGAAGAGATATGGAGGTTCAAAGGAGAGGGTCCCACACTAAATTTTCCCTAGGCTCATGGTCAGGCTTGAGGCCAAAGTCACACTCCCATGAACCAATTTTGGTCTCCTGTATTCTAAGCTATTTTCAAGCATCATACATGCCTCCATTGGTTACAAACCAAATGCCAATCTTATTCTATGATCTATCATCTTTCATTTGCCACCAAAATCACATATTTTCATCCATTGATATGAAGGAAATTCATGGGCAAACATCAACATTTTCATTGGTGCATTAGTTGCTTTCTTTGGAAGTGTTGTTTGAGTCTCTTGTCTTGATCACATATTCACACACATACATACAGGTTGCATTGAATTACCTCATTTGTACAAACATAATCTTACACATATATGTTATGCATACATCCCACGCACCATAATGGAAAAGGATGTCAAAGTAACTTGTTCATTAAGTCTTTGTTCTTGCAGCATACATGTCATAACATCATCAACATCATTTCATAACATCATCACTACCACACATCAAGGAGACACACCATACAAGTTGTATGATACTCACTTACACAAGAGCATAAGCACACATGCTCTCTCATTTTCAATTTACTTCAGCCACCATTACCTTGATTCACACACCTCAGTAACCTAATCATGGTTCTAACTACCACGCCAATATAAGAAACTTCTAACAAAATTTGGGGGTGGTGGATCATTTGCATTAATTCACAAAAAATCATTTTGAAATTTCTCTCTGATTTCTCTCTCTCTCCATGGCACGAGTTCTTCATATTTTCACACATTATTCATCAATCTTTATTAAGTCATGGATAGAGCATTGTATTAATATGATTTCTCTCCAAGCTTCATCTTCAGATTTCAAAGTTCTCAAACTTCAAGCAATAATCAAGCATCCACAATCCTTTATATAGCTCTAAGTGAAGCTCAATAGCATAGGAGGATCATCTCTGATCTTCTTTCACATTCGAAGAACTTCAAATTTCAAGTTTTAACTTCATCTATTCTTACTTCGCATCACTGATTTTAAGCTTGTTTTGTTGTTATTAAAGTCTAATAATGCTAATGAATTGGGTGGGTAGTAAATAGGCCTCTTAGAGGCATGGTTTCGGTTTTGTAGGGCTTTATTCTTGGCTTCGATTCTCTTTTCTTGTGCATGTTTTACGATTTTTATGGCTGAATCTAGAACCTACATGGTATAAGATTTCGATTGATGTAGGTATTAGCTTTTTTCTGAAAATTTTGTAAGTTACAGGTGACCGGAAGTAGGTCAGAGAAGATGACCGAAGTCTTCTCCGGCCGGTGCCCTTGGCTTGAGTTCTTAAACCCTATGGTTTATAATTTTAAGTCGTAACCATTGGATCCTTTTGTATGGACGGTTCATATTGAGCCAGTGCATTAATGAGGATGCGCTCCCTCACGTGACTATGGCTTCTCTATTTGTTGACTTTGAATGTGCATGTGTGTGTGCATTCATCATAGCAAGCATGTGTGTGCATTATGATCCATTTGATTGAAATACTTTCATGATGATCTCATCTTGACCGCATCCAATGGCCATCTGTGAGTCAAATTGTTGACTGAGGTTCACCGTATGTCAATGCGCATACACACCATTGGACTGGGTTCATAAATGTTATTTGCACCCCTGCCTTAAGCCCAATGTGTATTTGAACATGTTTTTTCTATTTTTGCACCCCTCACCCATTTGGTTCATATTTTCATTTTATTTTTTACATAGTTTAGATTTTCTTTTATTAAAAATATAAAATCATTCTTAAAAATTCCAAATAAATTCATATGGCATTAAAAACACATTTAACTAATTTTTCATGAATTTTAATTATGATTTTCATTCATTTTGCATTTATTTTCTTAATTTTCATTTAATTTCTTTTTAAACAAGTTTCTTCTTTAATCAAGTGTATTCCTCCATTTCTTTTACATAGTTTCAAAGCTATTTTGCATCCATTTTTTTTACCATATTTAAACATCACATTAAATCATCTAATCTAATTTTTGTGTATTTTTAAAGTCATTCTTGTTTAGTGTTTGAACTCCATCTTTATGCATCATTCCATTTGACTTAATGTGACTTTGAGGACTTGTTTGAGCATGATAATTGATGAATTTTGACATGATTTTTTGTTTTGATACATGATTTGCCTCTGATTAGGTGCTTGAAACCCTATTTTAATAATTTTTACAAGTTCTTTAATAGTTGTTTGAAGCTTGTTTGGATAAGTGAACTTTGTGTGATCCTTTCTTACATTCTAAATCCTAATTGTTAGGAGGCACTTGTGCCATCATATTAGAATCAATATTTGCATCTTATAGGTCTTCATTGAAACATTATATTTCACTTGATTAGAATTATAGGTCATTTTCATTGTGTTGTCATTTGGTTTGTGTATGTGATATAAGTGCATCCTTATTTGAACTAGATTGACTTGAAACTTGTTCTTATTCTCTTCTAATCATCAACATGTCTTGTACTCACATCACCTATGCTAATTCATTCATGTCATTTTAATTTCATTTTGAGTATGCTACTGACCCATAACCATTTCATGCATTCAAATGTCATTCATCCATAATGTGTATGCTTACTTGAACTACTTTGACCTAATTTGCATCCTTTCCCCAACTAGTTTCAAAGTGACTTGCATATGCACATTGTATGAATAAACCTTGCAACTTAACTTCATCATAAATTTCATTAGGTATTGACCTTATCCATGTCCATTAATTTGTGGTTTGCAATCTTTAACTTGTGTTCCAAGTTATTTATTTCCTTATGCAATACATGCTCATTTCTTTTCATTTCTTCCTCATCTCACTTCTCCTCATACTTGAACATTCATTCTCATACATTGTATGCTCATTCATATGCATTATAGGATATTCAAATATGATGTATGTGTTATCTCCCAAATTTCGACGATAACATAGTTGGAATATTTGGCTTAGAAAAGTTTTTCGTTGTAAGCTAAAAATGAGGTTTTTCGACCTTACTCAATGAAAGGTGTGGGTTGAAGGAACCTGATAACGAGAAATCGTATCACATTATTACTACGTTTTTAGTCTGTTTTATCGTACATTAATCCTATTAACTCTCGATTGTTCGAGTTTTTTATGTCACATTGCAGGTATAACATGTCTAGAGCCAAACTATGAGAAAAAGAACAAATGAACCAAATCTAGCATGAAAAGAAGATGAAGAGAACAATTCTGCTAAATCTGCATTTTTTGTTACACTCACGGTCGTCACAACCTTAGGCTCTTTCATGGAAAACTAAAATCTAGATGGTCAGGACCCTTTGAAATAACTAGAGTGTTCCCGAGCGGAGCAATAGAAATTAAGGGTAGGAATAGTGAACCGTTCACAGTAAACGGACAACGATTAAAACATTACCATAATATTGAAAATAGAGATTATGCGAATAGTTTAAAGCTGTTAGAGTTGTCCACTAACTTCCCTGATTAATCTACCCTTAAGCATTACGTCAGGCTTATGACGATAAAAACAGCGCTTAGTGGGAGGCAATCCATTTTATCATTTTATTGTTTTATTTCATTATTATTATTATTGACTTTATTTATGCATTTATTTTCTTATTTTCTTTATTTTAATTTTCATTTTCTAAATCACTTTTAAATTTACTTTGCTACAGATTTTCTAAAGTCTTTTCTACCTTCCCTTTTCCCCCTGATTTGTTTCCTCCACATTAACACTAACTATGGCTAACCAACCAAGAAACGTTATGGAAACCAAATTTAGAGGTAGGAACCAAAGAATGAAATTTGAGGAATTATCACAGAGACAAATGGATTTGACTCTGTACTATGATGAACAGACTATGGAAACTCTAGGTATACATGATAGCATCCTATACCTGTTTAACCAACTTGGATGGGAGAATGCTCTCATAAAACATAAGTTTGTAACTTACTGCGAGCTCACCCTTGAGTTTTTAAGCTCCTTAGTTTACTTACCCGAGCGTGGATTTGGATTAAGGAAAGGATTTATTAGTTTCCGACTATTCGGTATCGAATATAACTTTAACCATAAGGAACTAGCTGACCTACTAGGATTCTCTAGTGGACCTTTTGCCTTTACTACCACCCAGGTAGAATTAATGGATATTGAGCTAGACTTCTTTTGGGGAACCTTAACCGGAAATTACCACCCTGAGCCGGATAACATGAACAATGATGAAATACACAACCCTGCTATCCGCTATTTTCATAAGATCCTTGCCCACACCTTCTTTGGAAAGGAAGAGAACCTCACTGGAGTATCTAAAGATAAGATATTCATAATGTCCCGTTTGACCGATGGAAAACCCGTTAATGCTGTGCCATTCATGATGCAAACCTTTACCCGCATCCAAGAGGAACCTGATCTACCAATATTGGTAGGAGGCCTGTGTAACACGGTGGGAGAACTGACTTTTAGTTATGTTGCGGATAGCAAGAGTCGACACCGACTTTTATTTTATCCAAAGGAAAGGCATAAAAGAACAGGAAAGACCTTTTAAAAGATTTTTGGGTCCGGGGGGTAAGTTATGTAAAGGGAAGGTGTTAGCACCCTTTACATCCATGGTTATCCATGGCCTCTTAGTTACTTAGCTCACTTTAAAATGTTTTTTTTGAAATGTGAAGTGTGTGAATAAAAATTTTCTTAAGAGTTTTATAAGGATCCATGTACGGATGCGTAAAAACCTTTGTTTTGAAAATTGTTTAAAATGTGTGAAGTGTTTGAAAAGTTTTGAAGAGTGAGCAAGTAACTATGAGGAACCTACCCTAAGTTTAAGTCTTTTATGTTCTTGAATCCCTTAAATGGTAAGACTATCCCTATTATTAAGGAATAGGTAGTCATTACCTTGGATGTGAGGGACAATTGAAGGGTCATCTGTTTATGTAGGCAACTGTGGGGTGTATAAGCAATTTTGGAGGGACTATCATCTTTATTTGAAAGGGACAAGATCATTACGAAGGCAACATTCGAAAGGGACTTGATCTTTTATTTGTAAAGGGACTAGATGATGTGAATTTAAGGGACTTTTGCTTTATACACCCTACTTAACCTTTTTGATTAGGCAACAATGAGAGGTATCCCTAAGGAAGTGAGATGGCGATCAAAGATCGACTTACGTGTGTGAGTGTACAATTTTTAATATTTATCTTTAAATTTAAATGACCTAAATTAATTTTAAAATACAAGTATGTTTACACTCCCTATTTACTAACCATAGCATAAAATAAATAATAAACATTATTAATAAATTTTACACCAAGGAGCAATTACATAATAATAATAAAAGCAATGTAAATAAATAAGCAAAATATTAAATAATAATAATAATAATTGGGTTAGTAAAAATAATAATAATAATAAATAATACTAAATTAATGGGGTTAGTAATAAATAAAGATCACAAGAATATAATTAATAATAATAATGAAATAAACAAGAATATTATAATAAACAAAAAATTCAATTTTATAAACAATTATTATTAAAATATAAACAATTATACTAATTATTATAAAATTTGAAGTTATATGTAAATTATATATAAAAAAATTTAATTATAAACATGTTATGAAAAATAAAATTATAATTACAAAATTAAATTAGCAATTTACTTTTAAACATATAATAATTATTCATACACAAAATTAGGTTATAAACAATTTATGTAATATTTAGCAATTTTTAACATATATTAAAATTTATGTACATACAAGATTATATTATAAACAATTATAAAATATTTACATATTATGAAAATCAATTAAAAATTTTAATTTTTTTTAAGCAAGATTTAAATTATAAATAATTGTAGAATATATACATACTAAATTAAAAATTAGGGTTTGATTATTAAAACATTTAGATTTACTTATTACAAAAAATTATAAATAAACAAATAAATTAGGTTTTTTTAGAAAAAAAATATTTTAGGGTTTACATGGATTTATGAAATATATTAGAATTTATTTAAATTAAGATTATAGTTTTAATTAATTAATATTTAAAATAAGCAAAACAAATAATAGAAAGAAAAAGAAAAAAGAAACTTACCTTGGCTGGGAATTGAACCCAGCCCCTCTTGCTTTCAAACACTCAAGCCATCAACAACAACCACTGGGCTGGCCTGCGCAGGTGATAAAGGAGGGAGTCCATTTGCTTTTGTTGTATGATCTTGAAAATATCATGAAAATAAAACAACATCAAAAAGGCCTGGGGGGAATCGAACCCAGGACCTTCAAACATCACACAAACACCTTAACCAATCCAGCTGGGAGAGCGCACCTGTCTAACTAATGATTACAACACATAATATATTCAAACTGCTTAATTAAATGAAAAAAGCAAGAAAAAAATGGTTTGGTCCAGGAATCGGACCCAGACCCTCCAGCAATACACGCGCATACACAACCAACTGAGCCAGCCAACATATGTGAAATAATATCAAAACAAAACAAACAAATATTATATTCAATTTTTAAAATATGAAATTCGCGCGCAGAAGATCATCTTCTTCCTACAACCCTGCAAATTTTGCTGCGAATTTTCCTACAACATTTCCTGCGAAATCCAAGTTGCAACAAACCCTATAAAACACAAACATCAACAAAACAACAAAATTTCACAAAATTGAAACCATCATTGAATTCTAGAGGATGTTTGCAACTAATCTACGTCTTTAGAAATTATTTATATTGGTTCAATCATTGAATCCCAATTTGGCCGAAAAAACCCTAATAATGGTGTCTAAGCATTCGTGCATCCAAACTTCAATTCACCTGCCCAGAAATCATCCTTATGCAATAACAAACAAGATTATAGGCACAAAAACAGTTTATAATGAACAAATTAATGAAATCGAAAAATGAAGAAAACAAGAACAATGTTCATTCGGTTTATGCGAATGAGGATGTTTTAGGTGTTGAAAATGATCCAGGCATGTTCAATGAGGTTCACTGAAGCTAAAACAACCTTTAAATTGTCTTGAAAGTGACTCTAGCTTGAAATCCGAATTTGATATTTTGGATGAAATTTGAAGTTTTGAACAATGTGCAAGAGGTTGTCAATTCGTGTTCTCTGATTAGGTTTAAGTTATATACTTATAGTGTGATCATTCTAGGTCAAAAAACTTGATGTTTTTATGAAAGATTTGATTAGAAAAGATTCAAAAAGATTAGGCTTTAAAATTCAAATATTCTTGTATGAACACCTTCTAATTCAAGCCAATCACCATGATTCTCTTACCACTTTGATACCAATCACCTTTATGAATTTCTAGAAGCTCAATCCCTTTTAAATCTTTGACTTTTCTATTTTATTTTTATTTAAAATGATTTTAAATGAATTAAATCAAAATAAATAAAATAAAATGATGAAAAAATCTGATTTTTAGAGACTTGGGTCGTGCATGAGGTAATGGTATGAATTGGGTCATCATATGGCAAGCCCATTTAGAAAAAATTAGTTTTAAACCTCCATTTTCTTCATAAACCAACCAAAACTTTCCCAACTTTGCAAGGGCACACATCCTTCAATTTTAATGCTATGAGAGTGTTCTTGGACATTTTAGAAATCTTGAAGAGTCCTCTAACCAACCCCACTGGTTTCATGTCCATATCATTTACCATTCTCAAGTTATGCCCTTTTGAAGTTGTTGACTTTTTGTTGACTTTTAAAAGGACCTATAATGTCTTAGCTCATACCTTCCAAATGAAGCATTTTTGGGCTTGGCTTGTGAGACACAAAGTTGTAGAGAATTAAATTTCCTTCAAAATGAGCTTTGGATGGAAACTTTGTGATGAAGCATGTGAAAGTTATGGCTAGTCAAAGTTCAGTTGACTTTTACTGAGGAAACCCTAATTTAGAAACCTTTGATTCTTGATGATCTGAAACTTCCTTGATGAATCATGATCAACCCTTGATCAAATGATGAATTTTACTTCATATACTTGATGTTGGCAAAAAATCATGAAGTTTGACTTTGGTTTGACCACAGTTGACCTCAGTTTGACTTTTTAACTGCTTTGACTGATTTTGACTTATCTGATCATCTGACTGAGCAAACCTTTGAGAAAAGTCTTGAAGCTTGTCATGGGGGTTCTTACACACATATAAGATGTTATGAAGCTCACTTGAAGTCTTGGAAGTTCATTTAACCTGATTAAAGTCAAAACCCTAGTTTTGGATGCACTGCTTAGGAGGTGCATTGTCTGAGGGAATTGTCAGCTCTTCTGACTATTTGTGAACTTTGTGAACCTTGTGAACCATCATAAAATGTCTTGTGAACCTTGTGAACCTCATGGGAGGTCTTGTGAACCTTGTGAACCTCATGGAAGGTCTTGTGAACCTTGTGAACCTCATAAAGTGTCTTGTAGACTTCATGAACTTCATGAAAGGTCTTGTAAGTATTGTGAATCTTGTGACCCTCTTAGCACACAAAGTCTTGTATTGTGAGGGCAAATTTTGGGGTGCAAAAGCTGCCCCTGTTCAATTTTCTGAAACCTGAGGGGTTTGATTGGTATATTTGCCAGTCGTGACCTGGAAGGTTGAAGGGGATTGAACACAAAAGCCCAAAAATTTGCACTCACTGGTGCGTAGAGTGATACTGATGACTAGTTGAGTATGCTTGAGTGGGCTTAAAGATGCCACTTGGAGAAAGGTTCTTCAGGTACATTTCTTGGAGAATAAAGCAGTCCAAAATATGAAGGTATAATGATAGTTTTCAGGAAGATAAACAACATCCCGAGGTAGTGGTAATAGCTTTCAGGAGGATAACCAATGTCTTGAGGAAATGATATGCTTTCAGAAGGATAAACAACGTTCTGAGGAAATAATATGCTTTCAGGAGGATGAACAACGTCCTGAGGTAGGGGTAATAGTTTTCAGGAAGATAAACAACGTCCTAAGGAAGTGGTAACCTTTGGGAAGATAAACAACGGCCCAAGGTAATAATATGCTTTCAAGAGGATAAAGCAGTACTGAGGTAATGATATAACCTTTGGGAAGATAAATAACGGCCCAAGGTAATCATATGCTTTCAGGAGGATAAAGCAGTCCTGAGGGATTGATAGCTTTCAGGAGGATAACAACATCCTGAGGAAGTGATGATAGCTTTCAGGAAGATAAACAACGTCCCGGGGAGATAATATGCTTTCAGGAGGATAAACAACATCCTGAGGTGATGATATGCTTTCAGAAAGATGAACAATGTTCTGAGGTATAATATGCTTTCAGGAGGACGAACAACGTCCTGAGGTGGTAGTATGCTTTCAGAAGGATAAACAACGTTCTGAAGGAATGATAATATGCTTTCAGGAGGATAAAGCAGTTCTGAGGAAGTGGTAACCTTTGGGAAGATAAACAACGGCCCAAGGTAATGATATGCTTTCAGGAGGATAAAGCAGTCCTGAGGTATGAGAAGCTTTCAGGAAGATAAACGACGTCCTGAGGAAATGATAACTTTTGGGAAGATAAACAACGGCCCAATAGTCACAAGTTGTTGATGAAATTTATCTGCTGGAGAATTAACCTGAAAACAAGGTAGCATCCTGTATGGTAATATTAGTTTATGCATTATGTATGCATGTATGATATGATGCACTTAAGTAATGTATTATGTATTTATGTATATGTATGTTATGATGTAAATGATGTATGTATGACATGATGCTGCCTGAAGCGTCTGGATATCTTAGTATAACAACTGCTGGCCAGGGAAAATAAATCCCGATTCGTTGTTGAAGAATATAAGGAACTTGTTCCCGTCTTGCTTGATACTATATTATACATAACCTCCCGTCTTCGTTTGATAGTAGGGTATACATAACCTTTCGTCTGCTAGGGATAACAAGGTATACATAACCTCCCGTCTTCGTTCGTCGTACTCCTATTGGAAGAGTAAATTCCTGATTATCCGTATGAGGATAAAAGAGATGGATATAAATTCCAGGGGAGATGTGACTTGGAGTACTTCATGAAGATGGACTTGCCCTACTGGGGATTTGTAACTGTCTTGTAAGAGTGAACCTGGTGAAGCTTCGTTGGAATCCTTCCCTCGTTCGTCCTTAGTAAATACTATTACTGCATTTTCATGCATTTCTGGTAAACATCAATCATATTAAGCATACATGCATTTATGGTAAACATCAATCATATTCAAAAGCATACATACATTCAAACACAACCAATGGACGTTTCGCTTATGTAAATAGGGTAAAAGTAAATCTGGATTCAGAAATGGAATTTTATTCATATCAAAAGTGACCCATACATGGGTAAGTTTGTACAAGGAGACATAAACCCTAGTAAGAGGATTTTGTCCTAAAATTTTACAAAACAAGGAGAATCCGCTATGTGGGAAATAATCCTATTGAGTTTCAATTCTACTATTGCCATTATCTTCAAGTATCTCATCTTCTGCTGTTGAGACAGAAACGATTGGATTGAGCTTTATCTGTTCAAACTTGAGTAAGTAGTACAACTGGTTGCAGTTTCATGGGTGATCCAAATGAGACATAGTCATACGCTTTAATCCCTAACTTTTGCCTGGATTGCCCTTTCAGGTTTTCAATCCACCGGGATACCCTTTTTTGCCCAAGCCGCCTTTTCAGGTTTTCGACTTGCCGGGTGTACATCTTTTTTTATATATATCCCTAATTTTTGCCCAAACCCTTTTGGTTTGCCGGGATGCCCTTATTTTTGCCTAGGCCTGTCAACCTAGCGGGTCTCTTTTTATGCGTAGTATTTTTTAACTATGTCTGCGTTTACAGGTTGTGGGAAGTCTTCACCATCCATAGTAGTAAGTATCATAGCACCTCCTGAGAATACTGTTTTGACTACAAATGGTCCTTCATATGTAGGAGTCCATTTGCCCCTAGGATCACCCTGTGGTAATATGATACGCTTGATTACCAAGTCACCGGCCTGATATACCTTTGGCTTAACCTTCTTGTTAAAAGCTTTGATCATTCGCTTCTGGTACATCTGGCCATAACAAACTGCTGCTAGCCTCTTCTCATCAATCAAATTTATCTAGTCAAGTCGAGTCTGAATCCATTCATCTTCATCCAAGCCTGCATCCTTCATAATTCTTAAGGAGGGAATCTGAACTTCAATGGGAAAAACTGCTTCCATACCATAAACTAAGGAGAATGGGGTTGCCCCTGTTGAAGTACGTATAGTGGTACGATAACCATGAAGAGCAAATGGTAACATCTCATGCCAATCTTTGTAAGTAACAGTCATCTTCTGTACAATCTTCTTAATGTTCTTATTAGCAGCTTCAACTGCCCCATTCATCTTTGGACGATACGGAGAAGAGTTGTGATGCTTAATCTTGAACTGCGTGCAGAGATCAGTAATCATAGCGTTGTTCAAATTAGAGCCATTGTCAGTAATAATCCTTTCAGGGATACCATACCTACATATAAGATTATTCTTAATGAATCGAGCCACCACATTCTTGGTAACAGATGCGAATGAAGCTGCCTCCACCCATTTAGTGAAGTAATCAATAGCAACCAGGATGAAACGATGCCCATTAGAAGCAGTAGGTTTGATCTCACCAATCATATCAATGCCCCACATGGCAAAGGGCCAAGGAGCAGTCAACACATTCAATGGTGATGGAGGTATATGTACTTTATCAGCATAGATTTGACACTTGTGGCACGTTCTGGAGTGTTGGTAGCAATCAGCTTCCATAGTAGACCAATAGTAACCTGCTCTCAAAATCTTCTTTGCCATGGTATGACCACTAGAATGAGTGCCAAAGATTCCATCATGCATATCTTCCATAATCTTTGTTGCTTCCTTCTTATCCACACAACGAAGCAAGGTTGAATCATGACTGCGCTTGTACAAAATCCCATTACTCAAAAAGAACTTAGCAGAAAACCTTCTCAGAAACTTCCTATCTTTGACAGATGTCCCTTCAGGGAACTCCTGAGTTTCAAGATATCTTTTTACTTCATAGAACCAAGGCTTCTTCTCTGCCCCTCCTGTGTCAATCTCATTGCAGTATGCAGGCTTTTCAAATCTATTAATAGTAATCTTGGGAGCTTCATCATCCCAGCTGATCTCAAACATAGATGCCATGGTGGCTAATGCATCTGCCAACTGATTCTCTCTTCGTGGAATATGTCCAAAGGTAATCTCTTTGAAATGTGGTATCAAAGACAATACATGCTCTCTATAAGGAATGAGGTTATCATGCTTGGTATCCCAATCTCCTTTAATCTGACTTACTACCAGGGCTGAATCTCCATACACATCAAGGAACTGAATCTTCATATCAATAGCAGCTTTAATACCCAGGATACATGCCTCATACTCAGCCATGTTATTGGTACAATAGAAACAAAGTCTGGCAGTAATCGGGGTATGACAACCTTCAGGGGAACTAATCACAACACCAACACATTACCAAATGCATTAGAGGCACCTTCAAAAACCATAGTTCATCGGGATCCTTGTTCAGGTCCGTCATATTGTCCAGGTTCTTTGGTAATAATCATAATGTCTTCATCAGGGAACTCAAAACTCATTGATTGGTAATCATCCACTGCTTGATGAGCCAAATGGTCAGCCACAACACTTCCTTTAATGGCCTTCTGAGTAGTATATTGTATATCATATTCTGTCAAAATCATTTGCCATCTTGCAATTCTTCCGGAAAGAGAAGGTTTCTCAAATATGTACTTGATTGGATCCATCTTTGAAATCAATAAGGTAGTATGAGTCAACATATACTGTCTTAGTCGGCGAGCAGCCCATGCCAAAGCGCAGCAAGTTTTCTCGAGCAGTGAGTATCTTGTTTCACAGTCGGTAAACTTTTTGCTAAGGTAGTATATTGCTTTCTCTTTTCGACCAGACTCGTCATGTTGCCCCAAAACACACCCCATTGAGTTGTCTAACACTGTTAAGTACATAATCAAGGGTCTTCCATCAACTGGTGGCATCAAAATTGGAGGTTCTAGCAGGTATCTCTTGATTTCATCAAAGGCAGTCTGGCACTCATCATTCCATTCCATCACCTGATCTTTCTTCAACAACTTGAAGATTGGCTCACATATGGCAGTTAATTGGGAAATAAATCTTGCAATGTAATTCAATCGTCCCAAGAAACCTCTAACCTCCTTCTCAGAACGGGGAGCTGGCATCTCTCGTATAGCTTTCACTTTTGCAGGATCTACTTCAATACCTTTTCCACTGACTATGAAACCCAGGAGTTTGCCAGACCTAACTCCAAAAGTACACTTGTTTGGGTTCAGCCTCAACTTGTATTTCTTCAACCTCTCAAACAATTTATGCAAATGATCAAGATGTTGTTCTTCATTCTGAGACCTGGCTATCATATCATCCACGTACACTTCTATCTCATGATGAATCATATCATGAAACAAAGCCACCATAGCACGCTGATATGTTGCCCCTGCATTCTTCAAACCAAATGGCATCACTTTATAGCAAAAGGTGCCCCACTGTGTAACAAAGGTTGTCTTCTCCATATCTTCAGGTGCCATCTTGATTTGATTGTAACCAGAGAAACCATCCATAAAAGAGAAAACCTTGTGCTGAGCAGTGTTGTCTACCAGAACATCAATATGAGGAAGTGGAAAGTCATCTTTGGGGATGGCCTTGTTCAAATCCCTGTAGTCTACACACATACGTACCTTACCATCTTTCTTAGGCACTGGTACCACATTTGCAACCCACTGAGGATAGGAAGTCACTGCTAAGAACCCTGCATTGAACTGTTTCATTACCTCTGCTTTGATCTTCTCCGACATTTTAGGACGCATGCGACGAACCTTCTGCTTTTTTGGACGACAATCTTCTTTCACTGGTAAACGGTGAACCACAATGTCTGTATCTAGCCCTGGCATATCTTCATAAGACCAAGCAAAGATCTCCACATAGTCACGTAACATTTGAACCAGTCTGCTCTTGACACTATCCTCTAAATCAGCCCCTATCTTGACTTCTTTCCTGTTTTCTTCAGTTCCCAGATTCACAACTTCGACTGGCTCTTCATGTGGTTGTATAGCTTTCTCTTCTTGTTGTAACAACCTAGCAAGCTCTACAGGTACTTCACAATCGTCCTCATTTCCGTCTTCAGCTTGATAGATCGGATTCTCGAAACTATAATTGGCAATAGTAGAACTGTTATCAACAGGATCCAGAGTGGATGAGGATCTGCATTTTAGTGATGTGGGTGTGTGTAAGAACACATAGCTGATAAAGCAAAAATAAAAGAAAAGAAAGACAAGGAACACAATATTTACTAAAACGAAACGTCCACTGATTTTTATTGAATGAAGTATGCAAATGAAATGACAGCCCGTAACAATCACACCATTGTGTCTCGGGTAAGGCACAAGGCTTGAGAGTTTTAATTGTTCAAGAAATTACAAACTTAAAAGTAACAACACAGTAATAGTATTTACTCCTGACTAAAGGAGATAGGAATAACATCTTCATTTTTCCAGTTATTGAGTCCAGCACCCACAGTAGGAAAAATCCAAGCATCCAGGTTGTAGTCTTCATCATAGTCACCCACAACATTGATCTGGTTCTTCATAACCCCTTGATTGGTGATACGAACAGCACGAGCACGACGAACAGCCTTCTGGGACTCTGCAGTGAAACCCAAACCAAACTTGTCAGACTTATATGGGATATCAGGAAGCTGACCCCAAATAGTACAACCACCTTCATCCACCACAACTCTAGCATCTTTGAGGGAGGCCATTGTGGGAGGTACTCTGGTGACCACAGGAACTTTCTTGACAACAGGAGGAGCTTCATAATCATTAACAATCCAAGGAACCACCTCAAATGTCTGACACGGAGTTTCAACATATTCACCTTCCACTTCCAGGTACTTGAAAGTGTTCACATGGCTAACAAAATATTCTTCCTCTCCATATACAATAACAACCTTTCCTTCTACCGGATATCTCAGCTTCTGATGTAATGTAGAGGTTACAGCACCTGCCCCATGGATCCAGGGACGTCCCAACAAACAAGAATACGACGGACGAATATCCATGACATAAAAAGTAGCATTGAAAACCTGAGAACCAACTTTGATTGGGAGATCAATTTCTCCATGCACCACTCTTCTAGAACCATCAAAAGCCTTCACCACTATATTACTGGGCTTCAGCACAGCATCTTCAGGACTCAGCTTATTCAGGACTTCTTTGGGAAACACATTTAGAGAGGAACCATTGTTTATTAATACATGCGAAAGGGTAGTGCCCCTGCATTCAATTGAGATATGCAGAGCCCTGTTATGATCCCTCTTGGCAGGAGTCAAATCAGCATCAGAGAAACTTAACCCATTATCATAGGTCAGGTGGGCAACACAATTCTCAAACTGGTCAACAGAAATTGCATTGGGTACATGAGCAGTCTTCAGAAACTTGATCAGAGCTTTGGCATGAGCCTCAGAACATAACAACAAAGACAACATGGAAATCTTGGAGGGAGTATGCCCCAACTGATCAACAATGTCATAATCACTCTTGCGAATGATTTTCAATACTTCTTCCATCTGCTTAGAGAGGTCATCGGCAGCTGGCACATCATTTGGTATAGGTTCAATAACAGGACCTTTGCCCCGAGCATCAGTGGTGGAGGTAGCAGCTGGAGTAACTGCATTCTTGGAAGTAACGGGAGGAGAGAAAACTCTTCCGCTTCGTGTGATCTTACTAGATTCAGCAATATTATCAACATCAACATGCATATCAACTAAGGGTTCCTGCTTAACACCATGGATATAAATATCAGACCCATAATGCCAAGGCACAGCTTTATCAGACGTATATGGAATAGGACCAGGAGTGGTAATGACTAGAGGAGCCACCCTAGCTTCAGCAACTATCTTCATAGGGCCTTCAGCAGTAATCTTAATTGGACCCTTATGAGTGATTTTAACAGGTCCTTTGGAAGTGATCCTTACTGGAACTCTATCAACCATATCAACCTCTTCAATCTTCCTACCTTTAGTAATATGATCCACCATACTCTCTACAGACGATGGAGTCCTCTCAAACACTATGGTATATTTATCCATGAGACGTTGAATTCCATCTCTCAATCTCCAGCAACTATCCGGCTTATAGGTACAGTACAAACAGTCTTCACGACAACCTGGAAAGAACCCAGCTTGTACTAACTTCTTCTTGATAACAGACAATGGTGTGGTCAACTCTGCAACTGAATAAATATGTAAATCTTCATCAATGGCATTGACAGTCTTCTCATGATTTGGCATGGGAGCAGTAATCACATTTGGAGTACCCGGAGGGTCAAACTCAATTTCTCCAGCCTCAATCATATCTTGAATTTTGTTCTTCAAGACCCAGCAGCTATTAGTATCATGTCCCTGACAGTTTGAATGATATGCACATCGTGCATTGGGATTGTACCTGGGTGAGGTAACATTAGGATTCTGAGGAGCCTCTTTCAGAGTGATAAGTTCAGCCTTCAACAAGTGTTGCAATGCCTGAGCCATTGACATGTTGATCTTAGTGAACTGCCTTCTATCCCTCTGTTGGTTACCCTGTGGCTGCTCTGTTGTTGCAGGAGTTGGATTTGAAATATGAACTGCACTCACAGACTGGTGCCTTCTATTACGATCAGGTTGACCATAAACAGCATTGGATTCTTTCTTCCCAGTGGGAGGCTTCTTTGCAGCACCTGATGAAGAAGTACCCACTTGAATTTTGCCACTCCTGATACCACTTTCTACACGCTCTCCTGTCATTATCAACTCAGTGAAACTAGATGATGAGCTTCCAATAAGATGACTGTAAAATGGACCATTCAGCGGACACATGAACATATCAACTAACTCCCTGTCAGTCAGAGGGGGTTGTACTCTTCCAGCTAAATCTCTCCACTTCTGAGCATATTCCTTGAAACTTTCTTTGGCACCCATAGACATGCTTTGCAGCTGCATGCGAGTGGGAGCTAAATCAGCATTGTATTGATACTGCTTATAGAAGGCTTCAGCAAGATCATTCCAATCCCGGATGTTGACACTCTCCAACTGATAATACCACTCCAACTGAGCTCCAAATAAGCTCTCTTGGAAGAAATGGATCCACAACTTTTTATCAGCAGTATGAGGTTGGATTCTCCTGACATAAGACCTCAGATGCAGCTTGGGACAAGAGACCCCGTCATAAACAACAAAAGTGGGAACCTTGAAACCAATGGGTATGACTACCCCAGATATCAGACTTAAATCTTCAAAATCCAGCCCAGAAGACTTCTGCAACTCCATAGCATCCATTCTATCCACCAGCATCTTGAATTTGTCTTCATTAGGATCATGGTAGTAATTAGCCTCGGAATCAGAATCCCCCATTGTGTTGTGGAGACTGCCTCCCTCTTTCTCAGACTCTTCAGACTCATAGTCTTCAACTTGTTCTTTGGTCTTAACAGGACCTCTGAACCTTCTTCCCATGTTGATCAGGCCACCTGACCTTCTGGTCTTCTTAGTCTTCTTGGCCAGCAGTGTCTTCAATTCATCCTGCCCCTTGGACAAGTTCAGGATCAGCTCTTGGAACTGTGCATTTTGTGCCTGGAGATCCTTAACTGTTTGTTCAAGAGCCATTACTGAAATAAACAACGAGAAGATGAGAAACCTGTGCACAAATAAACCTGTGATGTAGTGATATGGAATGTTAATGCGTATGCAATGTTTTCAAGGACCGCAGGATTTAAATTTGCTTAAACAAATAAGAAGGTAAACTTTTATTAGTAATAAACTTGTTTTGCCTCTTGGGCTTACAGAAAATGAAATGCAATAAATACAAGAGATGGGGTTTTAAGTCTCCCATGGACGTTTCCTCTTTGTGTTGAGGTATGGGTTGAGATTCCGCTCCTCGTGAAGTTGCTTTGTTAGTTCCAGGATTCTTTCTTGGCTTGCTTTGTAATGAGCCTCGAAAGTATCCCTTTGCTCCTTCAGTTGGATCCAAGATCTCTGCAAGTCTTCCATGTCAGTAGGCATGTCTGGGTGAAGGATGGTATAAGCAGTATCTCCTTCAGCAATAGGTTCCATGGTAACTGGCAGGATAGCAGGATATGGCATCATGAGAGTCTAAGCACGAGATCGCACCCATCTGAGATAAGCCTCCATAGGAATAGTGTACTTAGGCTCCAGAGTCTTGCTGTCAACTTTGTTCACTTTTCCCCATGCTCGTATGAATCTCTGACGGTAACCTTGAAGATCGTTATCGTAGTCAAACATAATACCCTGAATCAACATGTCATGTGGACCATCACTCCGAGCGTAACCAAACTGTCGTAAAGCTGGTGAAGGGTTGTAGGTGATGCCTCCTCTTATGCCTAGAAGTGGCACGTTAGGAAACTCCCCACAACGGTCAATGATAGTGACATTCTCCATAGATCTGGAGCACCAATGAATATCTGAATGCGAGAGTGACATGATCCTCTTGGACCATCTGAACCCTTGCTCATTCTTCATTACTGAGCGAGGAAGGGGAGAAATAAACCACCTAGATAGCAAAGGTATGCAACACATCAAAGTTCCTCTTGCCCTTGTAGTACGAGTATGAAGAGAATGTAGGATGTCTCCAAGCAATGTAGGCACTGGATTGTGACTCAGGAATATGTTGATGGCATGAACATCTATGAACTGATCTGGATTGGGGAACAACACTAAGCCATAAATCAGCAAGGCTAAGATATCCTCAAAAGAATCATAGCTCATAGCCTTCAAAAACATTTGAGCCTTCTCTATCAACACCTTAGCAAGAACACCCTTAACTCCGCTCCTCGTTTCTAGAACAATGTCAGACTTCTTCAGATGTAGAGCTGCAGCAATAACCTCAGGTTTAGGCTCTTTTTCCAAGCCTGTGAATGGTTTCTGATCAAGAACAGGTATACCCAGAAGCTTAGAGAATTCTTCCATGGTTGGAACCAGCTGATAGTCAGGGAATGTAAAGCAATGGTGCTTAGGGTCAAAGAACTGAAACAGAACACTCATCATGTCTTCATTGAACCCTGAAGTGACTAGGTCCAATAAGTTACCATGTCTCTTGATGAACTGGGGATGATCAGACACTTGAGAAACCAACTCTTTAAGCTTAGCAGGTATGCCCACAAAGTTGATCCTGATAGTGTTTCTACGAGCAGAAGCCATGACCTGCAACAAAGAACAAAGATAAATCCCTTGGTCCTTGAAATGGTTAGTGAAAATGCTATGCTTATGATGCATGATGATGTCATGATGTTATGCTCAATCACAAACATGTGGCACACACAAACAAGTCACACCATAGCCCTAGGTTTAAGGCTTGCATGAGGTCCAAAGGTAAGTACCCTCCCCTGAAGTTAGTTGGTTCATCCTGTCCTACAAAAGTAACCATGTTCTAAGGGATCTCAATATCATTGATCCTTCACAAGGGTGGTTGTTCAGTAGGCAATTTACTTGCCAACCAAAACCCTCCAAGTTTAAGATCTCAATGAGCGTAGCATCGAGTATCAACCAACTTCAGTCTTCACCAAAGCCGGTTATCTCACTACTTTCTAAAGGCCAAGATTGGATAACTAGGGTTCTAAAAGTTAGTTAGTGCATTGACAACATATGGCAGCCTCATATTATCCTCAACTTGACTTAAGGAACATAAGCACCAACCAAGAAGTCACACTAACTATGGCCACCAGATCAACCATATCGGTATACGCCGTACAGTTTCCTTGGTCTATTGCCATTTACCTAAGGTACACTAGATCCGGGTTAGGATCTTTCACACATAAGAGCCCAACAAGTAAGTATAAAGTAAACAAGGCAAACAATTTAAGTGATCTAATTCCTAAGGGTACCCCTCTTTAATATTAAATCCCCAGAAGAGTCGTCAGTTCTGTAACACGGTGGGAGAACTGACTTTTAGTTATGTTGCGGATAGCAAGAGTCGCCACCGACTTTTATTTTATCCAAAGGAAAGGCATAAAAGAACAGGAAAGACCTTTTAAAAGATTTTTGGGTCCGGGGGGTAAGTTATGTAAAGGGAAGGTGTTAGCACCCTTTACATCCATGGTTATCCATGGGCTCTTAGTTACTTAGCTCACTTTAAAATGTTTTTTTGAAATGTGAAGTGTGTGAATAAAAATTTTCTTAAGAGTTTTATAAGGATCCATGTACGGATGCGTAAAAACCTTTGTTTTGAAAATTGTTTAAAATGTGTGAAGTGTTTGAAAAGTTTTGAAGAGTGAGCAAGTAACTATGAGGAACCTACCCTAAGTTTAAGTCTTTTCTGTTCTTGAATCCCTTAAATGGTAAGACTATCCCTATTATTAAGGAATAGGTAGTCATTACCTTGGATGTGAGGGACAATTGAAGAGTCATCTGTTTATGTAGGCAACTGTGGGGTGTATAAGCAATTTTGGAGGGACTATCATCTTTATTTGAAAGGGACAAGATCATTACGAAGGCAACATTCGAAAGGGACTTGATCTTTTATTTGTAAAGGGACTAGATGATGTGAATTTAAGGGACTTTTGCTTTATACACCCTACTTAACCTTTTTTATTAGGCAACAATGAGAGGTATCCCTAAGGAAGTGAGATGGCGATCAAAGATCGACTTACGTGTGTGAGTGTACAATTTTTAATATTTATCTTTAAATTTAAATGACCTAAATTAATTTTAAAATACAAGTATGTTTACACTCCCTATTTACTAACCATAGCATAAAATAAATAATAAACATTATTAATAAATTTTACACCAAGGAGCAATTACATAATAATAATAAAAACAATGTAAATAAATAAGCAAAATATTAAATAATAATAATAATAATTGGGTTAGTAAAAATAATAATAATAATAAATAATACTAAATTAATGGGGTTAATAATAAATAAAGATCACAAGAATATAATTAATAATAATAATGAAATAAACAAGAATATTATAATAAACAAAAAATTCAATTTTATAAACAATTATTATTAAAATATAAACAATTATACTAATTATTATAAAATTTGAAGTTATATGTAAATTATATATAAAAAAATTTAATTATAAACATGTTATGAAAAATAAAATTATAATTACAAAATTAAATTAGCAATTTACTTTTAAACATATAATAATTATTCATACACAAAATTAGGTTATAAACAATTTATGTAATATTTAACAATTTTTAACATATATTAAAATTTATGTACATACAAGATTATATTATAAACAATTATAAAATATTTACATATTATGAAAATCAATTAAAAAATTTAATTTTTTTTAAGCAAGATTTAAATTATAAATAATTGTAGAATATATACATACTAAATTAAAAATTAGGGTTTGATTATTAAAACATTTAGATTTACTTATTACAAAAAATTATAAATAAACAAATAAATTAGGTTTTTTTAGAAAAAAAATATTTTAGGGTTTACATGGATTTATGAAATATATTAGAATTTATTTAAATTAAGATTATAGTTTTAATTAATTAATATTTAAAATAAGCAAAACAAATAATAGAAAGAAAAAGAAAAAAGAAACTTACCTTGGCTGAGAATTGAACCCAGCCCCTCTTGCTTTCAAACACTCAAGCCATCAACAACAACCACTGGGCTGGCCTGCGCAGGTGATAAAGGAGGGAGTCCATTTGCTTTTGTTGTATGATCTTGAAAATATCATGAAAATAAAACAACATCAAAAAGGCCTGGGGGGAATCGAACCCAGGACCTTCAAACATCACACAAGCACCTTAACCAATCCAGTTGGGAGAGCGCACCTGTCTAACTAATGATTACAACACATAATATATTCAAACTGCTTAATTAAATGAAAAAAGCAAGAAAAAAATGGTTTCGTCCAGGAATCAAACCCAGACCCTCCAGCAATACACGCGCATACACAACCAACTGAGCCAGCCAACATATGTGAAATAATATCAAAACAAAACAAACAAATATTATATTCAATTTTTAAAATATGAAATTCGCGTGCAGAAGATCATCTTCTTCCTCCAGCCCTGCAAATTTTGCTGCGAATTTTCCTACAACATTTCCTGCGAAATCCAAGTTGCAGCAAACCCTATAAAACTCAAACATCAACAAAACAGCAAAATTTCACAAAATTGAAACCATCATTGAATTCCAGAGGATGTTTGCAACTAATCTACGTCTTTAGAAATTATTTATATTGGTTCAATCATTGAATCCCAATTTGGCCGAAAAAACCCTAATAATGGTGTCTAAGCATTCGTGCATCCAAACTTCAATTCACCTGTCCAGAAATCATCCTTATGCAATAACAAACAAGATTATAGGCACAAAAACAGTTTATAATGAACAAATTAATGAAATCGAAAAATTAAGAAAACAAGAACAATGTTCATTCGGTTTATGCGAATGAGGATGTTTTAGGTGTTGAAAATGATCCAGGCATGTTCAATGAGGTTCACTGAAGCTAAAACAACCTTTAAATTGTCTTGAAAGTGACTCTAGCTTGAAATCCGAATTTGATATTTTGGATGAAATTTGAAGTTTTGAACAATGTGCAAGAGGTTGCCAATTCGTGTTCTCTGATTAGGTTTAAGTTATATACTTATAGTGTGATCATTCTAGGTCAAAAAACTTGATGTTTGTATGAAAGATTTGATTAGAAAAGATTCAAAAAGATTAGGATTTAAAATTCAAATATTCTTGTATGAACACCTTCTAATTCAAGCCAATCACCATGATTCTCTTACCACTTTGATACCAATCACCTTTATGAATTTCTAGAAGCTCAATCCCTTTTAAATCTTTGACTTTTCTATTTTATTTTTATTTAAAATGATTTTAAATGAATTAAATCAAAATAAATAAAATAAAGTGATGAAAAAATCTGATTTTTAGAGACTTGGGTCGTACATGAGGTAATGGTATGAATTGGGTCATCATATGGCAAGCCCATTTAGAAAAAATTGGTTTTAAACCTCCATTTTCTTCATAAACCAACCAAAAATTTCCCAACTTTGCAAGGGCACACATCCTTCAATTTTAATGCTATGAGAGTGTTCTTGGACATTTTAGAAATCTTGAAGAGTCCTCTAACCAACCCCACTGGTTTCATGTCCATATCATTTACCATTCTCAAGTTATGCCCTTTTGAAGTTGTTGACTTTTTGTTGACTTTTAAAAGGACCTATAATGTCTTAGCTCATACCTTCCAAATGAAGCATTTTTGGGCTTGGCTTGTGAGACACAAAGTTGTAGAGAATTAAATTTCCTTCAAAATGAGCTTTGTATGGAAACTTGGTGATGAAGCATGTGAAAGTTATGGCTGGTCAAAGTTAAGTTGACTTTTACTGAGGAAACCCTAATTTAGAAACCTTTGATTCTTGATGATCTGAAACTTCCTTGATGAATCATGATCAACCCTTGATAAAATGATGAATTTTACTTCATATACTTGATGTTGGCAAAAAATCATGAAGTTTGACTTTGGTTTGACCACAGTTGACCTCAGTTTGACTTTTTAACTGCTTTGACTGATTTTGACTTATCTGATCATCTGACTGAGCAAACCTTTGAGAAAAGTCTTGAAGCTTGTCATGGGGGTTCTTACACACATATAAGATGTTATGAAGCTCACTTGAAGTCTTGGAAGTTCATTTAACCTGATTAAAGTCAAAACCCTAGTTTTGGATGCACTGCTTAGGAGGTGCATTGTCTGAGGGAATTGTCAGCTCTTCTGACTATTTGTGAACTTTGTGAACCTTGTGAACCATCATAAAATGTCTTGTGAACCTTGTGAACCTCATGGGAGGTTTTGTGAACCTTGTGAACCTCATGGAAGGTCTTGTGAACCTTGTGAACCTCATAAAGTGTCTTGTAGACTTCATGAACTTCATGAAAGGTCTTGTAAGTATTGTGAATCTTGTGACCCTCTTAGCACACAAAGTCTTGTATTGTGAGGGAAAATTTTGGGGTGCAACAGCCTGGTCACCATGATTGTTGATGCCCTCGGACTTAGATACCAATTACACAAGTGCAACCATTTAGGTACCATCCGCCCTATGAATCTGAACTTCTGCTTTAACCGCCAAATTATAAGAAACTTAGGACAACCACCATACGAGTACCTAATTAGAAATGAAATAGTAACCCTGTTCACATTACCGAACCATGCTAAAGTCAGTGTTCACAATAGAAATAATTGGCTTTATGAGTTTACCCCTCCTGACTATCCATCAACACCTGAAACACCACAATCCTACCAAATTAGGGATGACATAATGAATGATGTAGAAAGTGACCCTGAGACACCTCCTAGTTACCATAACATCGACCACACTGATGAAGTTATTGAAACCCCTGAAATCAATCAAGTAGGATATGCTGACAGCTTAAAGAAAGTTCTGAACACTCTTGATGTTTACCAAGCTGATATTAATGTTGTTAAGGATGAAGTTAAAAGCATGCGATTGGACGTTATAGGCTTAACCGACATAACATGTGAACAATTCTATCATATAAACACCTCACTTGAAGACTTGAAGAAACAACTTTGATAATGCTGTAGTGATTTGATTTATCTTACTTTTTGCTTTCTATTTCTAGTTAGTTTTGATATTTTGCAACATTTCATATCTTATTTTTATCACTGTAATTTCTTTCTATTATGTCAAAAGCAAAGTACTTCCATTTATGCAATTTTCCAATTTAATCAATTTACATGCTTTTCATTATTTACTGATACCTTTGAATTGCTGGATATTTTGTGAATTTTTGTGTGATGAAATCCACTGCTTATATATATATATATATTGATCCACTGTTATGTGTTATGTTGGAATTAAATATTGAAAGTGATAAGAATTACAATTTAACTGAACTGAGGTAATCCATTCTGTGAAAATTCTATATTTTGTAATCATCACGGTCGTCACCATCCCCTCACGATCGTAACGAGCTATTTAGCGCGTCACGACCATAAGACCCCCCTCACGACCGTGACAACCCTAATTCACGAACTCTGAAGTTACAGAGGCCGTTCTTCTTCGCAACCCCCACTTCTATTTTCACAAAACTCTAACCTCCCATTACCTCTTCTTCTCCCATAACCACCCATTACTCTCCAATCAATTCCATTAATCCGTTCCACCTTTTCATTTAATCACAACTCCACACATTCACTTCATTCCATTATAATCCGATCAATTTCTTCACACTTTCATCACCAAACCTCAAACACCTATCTCACATAAACCTCATTTGCATGCAATGGAAAATATTCAGTTTAGAGATGGAGAACAAGGAGAAGCACAAAGAGAGAAGTTTGTAAGGTTTCAAACCCGAGGCATCCAACCTACTCGGTACGTCGACCTCGACTGCTTGAGGGAGTTAGGATTGTTCGACGGAGTGAAGCTACTGCTTGAGCATGTTGGCTTGTGGGACTTATGCAGTCAACCACAACCGACATTTGCAAACCTCACCTTGGAGTTTCTAAGTTCGTTTCAATATATCACACCTTCAGGATCAACGAACCAACTCACCGGCATCGCAAAATTCTGAATGCTTGGAAGAGAGTTCCAAATCACTCAAACAAGAATCGCTGAACTGTTAGGCTTCAGTCACGGCGACGGTGCTCACCTTCGCGTGCCCGACAACTTTAATGAAGCAGCTTTCACTTTGTGGTACAACATCACAAACAACCGTGCTTCCACCTACCAGAGTCTGAATGCCACTCATATCCATAATCCAGCAATACAGTATTTCCATCGTATCATATGCAACACAATCTTTGCAAGAGAGAGCAACCACAAGCTCAATTCCAAAGAGCTCTTATTCTTGCATTGTGCCTTGAATGAATAACGCATCAATGCCGCTCCGTTCCTTTTGGCCCACATTCAGTCTGTAGCGCAAAGAGGCGCCACTCCCTTCTACATTGGCAGGATTGTCACTACCCTTGCTATACAGCTGGAGCTTGGTAACCACCTCACTCATTTGCCTCATAGAGCACCGGAGCTGCTTACCAAGAACTACTGCAAGTCCGCTCACATGATCTCGCAGCGAGAGGATGGCAGGTTCAACCCTGTGATCCAACGCACCATCTATCATCATATCATTTTGCCTTGTAGGAACCGCATTGACCCCCCGAACAGAGCCAATTGGCTATTTGATTTGCCGGATGCCGCAGGCCATGTTCCGATTATTGATGAGCAGCCTGATGCACCTGTGGACGAGATGCAGGATGCGATGGATGCTGCTGAGCCAGTTCAGGACATCCCTGAGTCCTCCACCAGGCAGCCACCTTCAGCTAATGTCACCCTTGAAGAAATCCTTCATGCCATTCATCAGCAGAATCAGATGAATGCCGCACTTGAGCGTAGGCAGAAAGAGCAATACGATGCACTCCTTGCAACTGTTGTCAGTAACCAGAGGACAACGGATGAAAAGCTAGGAGAGATTTTCAGCGAGTTGGAAGCTTTGCGTATAGACGTCACCGCTCTCACCACCACTGGTTCTGATGAGGAAGCCACTCCTACCAGACGCTCCCGCACCAGAAGCCGAGGCCGTGGTCGTCAGCAGAATTAGTTTATCTTTTTTGTTTTTGCTTTCTGTTCTTGTATTTTATTTCCCCGCTATTATATCACAACATTGAGGACAATGTCTGATATAGTGTGGGAGAGATACCTTTCCCTTTCCGCATTTTCCATTTCATTGTATTTCCCTTTCCGTATTTTCAATTAAACAAAGTAATATTTATGCTATATCTTCAGTTTAAATTCTTCCCCGCTTTATTTAGCCATACCGAAATTTTTTTGCTTTATCTTCGCATTACTCGACTTACCTATGAAATCGTAGTTAGGAAGCTGAGAAAGATCCAACAAGATCAATACAGTCTTGACACCTTAGACTTCCTACTTAAGCATTCTGTAACACGGTGGGAGAACTGACTTTAAGTTATGTTGCGGATAGCAAGAGTCGCCACCGACTTTTATTTTATCCAAAAGGAAAGGGTATAAAAGAACAGGAAAGACCTTAAGAGATATTTTTGGGTCCGGGGGGTAGGTTATGTAAAGGGAAGGTGTTAGCACCCTTTACATCCATGGTTATCCATGGGCTCTTAGGTACTTAAGCTCACTTTAAATGGTTTTTGAAAGTGTAGTGTGTGAATAGAAAATTTTCAGAATAGTTAATAAATAATCCATGTAAGGATGTGTTAAAAACTTGTTTGAAAATTTGTTTGAAATTTGTTTAAGTGTGAAAAAGTTTTGAAGTGAGCAAGTATCTAGGAGTAACCTACCCTAATGTTTAAGGTCTTTCTTATTCTTTATCCTTTCCTTGGTAAGACTATCCCTACTTTTAAGGAGTAGGTAGTCCTTACTTTGGATGTAAAGGGACATGTGAGGGACAATTTGATTTTGAAGGCCATTGTGGGGTGTAATAAGCATAAAGAAGGGACTATCATCATTTATTCGAAGGGACTTAATTCGTAAAGGCAACCATGAGGGGACTTGATGATTTTCTTTTTAAAGGGACTTACTTTATACACCCCACTTGACCATTATTCGTAGGCAACCTGAGGGATAACCTTAGAAAGTGAGACGGCGATAAAAATCGACTTACGTGTGTGAGTGTTAATTTAATTATCTTATATTAAAAAATTATCTAAACTTATTTTTAAATAACAAACATGTTTTGTCACTCCCTAATTACTAACCATAACAATAATAATTAAATAATTACAAATTTACATCCAGGAACAATTACATAATAATTATAAAATAAATGGCAAATAAATAAATATAATAGCAAGATATAAATAATAAATAAATAAATTATAATTAGGGGTTAGTAGCAATAATAATAATAATAAGTTAGAAATAATAAACAAGGTTAGAAAAATAATAAATAATAATATGGTTAGTAAATAAGAATAAACAAAATTAATCAAAATAGTATAATAATAAGAAATTAACAATTTTTAATATAAACAACTAAAAAACAAATATGAATAAACAATTATTTTAATTTGCAAATTATTAAGTTATATTTTAATTATAAAGCTACTACAAAAATCTAATTATCATAAACACAATTATTTCTAAGCAAAAGTTATAAAAAAAATGTTTTATTTAATATATAAAGAGAAAAATAAATTATAAGTGTATTTACAAAAATTTAATTTCTAATAATATGAAATATATTTATATTTTAGATGATAGAAATAATTTATAATTATATTTATATTATTTACATGAATCATACTAAACAAATGTACATTATAATTACATTAGAAAATAAAATTACAAAGAAATAGAATTAGATTTGTATTTTAAAAAATATTTTTAGAGTTTTATAAAATTAGGGTTTTATTTTTTAGGATTTATGAAAATTAGGGTTAACTTATATACAAAAATTTATTTTTTAATAATCATATAAAATTATCTTAATTAATATAAACTATACCAATAAAATTTAAATTAAAAAAAACAAGAGTTTTATATTTTTTCTAGAAAATTATTTTAAGAGTAATTAGACTATATAATATATATACATATTATGATATAGAAAATAATAACATTTTGATTATTTAAATTAATTAAATTAAATGGAGAACAAGAAAATAAAAAAAAGAAAGGAAGAAAAGGAACCTGGTGGGATTTGATCCCAAGACCTCTTATTTGCAGGCAGCAACAAGGACCACTGGGCCAGCCAAACGCAGGTGATAAGGAAACAGCTTCATTTTGTTTTGTGCCTAAATCTTGAAAATTCCAGAAAAATAAAAAAAAACCAAAAGGCCTGGGATAAGACTTGAACCCAGGACCTTTACATTAGCAAGCGTACGCATCACCACCCGGCTGGAAGAGCCAATCTGTTAACTGAATGAGAATAACACATAATATATTATCTTTACTTAATCCCTGAAAAAAAAGAAATAACATGATCAAAAGCCAGGGATCGAACCCCTGCCCTTTGGTTTCACACGCCCAGGACCAAGCCAACAACCATTGGGACAACCACACAGTTGTGATAATAAATAATAAACAATCAATAAAATATTATGCGAATAATTTGAATTCCTGAGCGCGCGGGAGATGACCTTCTTCTTCCTTGAGACTTACGGTTTTTCCTGCGAAAATAGTTACAAGTTTTCCTGCGAAAAAGATATTCCCAGCAAAACCTATAAACATCAACAAGCAACCAAACTGTACGATTTTGCAAAATTGAAACCAGCATCATGATCCAAACATTCACACGATCAATTCTATGTCTTTAGAATCAATTTATATTCATTTAATCGAAGTTCCCCAAACCTAGGTCAAAACCCTAAAAATGGCATCTCACGAATTAAGCATTGGTTCTTGAGTTTTCCTGCCCAGAATCAATCCACACAACATCATGAACATCATTAGACAATCAAAATTCATTTAAATGCAGTGAATTATGGTAATCGAAAAAAAAGTTTCAAGCATGAACAATGCTTCGGGTTCATCGTATGTGCATGAATGGGATGCGTTTGAGGGTTGCTTTCGACTCAATGATGACCAAGGAAGATAGCCATGTCCTTATTTTACCTTGTAGAGCCTTGGATAAGAGAATCCGAATTGCACTTTTCTTATGAATTTTTGAATTATGAACTCACCCTTGGCTGCTGCAAATTCGTCTCCTCTTGCTAGGGTTTGTGTTATGTATATATATGTGATTGATTTAGGTCAGAAACATGGATGGGTTATGTGAAAATTTGATCCAAAAAATATTCAAAAAGATCATAGTGTAAAATTCAAATATTTGATCATGAGTGCTTGCTATTTTGGGATAATTCACATGATTTCCTTCTCCTTCTAATTCAATCAATAATTATGAATTTCTAGAAGCAATATCTTCACCCAAAAATAGATTTTCATATTTTATATTTATTTAAAATGATTTTTATGAATTAAATCAATAATAAATAAATAAAAAATAATAAAAATGCTGAATTTTGGTCAATTGGGTCGTGCACAATATTATGAGATGGATTGGGTCATAAATCAGGCAGCCCATTTGGAAAGAAATACTTCTAAGCCTCCATTTTCAACATAAACCATCACAAAATTGCCCAACTTTGCAAGGACACATCTCCCTCAATTTTAAAGGTATGAGGGTGTTCTTGGACTTTTTGGAAAGCTTGAAGAGTCCTCTAAACAACCCCATTGGTTTCAGGTCCATATCATTTACCAATCTCAAGTTATGCCCTTTTGAAGTTGTTGACTTTTTGTTGACTTTTGAAATGACCTATAATGTCTTAGCTCATATCTTTCAAATGATGCATTTTTGGGCTTAACCTTCAACATCAAAGTTGTAGGGAATTCAATTTCCTTCAAAATAAGCTTTGGATGGAGACTTGGTGATGAAGTATGTGAAAGTTATGCCTGGTCAAAGTTCAGTTGACTTTTACTGAGGAAACCCTAATTTAGAAACTCCTGATTATTGATGATCTGGAATCTCCTTGATGAATCATGATCAACCCTTGATCAAATGATGAATTTTACTTCATATACTTGATGTTGGCAAAAAATCATGAAGTTTGACTTTGGTTTGACCACAGTTGACCTCAGTTTGACTTTTTAACTGCATTGACTGATTTTGACTTATCTGATCATCTGACTGAGCAAACTTTTGAGAAAAGTCTTGAAACTTGATATGGGGGTTCTTACACACATATAAGATGTTATGAAACTCACTTGAGGTATTGGAAGTCCACTTAGCCTGATTAAAGTCAAAACCCTAGTTTAGGATGCACTGCTTAGGAGATGCATTGTCTGAGGGAATTGTCAACTTTTTGACCAATTGTGAACTTTGTGAACCTTGTGAACCTTCATAAAGTGTCTTGTGATACTCATGGGAGGTATTGTGAAGCTTGTGAACCTTGTGAACCTCATGAAGTGGCTTTGTAGACCTCATGAACCTCAGGAAAGCTTTGTAATCATTGTGAATCTTGTGAACCTTGTGAATCTTCAAGAAGTAACTTGTAGACTTCATGAACCTCATGAAAGGTATTTGAAAGTATTGGGAAGCTTGTGAACCTTGTGAATCTTCAAGAAGTGACTTGTGGACTTCATGAACCTCATGAAAGGTTATGGAAATGTTGAGAAGCTTGTGAACCTTGTGAACCTTCATAAAGTAACTTGCAGACTTCATGAACCTCATGAAAGGTTACATAAGCATTGAGAACTTGTGAATCTTGTGAACCTTCTTAGCACACAAAGTCTTGTATTGTGAGGGCAAATTTTGGGGTGCAACAGCTGCCCCTGTTCAATTTTCTGAAACCTGAGGGGTTAGATTGGTATATTTGCCAGTCGTGACCTGGAAGGTTGAAGGGGATTGAACACAAAAGCCCAAAAATTTGCACTCACCAGTGCATAGAGTGACACAGATGGCTAGTTGAATATGATTGAGTGGGCTTAAAGATGCCACTAGGGGAAAGTTCTTCAGATGGAGGTATAATGAAAGCTGTCAGGAGTCTGGAGCAGTCCTGAGGTATTGATGATATGTTTTCAGGATACTGGAGTAATCCTGATGTAACAGCATGTCTTCATGAGGATAGAGAAATCAATAATGATAACCCTAAAGCAGTCTTGAAGTAATAATAGGATTTCAGGAGGATAGAGCAATGATAACTCTAAAGCAGTCTTGAAGTAATGATTTCAGGAGGATAGAGCAATCATTAGCTCTAAAGCAGTCTTGAAATAGTAATGTGATATGTCTTCAGGAGGATAGAGCAATCAATAATGATAACTCTAAAGCAGTCTTGAAATAGTAACGTGATATGTCTTCAGGAGGATAGAGCAATGATAACTCTAAAGCAGTCTTGAAGTAATGATTTCAGGAGGATAGAGCAATCAATAGCTCTAAAGCAGTCTTGAAATAAATAAGATGATTTCAGGAGGATAGAGCAATCAGTAGCTCTAAAGCAGTCTTGAAGTCATGAGAAGTTATCAGGAGGATAAAGTAACCCTGAGGTGACAATAAAGCAGTCCCAAAATGATAAGAAGCTCATCAGGAGGATAAAATAACCCTGAGGTTATGATAAAGCAGTCCCGGAGATCATAAGTTTGTTTGTTGGATAATTAACCTGAAACAAGGCAGCTTTTGTATAATAACATTAGTTTATGCCTTATGTATGCATGTATGATATGATGCACTTAGGTAATGTACTATATGTCTATGGATATATATGTTATGGTATGATGTAAATGATGTATGTATGATATGATACTGCCGGAAGCGTCTGGATATCTTTGTATAACAACTGCTGGCCAGGGAAAATAAATCTCGATTCGTTGTTGAAAAATATATAACCCTCCGTCTGCTGGGGATAGTAAGGTATAGATATAACCTCCCGTTGTTGGGGATGGTAAGGATAGATATCACCTCCCGTCTGCTGGGGATAATAGGGTATAGATAACCTCCCGGATGCTAGGGCTAGTAAGGTATGGATAACCTCCCGTCTTCGTTCGATAGTAGGGTAGATATAACTTCCCGTCTTCGTTCGTCGTGCCCTTATTGGAAAGTAAATTCCCGAATATCCGTATGAGGATAAAAGAGATGGATATAAATTCCAGGGGAGATAAGACTTTATGAAGATGGATTCATCCTACTGAGGGTTTGTAACTGTCTTGTAAAGGTGAACCGGCGAAGCTTCGTTGAAATCCTTCTCTCGTTCGTCCTTAGTAAATACTATTACTGCATTTTCATGCATTTCTGGTAAACATTAATCATATTAAAAGCATACATGCATTTCTGGTAAACATCAATCATATTCAAAAGCATACATACATTCAAACACAACCAATGGACGTTTCGCTTATGTAAATAGGGTAAAAGTAAATCTGGATTCAAAAGATGGAATTTATTTATATCAAAAAGTGACCCATACACGGGTAAGTTTGTACAAGGAGACATAAACCCTAGTAAGGGGATTTTGCCATAAAGTTTTACAAAAAGAATCAGCTATGTGGGAAACAATCCTATTGAGTTTCAATTCTACTATTGCCACTCAAGTATCTCATCTTCTTGCTGTTGAGACGGAAACGATTGGATTTGAGCTTTATCTGTTCGAGCTTGAATAAGTAGTACAACTGGTTGCAGTTTCATGAGTGATCTAAACGAGACATAGTCATACGCTTTAATCCCTAACTTTTGCCTGGATTGCCCTTTCAGGTTTTCAATCCACCGGGATACCCTTTTTTGCCCAAGCCGCCTTTTCAGGTTTTCGACTTGCCGGGTGTACATCTTTTTATATATATCCCTAATTTTTGCCCAAACCCTTTTGGTTTGCCGGGATGCCCTTATTTTTGCCTAGGCCTGTCAACCTAGCGGGTCTCTTTTTATGCGTAGTATTTTTTAACTATGTCTGCGTTTACAGGCTGTGGGAAGTCCTCACCATCCATTGTAGTCAGTATCATGGCACCTCCTGAGAACACTGTCTTGACTACAAATGGACCTTCATATGTTGGAGTCCACTTGCCCCTAGGATCACCCTGTGGTAAGATGATACGCTTGACTACCAAGTCACCAGCCTGATATACCTTTGGCTTAACCTTCTTGTTAAAAGCTTTGATCATCCGTTTCTGGTACATCTGGCCATGACAAACTGCTGCTAGCCTTTTCTCATCAATCAAATTTATCTGGTCCAGTCGAGTCTGAATCCACTCATCTTCATCCAAGCCTGCATCCTTCATAATTCTCAAGGAGGGAATCTGAACTTCAATGGGCAAAACTGCTTCCATACCATAGACTAAGGAGAATGGGGTTGCCCCTGTTGAAGTACGTATTGTAGTACGATAACCATGAAGAGCAAATGGTAACATCTCATGCCAATCCTTGTAAGTAACAGTCATCTTCTGTACAATCTTCTTAATATTCTTATTAGCAGCTTCAACTGCCCCATTCATCTTTGGACGATACGGAGAAGAGTTGTGATGCTTAATCTTGAACTGTGTGCAGAGATCAGTGATCATAGTGTTGTTCAGATTAGAGCCATTGTCAGTGATAATCCTTTCAGGGATGCCATACCTACATATGAGATTATTCTTAATGAACCGAGCCACAACATTCTTAGTCACAGATGCAAATGAAGCTGCCTCTACCCACTTCGTGAAATAATCAATAGCAACCAGAATGAAACGATGCCCATTAGAAGCAGTAGGCTTGATCTCACCAATCATATCAATGCCCCACATGGCAAAAGGCCAAGGAGCAGTCAGCACATTCAATGGTGATGGAGGTATATGAACTTTATCAGCATAAATTTGACATTTGTGACAAGTTCTGGAGTGTTGATAGCAATCAGCTTCCATGGTAGACCAATAGTAACCTGCTCTCAAAATCTTCTTTGCCATGGTATGACCACTAGAATGAGTGCCAAAGGTCCCATCGTGCATTTCTTCCATAATCTCAGTTGCTTCCTTCTTATCCACACAACGAAGCATAGTTGAATCATGATTGCGCTTGTACAGAATCCCATTACTCAAAAAGAACTTAGCAGAGAACTTCCTCAGAAACTTCCTATCTTTGACAGATGCCCCTTCAGGAAACTCCTGAGCTTCAAGATATCTTTTCACTTCATAGAACCAAGGCTTATCCTCTGCCCCTTCTGTATCAATCTCATTGCAGTATGCAGGCTTCTCAAATCTATCAATGGTAATCTTGGGAGCTTCATCATCCCAACTGATCTCAAACATAGATGCCATGGTGGCCAATGCATCTGCCAACTGATTCTCTCTTCGTGGAATATGTCCAAAGGTAATCTCTTTGAAATGTGGGATCAAGGACAACACATGCTCTCTGTAAGGAATGAGGTTATCATGCTTGGTATCCCAATCTCCTTTAATCTGACTTACTACCAGGGCTGAATCTCCATACACATCAAGGAACTGAATCTTCATATCAATAGCAACTTTAATACCCATGATACATGCCTCATATTCAGCCATGTTATTGGTACAATAGAAACAAAGTCTGGCAGTAATCGGGGTATGACAACCTTCAGGGGAACTAATTACAACACCAACACCATTACCATGTGCATTGGAGGCACCATCAAAAACCATAGTCCATCGGGATCCTTGTTCAGGTCCGTCATATTGTCCAGGTTCTTTGGTAACAGTCATAATGTCTTCATCAGGGAACTCAAAATTCGTTGACTGGTAATCATCTACTGCTTGATGAGCCAAATGATCAGCAACAATACTTCCCTTAATGGCCTTCTGAGTAGTATACTGTATATCATATTCTGTCAAGATCATTTGCCATCTTGCAATTCTTCCGGAGAGAGCAGGTTTCTCGAATATGTACTTGATTGGATCCATCTTTGAAATCAACAAGGTAGTATGAGTCAACATATACTGTCTTAGTCGGCGAGCAGCCCATGCCAAAGCGCAGCAAGTTTTCTCGAGCAGTGAGTATCTTGTTTCACAGTCGGTAAACTTTTTGCTAAGGTAGTATATTGCCTGCTCTTTTCGACCAGACTCGTCATGTTGCCCCAACACACACCCCATTGAGTTGTCTAACACTGTTAAGTACATAATCAAGGGTCTTCCATCAACTGGTGGCATCAAAATTGGTGGCTCTAGCAAATATCTCTTGATTTCATCAAAGGCAGTCTGGCACTCATCATTCCATTCCATCACCTGATCTTTCTTCAACAACTTGAAGATTGGCTCACAGATGGTAGTTAATTGGGAAATGAATCTTGCAATGTAGTTCAATCGTCCCAAGAAACCTCTAACCTCCTTCTCAGTACGGGGAGCTGGCATCTCTCGTATAGCTTTCACTTTTGCAGGATCCACTTCAATACCTTTTCCACTGACAATAAAACCCAGGAGCTTTCCAGATCTAACTCCAAAAGTACACTTGTTTGGATTCAATCTCAACTTGTATTTCTTCAACCTCTCAAACAACTTGTGCAGATGATCAAGATGTTGCTCTTCATTCTGAGATCTGGCTATCATATCATCTACATATACCTCTATCTCATGATGAATCATATCATGAAACAAAGCCACCATGGCACGCTGATATGTTGCCCCTGCATTCTTCAAACCAAATGGCATCACCTTATAGCAAAAAGTGCCCCACTGTGTCACAAATGTTGTCTTCTCCATATCTTCAGGTGCCATCTTGATTTGATTGTAACCAGAGAAACCATCCATAAAAGAGAATACCTTATGCTGAGCAGTGTTGTCTACCAGAATATCAATATGAGGAAGTGGAAAGTCATCTTTGGGGCTAGCTTTGTTCAAATCTATGTAGTCTACACACATACGTACCTTACCATTTTTCTTTGGAACTGGTACCACATTTGCAACCCACTGAGGATAAGAAGTCACTGCTAAGAACCCTGCATTGAACTGTTTCATTACCTCTGCCTTGATCTTTTCTGACATTTCAGGACGCATACGACGAACCTTCTGCTTCTTTGGACGACAATCTTCTTTCACTGGTAAACGGTGAACCACAATGTCTGTATCCAACCCTGGCATATCTTCATAAGACCAAGCAAAGATCTCCACATAGTCACGTAACATCTGAATCAACCTGTTCTTGACACTGTCCTCTAAATCAGCCCCTACCTTGACCTCTTTTCTGTTTTCTTCAGTTCCCAAATTCACAACTTCGACTGGCTCTTCATGTGGCTGTATAGCTTTCTCTTCTTGTTGTAACAACCTAGCAAGCTCTACAGGTATTTCACAATCGTCCTCATTTCCGTCTTCAGTTTGATAGATCGGATTCTCGAAATCATAATTGGCAATAGTAGAACTGTTATCAACAGGATCCAGAGTGGATGAGGATCTGCATTTAGTGATGTGGGTGTGTGTAAGAACACATAGCTGATAAAGCAAAAATAAAGAAAAGAAAGACAAGGAACACAATATTTACTAAAACGAAACGTCCACTGATTTTATTGAATGAAGTATGCAAATGAAATGACAGCCCGTAACAAGCACACCATTGTGCCCCGGGTAAGGCACATGGCTTGAAAGTTTTATTGTTCAGAAATTACAAATGTAAAAAAACACAACACAGTAATAGTATTTACTCCTGACTAAAGGAGATAGGGATAACATCTTCAGCTTTCCAATTATTGAGTCCAGCACCCACAGTAGGAAAAATCCATGCATCCAAGTTGTAGTCTTCATCTTGATCTCCCACAGCATTGATAACCCCTTGATTGGTGATACGAGCAGCACGAGCACGACGAACAGCCTTCTGGGACTCTGCAGTGAAACCCAAACCAAATTTTTCAGACTTGTACGGAATATCAGGAAGCTGACCCCAAATAGTACAACCACCTTCATCCACCACAACTCTAGCATCATTGAGGGAGGCCATTGCCATTGTTGGAGATTTCCTGATGACCACAGGAACTTTCTTCACAGCAGGAGGAGCCACACAATCATTACCAACCCAGGGAACCACTTCAAATGACTGACATGGAGTCTCAATGTATTCACCTTCTACTTCCAGATACTTGAAAGTGTTTACATGGCTGACAAAGTATTCTTCCTCTCCAAAGACAGTAACAACCTTTCCATTCACCGGATATCTCAACTTTTGGTGCAATGTAGAGGTCACAACACCTGCCCCATGGATCCAGGGACGACCAAGCAGACAAGAGTATGAAGGACGAATATCCATCACATAAAATGTAGCAGTAAACACCTGAGAACCAACTTTGATAGGAAGATCAATCTCCCCATGCACTACTCTTCTAGAACCATCAAAAGCCTTTACCACAATATTACTGGGCTTCAACACAGTATCCTCAGGACTCAGCTTATTCAGGACTTCCTTGGGCAACACATTCAGAGAGGAACCATTGTCTATCAGTACATGTGACAGGATAGTGCCCCTGCATTCAATTGAAATATGCAAGGCCCTGTTATGGTCTCTCTTGGCAGGGGTCAAATCAGCATCAGAGAACCCATTGTCATAGGTCAGGTGAGCAACACAGTTCTCAAATTGGTCCACAGAAATTGCACTGGGCACATGAGCAGACTTCAGAAACTTGATCAAGGACTTGGCATGAGCCTCAGAACACAGCAACAAGGACAACATAGAAATCTTTGAGGGAGTATGCCCCAACTGATCCACAATGTCATAATCACTTTTGCGAATGATTTTCAATACTTCTTCCATCTGCTTAGAGAGATCATCAGCAGCTGGCACATCAGTAGATACAGGCTCAATAGCAGGACCTTTGCCCCGAGCATCAGTGGTGGTAGTGGCAGCAGGAGTAACTGCACTCTTAGAAGCAACTGGAGGAGAGAAGACTCTTCCACTACGAGTGATCTTGCTAGATCCAGCAATATTATCAATGTCAGCAGGCATATCAGGTAAAGGCTCCTGCTTGACACCATGGATGTACACGTCAGACCCATAGTGCCAAGGCACAGCTTTGTCAGATGTATAAGGAATAGGACCAGGAGTAGTAATGATCAGAGGAGCTACTCTGGCTTCAGCAACCACTTTCACAGGACCTTCAGCAGTAATCTTGATTGGGCCCTGACGAGTAATTTTGATAGGACCCTTTGAAGTGATTCTTACCGGTACTTTGTCAACCATGTCAACCTCTTCAATCTTCTTACCCCGAGTCAGATGATCCACCATATCTTCTACAGATGCTGGTCTTCTTTCAAACACTATAGTATACTTATCCATGAGACGTTGAATTCCATCTCTCAAAATGAAGCAACTATCTGGTTTATAGGTACAATACAGACAATCTTCACGACAACCTGGAAAGATCCCAGCTTGTACTAACCTCTTTTTGATAACAGACAATGGTGTGCTCAACTCCATAACTGAATAGACATGCAGATCTTCCTCAATGTCTTCATCAATGGCATTGATAGTCTTCTCGTGATTTGGCAGTGGTGCTGTAATCACATTTGGTGGATCAAACTCAATTTCTCCAGCATCAATCATATCTTGAATTTTGTTCTTCAAGACCCAGCAGTTATTAGTATCATGTCCTGGACAGTTTGAATGATATGCACATCGTGCATTGGGATTGTACTTGGGAGAGGTAACATTGGGATTCTGAGGAGCCTCCCTCAGGGTAATAAGTTCAGCCTTCAACAAATGTTGCAATGCCTGAGCCATTGACATGTTGATCTTCGTGAACTGTCTTCTAGCCCTCTGTTGGTTGCCCTGAGGCTGCTCTGTTGTTGCAGGAGTTGGATTTGAAATGTGAACTGCACTAACAGACTGATGTCTTCTGTTACGATCAGGTTGACCATAAACAGCATTGGATTCTTTCTTCCCAGTGGGAGGCTTCTTTGCAGCACCTGATGAAGAAGTTCCCACTTGGATCTTACCATTCTTGATACCATTCTCTACCCGCTCTCCTGTCATGATCAACTCAGTGAAGCCAGCTGATGAGCTCCCAATGAGATGACTGTAAAACGGACCATTCAGCGTACACATGAACATATCAACTAATTCCCTGTCAGTCAAAGGGGGTTGAACTCTTCCAGCTAAGTCTCTCCACTTCTGAGCATACTCCTTAAAACTTTCTTTGGCACCCATAGACATGCTCTGAAGCTGCATGCGAGTGGGGGCTAAGTCAGCATTGTATTGGTACTGCTTATAGAAAGCTTCAGCAAGATCATTCCAGTCTCTGATGTTGACACTCTCCAACTGATAATACCACTCCAGCTGAGCTCCAGATAAGCTCTCTTGAAAGAAATGGATCCACAACTTCTTATCAGCAGTGTGAGGTTGAATCCTTCTGACATAAGATCTCAAATGCAGCTTGGGACAAGAGACCCCATCATAAACAACAAAGGTAGGAACCTTGAAACCAATGGGTATCACAACCCCAGATATCAAACTCAAATCCTCAAAATCCAGCCCAGATGATTTCTGCAATTCCATAGCATCCATTTTATCCACCAGCATCTTGAATTTGTCTTCATTAGGCTCATGGTAGTAGTTAGCCTCAGAATCAGAGTCCCCCATTGTATGGTGGATACTGCCTGCCTCTTGCTCAGATTCTTCAGATTCATAGTCTTCAGCTGGTTCTTTGGTCTTGGCAAGACCTTTGAATCTTCTTCCCATGTTGATCAACCCAGCAGACCTTCTAGTCTTCTTAGTCTTCTTGGCCAGCAGTGCCTTCAATTCATCCTGCCCCTTGGACAGGTTCAAGATCAGCTCTTGGAACTGTGCATTTTGTGCCTGGAGATCCTTAACTGATTGTTCAAGAGCCATTGCTGAAATAAACAGCGAGAAGATGAGAAACCTGTGCACAATAATAAACCTGTGATGCAATGAAATGATATGGGAATGCATATGCAATGTTTTCAAGGACCGCAGAATTTAAATTTGCTTAAACAAACAAGAAAGTAACTTTTTATTAGTAATAACTTGTTTTGCCTTTTAGGCTTACAAAAATGGAAATGAAATAAGTACAAAAGATGGGGTTTTAAGTCTCCCATGGACGTTTCCTCTTTGTGTTGAGGTATGAGTTGAGGTTTCGTTCCTCGTGAAGTTGCTTTGTTAGCTCTAGGATTCTTGCTTGGCTTGTTTTGTAATGAGCCTCGAAAGTATCCCTTTGCTCCTTCAGTTGGATCCATGATCTCTGCAAGTCTTCCATATCAGTAGGCATGTCTGGGTGAAGGATGGTATAAGCTGTGTCTCCCTCAGCAACAGGCTCCATGGTAACTGGTAGGATGGCAGGATATGGCATCGTGAGTGTCTGAGCACGAGATCGTACCCATCTGAGATAAGCCTCCATAGGAATAGTGTACTTAGGCTCCAGTGTCTTGCTGTCAACCCTGTTTACTTTTCCCCAAGCTCGTATGAATCTCTGACGGTAACCCTGAAGATCGTTGTCGTAATCAAACACAATGCCCTGAATCAACATGTCATGTGGACCATCACTTCGGGCGTAACCAAACTGTCGTAAAGCTAGAGAAGGGTTGTAGGTGATGCCCCCTCTTATGCCTAGAAGTGGCACATTAGGAAACTCCCCACAACGGTCAATGATGGTGACATTCTCCATAGATCTGGAGCACCAATGGATATCTGAGTGAGATAGTGACATGATCCTTTTGGACCATCTGAACCCTTGCTCATTCTTCATTACTGAGCGAGGAAGGTGAGAAATAAACCACCTAGAGAGTAAAGGTATGCAGCACATCAAAGTTCCTCTTGCCCTTGTAGTACGGGTGTGAAGAGAATGCAGGATGTCTCCAAGCAATGTAGGCACTGGATTGTGACTCAGGAATATGTTGATGGCATGAACATCTATGAACTGATCTGGATTGGGGAACAACACTAAGCCATATATCAGCAAGGCTAAGATCTCCTCAAAAGCATCATAGCTCATGGCCTTCAAGAACACCTGAGCTTTCTCTATCAACACCTTGGCAAGAATACCCTTGACTCCGCTTCTCGTTTCTAGAACAATGTCAGACTTCTTCAGATGTAGAGCTGCAGCAATAACCTCTGGTTTGGGCTCCTTTTCCAAGCCTGTGAAGGGTCTTTGATCAAGAACAGGTATACCCAGAAGCTTAGAGAACTCCTCCATGGTAGGGACCAACTGATAGTCAGGGAATGTAAAGTAGTGGTGCTTAGGGTCAAAGAACTGAAACAACACACTCATCATGTCTTCATTGAACCCTGAAGTGACTAGATCCAATAGGTGACCATGTCTCTTGATGAACTGGGAGTGATCAGACACTTGAGAAGCCAACTCTTTAAGCTTGGGAGGTATTCCCACAAAGTTGATCCTGATGGTGTTTCTACGAGCAGAAGCCGTGACCTACAACAAAGAACAAAGATAAATCCCTTGGTCCTTGAAATGGTTAGTGAAAATGCTATGCTTATGATGCATGATGATGTCATGATGTTATGCTCAATCACAAACATGTGGCACACACAAACAAGTCACACCATAGCCCTAGGTTTAAAGGCTTGCATGAGGTTCAAAGGTAAGTACCCTCCCTTGAAGTTAGATGGTTCATCCTGTCCTATAAAGTAACCAGGTTCTAAGGGATCTCAATATCATTGATCCTTCACAAGGGTGGTTGTTCAGTAGGCAACTTACTTGCCAACCAAAACCCTCCAAGTTTAAAATCTCAATGAGTGTAGTATCGAGTGTCAACCAACTTCAGTCTGCACCAAAGCCGGTTACCTCACTACTTTCTAAAGGCCAAGATGAGTTAACTAGGGTTCTAAAAGTTAGTTAGTGCATTGACAACATATGGCAGCCTCATATTATCCTCAACTTGACTTAAGGAACATAAGCACCAACCAAGAAGTCACACTAACTATGGCCACCAGATCAACCGTATCGATATACGTCGTACAGTTTCCTTGGTCTATTGCCATTTACCTAAGGTATACTAGATCCGGGTTAGGACCTTTCACACATAAGAGCACCCCAACAAGATAATATAAAGCAATCAAGGCAAACAATTTAAAGTGATCTAATTCCTAAGGGTACCCCTCTTAAATTAAGTCCCCAGCAGAGTCGCCAGTTCTGTAACACGGTGGGAGAACTGACTTTAAGTTATGTTGCGGATAGCAAGAGTCGCCACCGACTTTTATTTTATCCAAAAGGAAAGGGTATAAAAGAACAGGAAAGACCTTAAGAGATATTTTTGGGTCCGGGGGGTAGGTTATGTAAAGGGAAGGTGTTAGCACCCTTTACATCCATGGTTATCCATGGGCTCTTAGGTACTTAAGCTCACTTTAAATGGTTTTTGAAAGTGTAGTGTGTGAATAGAAAATTTTCAGAATAGTTAATAAATAATCCATGTAAGGATGTGTTAAAAACTTGTTTGAAAATTTGTTTGAAATTTGTTTAAGTGTGAAAAAGTTTTGAAGTGAGCAAGTATCTAGGAGTAACCTACCCTAATGTTTAAGGTCTTTCTTATTCTTTATCCTTTCCTTGGTAAGACTATCCCTACTTTTAAGGAGTAGGTAGTACTTACTTTGGATGTAAAGGGACATGTGAGGGACAATTTGATTTTGAAGGCCATTGTGGGGTGTAATAAGCATAAAGAAGGGACTATCATCATTTATTCGAAGGGACTTAATTCGTAAAGGCAACCATGAGGGGACTTGATGATTTTCTTTTTAAAGGGACTTACTTTATACACCCCACTTGACCATTATTCGTAGGCAACCTGAGGGATAACCTTAGAAAGTGAGACGGCGATAAAAATCGACTTACGTGTGTGAGTGTTAATTTAATTATCTTATATTAAAAAATTATCTAAACTTATTTTTAAATAACAAACATGTTTTTTCACTCCCTAATTACTAACCATAACAATAATAATTAAATAATTACAAATTTACATCCAGGAACAATTACATAATAATTATAAAATAAATGGCAAATAAATAAATATAATAGCAAGATATAAATAATAAATAAATAAATTATAATTAGGGGTTAGTAGCAATAATAATAATAATAAGTTAGAAATAATAAACAAGGTTAGAAAAATAATAAATAATAATATGGTTAGTAAATAAGAATAAACAAAATTAATCAAAATAGTATAATAATAAGAAATTAACAATTTTTAATATAAACAACTAAAAAACAAATATGAATAAACAATTATTTTAATTTGCAAATTATTAAGTTATATTTTAATTATAAAGCTACTACAAAAATCTAATTATCATAAACACAATTATTTCTAAGCAAAAGTTATAAAAAAAATGTTTTATTTAATATATAAAGATTAAAATAAATTATAAGTGTATTTACAAAAATTTAATTTCTAATAATATGAAATATATTTATATTTTAGATGATAGAAATAATTTATAATTATATTTATATTATTTACATGAATCATACTAAACAAATGTACATTATAATTACATTAGAAAATAAAATTACAAAGAAATAGAATTAGATTTGTATTTTAAAAAATATTTTTAGAGTTTTATAAAATTAGGGTTTTATTTTTTAGGATTTATGAAAATTAGGGTTAACTTATATACAAAAATTTATTTTTTAATAATCATATAAAATTATCTTAATTAATATAAACTATACCAATAAAATTTAAATTAAAAAAAACAAGAGTTTTATATTTTTTCTAGAAAATTATTTTAAGAGTAATTAGACTATATAATATATATACATATTATGATATAGAAAATAATAACATTTTGATTATTTAAATTAATTAAATTAAATGGAGAACAAGAAAATAAAAAAAAGAAAGGAAGAAAAGGAACCTGGTGGGATTTGATCCCAAGACCTCTTATTTGCAGGCAGCAACAAGGACCACTGGGCCAGCCAAACGCAGGTGATAAGGAAACAGCTTCATTTTGTTTTGTGCCTAAATCTTGAAAATTCCAGAAAAATAAAAAAAAACCAAAAGGCCTGGGATAAGACTTGAACCCATGACCTTTACATTAGCAAGCATACGCATCACCACCCGGCTGGAAGAGCCAATCTGTTAACTGAATGAGAATAACACATAATATATTATCTTTACTTAATCCCTGAAAAAAAAGAAATAACATGATCAAAAGCCAGGGATCGAACCCCTGCCCTTTGGTTTCACACGCCCAGGACCAAGCCAACAACCATTGGGACAACCACACAGTTGTGATAATAAATAATAAACAATCAATAAAATATTATGCGAATAATTTGAATTCCTGAGCGCGCGGGAGATGACCTTCTTCTTCCTTGAGACTTACGGTTTTTCCTGCGAAAATAGTTACAAGTTTTCCTGCGAAAAAGATATTCCCAGCAAAACCTATAAACATCAACAAGCAACCAAACTGTACGATTTTGCAAAATTGAAACCAGCATCATGATCCAAACATTCACACGATCAATTCTATGTCTTTAGAATCAATTTATATTCATTTAATCGAAGTTCCCCAAACCTAGGTCAAAACCCTAAAAATGGCATCTCACGAATTAAGCATTGGTTCTTGAGTTTTCCTGCCCAGAATCAATCCACACAACATCATGAACATCATTAGACAATCAAAATTCATTTAAATGCAGTGAATTATGGTAATCGAAAAAAAAGTTTCAAGCATGAACAATGCTTCGGGTTCATCGTATGTGCATGAATGGGATGCGTTTGAGGGTTGCTTTCGACTCAATGATGACCAAGGAAGATAGCCATGTCCTTATTTTACCTTGTAGAGCCTTGGATAAGAGAATCCGAATTGCACTTTTCTTATGAATTTTTGAATTATGAACTCACCCTTGGCTGCTGCAAATTCGTCTCCTCTTGCTAGGGTTTGTGTTATGTATATATATGTGATTGATTTAGGTCAGAAACATGGATGGGTTATGTGAAAATTTGATCCAAAAAATATTCAAAAAGATCATAGTGTAAAATTCAAATATTTGATCATGAGTGCTTGCTATTTTGGGATAATTCACATGATTTCCTTCTCCTTCTAATTCAATCAATAATTATGAATTTCTAGAAGCAATATCTTCACCCAAAAATAGATTTTCATATTTTATATTTATTTAAAATGATTTTTATGAATTAAATCAATAATAAATAAATAAAAAATAATAAAAATGCTGAATTTTGGTCAATTGGGTCGTGCACAATATTATGAGATGGATTGGGTCATAAATCAGGCAGCCCATTTGGAAAGAAATACTTCTAAGCCTCCATTTTCAACATAAACCATCACAAAATTGCCCAACTTTGCAAGGACACATCTCCCTCAATTTTAAAGGTATGAGGGTGTTCTTGGACTTTTTGGAAAGCTTGAAGAGTCCTATAAACAACCCCATTGGTTTCAGGTCCATATCATTTACCAATCTCAAGTTATGCCCTTTTGAAGTTGTTGACTTTTTGTTGACTTTTGAAATGACCTATAATGTCTTAGCTCATATCTTTCAAATGATGCATTTTTGGGCTTAACCTTCAACATCAAAGTTGTAGGGAATTCAATTTACTTCAAAATAAGCTTTGGATGGAGACTTGGTGATGAAGTATGTGAAAGTTATGCCTGGTCAAAGTTCAGTTGACTTTTACTGAGGAAACCCTAATTTAGAAACTCCTGATTATTGATGATCTGGAATCTCCTTGATGAATCATGATCAACCCTTGATCAAATGATGAATTTTACTTCATATACTTGATGTTGGCAAAAAATCATGAAGTTTGACTTTGGTTTGACCACAGTTGACCTCAGTTTGACTTTTTAACTGCATTGACTGATTTTGACTTATCTGATCATCTGACTGAGCAAACTTTTGAGAAAAGTCTTGAAACTTGATATGGGGGTTCTTACACACATATAAGATGTTATGAAACTCACTTGAGGTATTGGAAGTCCACTTAGCCTGATTAAAGTCAAAACCCTAGTTTAGGATGCACTGCTTAGGAGATGCATTGTCTGAGGGAATTGTCAACTTTTTGACCAATTGTGAACTTTGTGAACCTTGTGAACCTTCATAAAGTGTCTTGTGATACTCATGGGAGGTATTGTGAAGCTTGTGAACCTTGTGAACCTCATGAAGTGGCTTTGTAGACCTCATGAACCTCAGGAAAGCTTTGTAATCATTGTGAATCTTGTGAACCTTGTGAATCTTCAAGAAGTAACTTGTAGACTTCATGAACCTCATGAAAGGTATTTGAAAGTATTGGGAAGCTTGTGAACCTTGTGAATCTTCAAGAAGTGACTTGTGGACTTCATGAACCTCATGAAAGGTTATGGAAATGTTGAGAAGCTTGTGAACCTTGTGAACCTTCATAAAGTAACTTGCAGACTTCATGAACCTCATGAAAGGTTACATAAGCATTGAGAACTTGTGAATCTTGTGAACCTTCTTAGCACACAAAGTCTTGTATTGTGAGGGCAAATTTTGGGGTGCAACACATTCCATTTCGATAATTGTTACGACTACACCTTAAGTCTTAGTTCTAAAGTAACCCCTAGTAGTTTATACTAGCAGTCAGCACCGTCTGAACACAAACCACGTGGGGAGCCGATGAACATAAGTGTTTGATGCCTAATCTATAAACGATCCTTCATATCTCGATGCCAATAAAAATAAATTGCACCAAAGTACACGGTCGCATATAAGAGATGAGAAATATAAGAAGGAGTCAATTGCGGGTTGGTTCAGAGGTACCTGGTTCAGAGCTTGGTAGGGCGTGCTACGGCTCGATCCCCCACAACCTCCAAATTGGATAACATGTAAAGGGTTGCCACATTCGTGTACCAGACCCCGTGCTAATAAAGGATCAAAGTCACTAACCGGCTACTCCACTACGTGCGTGCTAAGGCAAAGGGCTTAATGTGATTGCGCTAGAACGAAACCGAGTGAAATAAGATCGAAAGACTCTAGGTAGAATCATAACGAAATTTCTGAATGTTTCGTTTAACGGGAAGTCGACGACTTAGCTTGTTGCTTGTGTCATTAGTGTATCGTTAGTGTTCTATTATAGTACCAGTTTATCTAACTAAATGACTTCTCGTACGGTTTGTTATGTGTATGCGTCTGATGAAAACTTGTCCGATCATTTTTCAATCGACTATTTGCTTGAGGACAAGCAAAGGTTTAAGTTTGGGGGAGTTTGATAACGAGAAATCGTATCACATTATTACTACGTTTTTAGTCCGTTTTATCGTACATTGATCCTATTAACTCCCGATTGTTCGAGTTTTTTATGTCACATTGCAGGTATAACATGTCTAGAGCCAAACTATGAGAAAAAGATCAAATGAACCAAATCTAGCATGAAAAGAAGATGAAGAGAACAATTCTGCTAAATCTGCATTTTTTGTTACACTCACGGTCGTCACAACCTTATCACGATCGTGACACGTACTTTGAGGTCTCACGATCGTCACAACCTTATCACGATCGTGATGTGCTTAAATTGAAGAATCTGACCGTTACGCCCATGTCACGAACGTGACAAGGAAAGTGTATTTAATTTATTTGAAGTTATTCATGAAGACGTGCAACGAGTCTTCGAGGACTCCTGCTTTTCCTCAACTGAAGCAACCCAGTACGCTACTTTTTTGCTGGATTTTCTCATTACGGAACGAAGCCCACGCTTACCAATTCAACTGCCCAAATCATCTCCTCTAAATACCGAAGATGCAAATTAAAAACCACAGAGTTTATTATTGATTTTTACGCGGAAGCTCTGCCATATTTTTTCTTGAACCCATTTATTTTTCCAGCCTTGTTCTTGCTGTATTTTTCTGTTTCTATTTCCAACCAAATTCAATAACAATTTCCAACATTAGGAAATTGTTATTTCAATTAATTTCTTTTTAGCCTCCGAATTTGTTATTGTATTTCGATTCCGATTCCGACACTCCGAGCTTACCAATCTGTGGAAGAAGGAGTTTAAGAATTAAATTATCCAGGTTTTTATTTTTTTGCAATTTATATTGAATTCATTTATTTATTTATATTAAGTTTCTATTATTAATTTACAATGTATGCTTTAATATTTGATCATTTTATTTTATATCTGTCTGTTGGTATAATAAAAATGAGTAGCTAAATTAATTAGTCGGTATGTAATAAACTAAACCAAAACGGTTAAATCGAATCTAAGCTAAAAAAATAATTAAGAACTTATATTCTGGCTGTGGCTTTTTATAATTAAAATCAACCTTTTTGTTACGAGAGTAAGAAAAGTGTAATAGGTTAGGTCAAGACCACGAGAGTGTGAGATTTTAACCGGATAGCTAAAGTTAGGCATTTGATTTAAATACAGCGAGAGCGCTTTAAAATGAATTAGACTTATTAAGTTTTCAAAAATTATTTTCTAAACACTTATGGGCTAGCGAGAGCAGGCATAGGGCTTTAGGAGTAAGATCTGAGATAAAACCACGAGAGTGTGAGTCGAGGGTTTTTAAACTGGTAATCTCTACAGAATAGTTTAAGTGAACCATCTTTATAAGCTTAGGTTAGATTGACCCGCATAGGTTAATATAATTACATACCGACCGCCTTCTCATTATTTCCTTAAAGCTAAATTTAATTCTCGTTTTTAATCCTTAAAACCATAATCGTGACAAATATCCGCCTTAGCTAAACTAGCAGACCTTCTAGCACTAGAGTGATTACAAAGTCCCTGTGGGTTCGACAATCTTTTATATTACTTTGATAGGCTGTGCGCTTGCAGTTCAGATACCGCTAGACACATATCGCGTCTTCGCCCCATCAGAACCCTTACCTACAAATTTTGTACTTAGAGGAATTCTGAATTTTGAGTATTTTCTAAGTATTTATGGAATTCGACCATGCATAGTTCGAATAGAAATGACAATTACTTAGATTGCGTGCTCCCAATCCTTGGAGGGAAAGTGTGTAACCTTCAATTCAAAAAAACAAGGACAAGTGGCGCAAGATGAAACTTCTTCAACATGCAGCATGACAAGTGTCACAATCTTGGAATAAAAACGTCGAAAGCGGTTACATTGTATTTCTATAAATAACTTAGTCTAGTGTTAGAGTAAGTGTGTGTGAACTTGTTGTACTAGTAACTCCATAAACACTCAAAGTACCCGTGTGTAGAGAAACGAGTGAAGTGAGAATGTACGTGATGTAAACACCACTATTTTTATATTTAATGTCAGTTATCCTTCAGGTCATTTATCTTTTAAGTCTTTTATGTTAAATCACTTTACATTGTTTTTTCATTTACTTTTAAAGCAATTTACTGTATTTTCTCTACATTTTCTGCCCTTTTAACATTCTTTCCTTGCATTTATCATTTCATTTACTTTGAATGTTCTCTCTTTTATCTTTATTACTTTCTGAGTCCTGACTAAGGATTCATGACATTTTTTCTAAAACATCATAATCAACAAACTATTAGCACATGTCATAGTGTCAATCTAGTCGATCTTGTGTGTAACTAAGGGTGTTTTAGTATCTTTATAAGATCAAAGGTTGTTTACCAATTTTGGAGGTAAACAGTATGCTACTGACTTTTCCATTTCATTAGGCATTAATACATGTTCATCTTGACTAATCATTCATTCTTCATCAACTACTTCCATGGTGCATTTCTTTGGTGTTTAAGACATAGTTTGTGCATATTTTGTTTGTGTTTGATATCTTAGCCTTAGTGAGAAATATTAGAGATTAGCTACTGACTTTAGAATTCATGTGACCATTAGGTATCTTTAGCTTTAGGTTTAAGTTTAGTTTGAACCTTAATTTCACTTTAGGAGTTGTTTGATGCCTAATTGTCTTTATTTCTTCACCTTTGCTTTCATATATCATTTGTTTTGTTAATATTTTCAGGGGATAATGGTAATTCAAGTGTGTGGATGTGAATCCATATACAACCTCTTACCTCATCTTTTAAGCTTTCAATTTGTGTTTGTGAAAAACACCTTATGCTTCTTTGACAAGTGACATCTTTCCATCCCTCTCAAGTTCTTATCTCATCTTTAATTTTTGAAGTGAGTTAGAACTTGTTCTTCTTCTATCTTATTTTAAGATTAGTGTTCTTAAACCACACTTAACCATTAGGACCTTCAAGCATGATAACAATAGGGTGAGTCTTACTTTCCCCATAGATTTTTCCTTTCTTTTCTTTGAGTTTTCTCTTCTCATCTCTATACAAAATCAAAACACCTAATAAAGGTTGAATCTCTTCATGTGCTAGAAGACATATGTCATGGGATACTTGCTTTCATTCCATATTAGGATGAGTTGTTGTGTATCTATCATGATGAACAAGTCTTATCACGGATATGCTTCACAAAGAAAACTCATAAAACACCTTTTCACTCTAAAACAACAAAAACACTTAATATTGAAAGCAAGATAGTGTGTTTAGGCCTTAAACAATGGAAAGAGGTATGAGGGTCTTCCTCACACTTAGTGTGCTCCTTTATCATTCCATCTTGGAGTGATGTATGAAGTACACACTCCATTGTAAGAGACTTCGGTACACTCTTTTACGCAAAACACTTCGAATAAAAGACTTTCAAAACACTTCAAAACAAACAAAGATGTATTTCCTTCGGGAATTCTTTTCTCGCCTCACTCACTCTCAAACGTAAGAACATGTTTCTTCATGTTCTCATGAGATACAATAACGCACTCGATTCAGCAAGCTTACAACACCTCAGCCAGAACATTGGCCATTCCCTAAAAAACATAAACTAAAAAATTTCAAATCTAGTTAGGGGAACTACATCGCTCTGATTCTCATTCCCGATGAGATACGTAGACAGTGGAGTATGGCCCAACCGAGCATAATTCTTTCTTTTCCCTACATTTTTATCTTCTTTTGTCATTCTCATTCTTTCTCCAGTTCCAGTTTAGCAGCAAATGAAGCAAATCAACACACTTTAAACAATACAAGCAAGCGTGGATCCCATCGAGTACGACGGACGTGAAGGGGTACTAATACCTTCCCTTCACGTAACCGACTCCCTTATCTATTCTCTCTGGTTCGCAAAACCTCACTCTTTCCTTTCCCCCAGTTTGTGCAACATTACCTTTCCCTTTTCATGGGATAAAAATGCATGGGTGACGACTCTTCTTCTTTTTCCGCGCCACTTTCGCATTTGTACTAGAATGAAAATCCCGAGAGCGACATGGTGCAAAAAAATAAAGGTGTTGTTTGGCTTCCAAGATGTTCTTGAAGTGATCAAGAATGGTGTAAATCCTCTTTTCAATTGTGCAACAGATGAACAACGAGCAATGTATAAGGAGGAGAATAAGAAAGATTACAAGGCACTATTTTTTATCCATCAATGTGTTTATATGGATAACTCGGGAAAGTTGGTGATTGTGAATCATCAAAGCAAGCATGGGAGATTCTTGAGAAGGTTTATGTAGGGGACGAAAAGGCAAAGGTGGTGAGGTTACAAACTCACAAACGTCAACTTGAGTTTATTCAAATGGAGAAGAGAGAGAGAGAGAGACCATTAACGATTTCACGACGAGAATTACTCAGTTGGTGAACCAGGTAAATGTAGGGGGAGAAACGGTCACATAGTGAAAATATTGTTTTCTTTGACGTTGATATTTGACAATATGGAGGTTGCAATTGAGGAATATAAGAATCTTGCAACGATGAGCAAAACGGAACTACATAGTTCTCTTGAGGCACATGAGCAGAAAATGGAGGAACGGAATTTTGATAAGGCAAAGGCGGGGATTGCTTTGGAAGCTCGTTTTAATGAGAGAGACAAGAATGCGGGGGGAAAATGTCTCATGAGTAAAGGTATAGGGAACTTTCATAATTTTAGTGGAAAATAATCCCAAGATTCCAAAAATTCAACATTCCAAAAAGGTGAAAATAGTGGCAATAAGGCTGCTGGTTCAAACAACTCATGATGACTTCTTGGAAACTATAGCAATAATGTCGAAGTAATAATTAAGATTGAATCCATAGGAATTATGTTCGAACAAGACAAATTTATGCAATGTAAAGAATATAGAAAAATAGGGGGTTTCAATTTGCAGTGTGAAACATAAAATAAAAGTTTAAACATAATTACAAAAACGGTATGATTGTGTATTGAATCCCTTATTTTTTTCTTGTTGATGTTTAATGCCTTGAATGAGTGATCATATCACTATAATCCCACTGTGAATTAACAAATCCACTATAATTGATCCCTCATTAAATAGCTCATTAATCGCTACTTTGAGCTTCCTATCCATAGTTCATTAGCGTAAGCAGGATTAGGCGATGTATAAAACGTTAATTCTCTATGCCACTGCTCCGGGTCTCCTATTCCTATTCAACCAGCGTAAGTATCACAATTTCCCTAGGTCCAACACATAGACTAATGGCCAGTATTCCATATGTGCCCAAAATCAATTTAAAAGAATATCTCACATAAAAAGCATTAAAAATAATAAGCAATGGCATAAAATTATAGATCAAAAGGTTCATATAAAGTCAAATAAACATATAACCTAACAACATTGAAACAAGTTCATCATACACAACCTAACCTAGAAGAGTTTAGCTACTCATAATTCAAATTACAATTCTAATTGAATAAAGAAGAATATCAAATGATTTCCCTTGAAGGATTGCCCTCTAATGGCTTCAAGTGCTCCCAAAAGCACCTTTGATGCTGTAAAAATCTTACTTGCAATGCCAATTTTCGTAACTTTTTTAATAAAATCCATAACCCTTGAAAAAGTACAAAAAATCCCCTTTTAAAGCAGTCAAAATGCGTCAGAAAAGTCCAAAAGTAGCCCATCGCGTGCGTGATACTTTTCCATCACACACACGATTTTAACATGTTACATCATGTGAGCGATACTTTATATTGTGCACATGATTATTCCAAAATGTATATATTTATATTAGCTCAATTTTTAAAAAAAACTCACGTCAAAGCGAGTTATGGAACCCCATATATGATCAATTTACTTGACAGACATCAAGATGTAAATTATGCTGAAAATTGCTCCGTTCTTCACAATTTCTTCCCAATTTCTCGGTTTTGCTCTGTTTCTTCGACTTCTTCATTTTCTTCATACTTATTCATATTTAGATTTTCGTTAACTTGATATTTCATTGAATTAACTACAAATACTCAAAAAATCATGAAATGACAAACTGTCATCACAACCCCAAATTTAATTTGTTGCTTATCCTCAAGTAACTCGCTTGAAATTGCATATTTCAAACAGAAAAATGAATTTCAATAGTAACAAATGAACATCACCAATTGTGTTATTAGAACATTATTCCAGCTCTCGACTTCAATCAAGTTGATTTATAAATTTTCTTCCAACACAACAAGTACTTAACTTGTCTCTTAACTCACTAATTTTTCACTCGAATTGACAGGGTAGTTATACAATCAATTCACAAAAGTATTTTACCATAAGTTTGTAAAATTTCTAATAAAATCAATCAAATTTATTTAAACACACACTTTTGGAGGTTTTTCAAGGTTGTAATGGGGCTTATGCTAAGGCAGGGTAATTTGGGATAATAGGCTTAAACCTTTGGAGTTAGGTACCTAGTTTTTCTTATTTTATCATATTCCTTTTCATATCAAATTTTACTTAATTAATTTTTTTAATACATATGGGCCGTTAGGCCCACCAAACAACCCAAAAAAGAAACCAAAAATCAAACCAACAACTTAGTTTCCCGTTTCTATCGTCCTAGTTTTCCCAATTGAAACCCTAACACACCAATGCGCCTCTAAGTTTCTATCTCTGTTGATCCACTCGAACCTCACATAATTGAAGTTATTATTCATCTCTATCATCACCTTTCATGTAATCCCCATAGTGTTATTTGGTAAGTCTATGAATCAACGATTTTATGAGAATTTCACTGTCTGATTGGAAAGTAATGTTTTTCTTTCTTTCTTGCATGGCCTTCTTCATCGATGTTTTCATTGAAAGAGCTTCTGTTGTTTCTATATTCGTGTTACCCATCACCTTTGTACATCTTTTATGCTTTATATATCGAGCCCGTCGAAACAAACTTCACCAACCTCAGTTCTCGTCCTCTTGAAGAGATGCATCCGTCCTGATACAGTAATTATGTAGACCCTATTTCTTCTTAATTCTTCTTTCTTTTCCTTGATTAGATCTTTTTTAGTTTTGTATTTATTCTCCGACTTGTTGCTTGTGGTGGTTTCCTTAAATATGTTCAAATAAGCTTTCACTCCCTTTTCATCCATAACTTCATTTCCTTCATTATTTTTTGAATTAGATGTATTTCATATAATGATGCCTCTTCCTTGCTGATACCTTTTCTCCAATTCTTTTCTTTTTTTCTCTGTTGTAGGTTTATCAATGATGAGGATTCCTTTTCCTTTGTTGTTGTTCCATTGTTGATCATTAGCTTTCTCATATCCTAAAATGTCTCTCTACTCTCACTTTTAGATTTGTTTGCCTCTATTTTCTGTGACTTCTGGGTCTGCCTTTTTTTTAATATGTTGTTCTTCTTCTGATTTTGCTTATTAGCTTCCTCTATTCTGTAGGTCTCTCTGAATTTTTTCTGGTTTTGGTTTCTCACCAAATAATTCTGGTATTCTTCATAGCTTTTCCATGCAAGCTTAGTAGCTTCCATCAGGTTAGTGTTTTTTCTTTCAAATATGATATGGTTTCTGGTGAACCAAATGGAGTCAATTATGTTGATAACCATAGCAGTTTTCTCATCTTCTAAATAGTTGATTGTTTTCTTGTACCATTCTATAAATTTTAGGAAGTTGTTGTTAGTATTGTTGAAGTTGATGTTGATATGAGATATGAACCAAACTCTTTTGACCCACTCACACTCCATGAAACAATGGTTAACTGTCTGTATTTTCTCTTGGCATCTAGGACAAAGGTAGTCTATATGGATATGTATTTCCCTAAGTTTATTTTAACTGGGATATTGTTAGTTAATATGCTCCATATAAAAACTTGTTTTCCAGGAGGTACCTTACTATTCCAAACCATCTTCCATATAAGGTTCTCTTTAGAATAATCTAAAGGCCCTTCCATCTGATTGTATCCCCAGTTGTGGATGGTTTGGTATTAGAGTCGATGGTTCGAGTAAGGGACCAAGTCCTTGTATCAGATGTCTTCCGGTCATGGTGGCCAGACAACGTGTCCCATTTAAATGCCCATGATGAGTAAGGGTGTCTGTCAATGGCGGTACAAGCATATGAATGAAATATTTTCTGCTTGAGGGGGAGAATAGTGGATGGACTCACACTTGAGGGGGAGATTGTTAAGAAATAAATATGAGTTATATTGAGAAACAAAAGTGAGTTCTAAGTCCTGCATTTCTTAGATAAGTGGAGGTTGAGCACTTTATATATAAGAGGACTCATACACCTATCACCTTAAGGTTTTAGATGAATATGTGGTGTGTCTCTCACTTTTTTGGATGAATATTAGACCTTTAGGTGAGTGTTTGACCCAATGTATATGCTTCCCCTCATGATGACCTATCAACAAATGCAGATGATGTTGCTTAACACACTTTACATATGCCACTCGTTTATTAGGGAGTCTTGTGACCGGTGTAATTGGGTGCACATGATGCTAATGCACATATATAAAACCAAATCCACATTCTTTGAGTTGAGTTGAGTATAGTCTGAGATATAGTATTTTCTTTTTATACTTTTATTGTAATGTTTGAGTGTAATTTAATATATAATAAACTCTCTTACAGGCTAACCCACGACCAATAAGACCAAACAATTTTAAATAAATTCATTGTTTTCAATGATTTATCGAAACAGTGATTAGGTGAACCTACCTCACGCATCACTAGATATGAGAAAACTTTATTTCATTATGAATGATTGGATCATCATTCAACAATCATTCACACTTCAGGTCAACGACCATAAATTATCATGTTTTTCCAAAGACAATTATCAGTTTGTCGGATGACAATCTCACATCCCGACATGTTCACTCAAACTTGTCATCGGTGTAGTAGAAAGATTGAGATCCCAAGATTTCACTCTCCACCTAATATTTCACTTTGAGGTTGTAACACGGTGGGAGAACTGACTTGGTAATTTTTGTTTACAAAAACTATGTTGCGGATAGCAAGAGTCGCTACCGACTTTTATTTTATCCAATAAAGAAAGATATAAAAGAACAGGAAAGACCTTTGAAAACGATTTGAGTTCGGGGGGTAAGTTATACAAAGGGAAGGTGTTACTACCCTTTGTATCCATGGTTATCCATGAGCTCTTAACTACTTAGCTCACTTTACTTTGTTTGAAAAATAATGTAGTGTGTGATTAGAAAATATTTTCATAAAGACTTTAACTTTGTAATGTTTCTCGTACGAATGTATACAAAGTGTTTTGCTTGAAAGTATTTGAAAATGTGAGGTGTAAAAAGTATATCGAAAGAAGGTGGGCAAGCACTTAAGAACTACTTACCCTAAATTGTAAGGTCTTTCTTTTTATTTTGTTTCTTTAGGGACAAAACTGTCCTTACTATTAGTTAGTAAGTAGTCCTGTCCTTGGATTTGAAGGGGCATGTGTATGGTCATTGTATGGTCATAGAAGGCAACATATAAGGGTATCTTAGCAATTCGAATGGACTATCATCATTTTTTTCGTAGGGTCATCGAGGGACGAGATCATTTATTCGAAGGCAACTCGAAGGGACAACGGGAGACTATGATCTTTATATCGTAGGGACTTGATGATTTTTTATTTGAATGCAACCTTGCTAAGATACCCCTATATTCGAGGGACTTGACCATTTTGTAAGGCAACAAGAGAAGAACCCTAGGGGTGTATGTGTGAGAAATGTGTTAATTACAGTTATTTTAGTCTTAGAAATTATGCTTATCTAAGCTCGTTTATTTTTATTCACATGCATTCTTTTCACACCCTACATTTACTAACCACACAATTAATAATTTACGGAATTTAAAAGCGGAAAGTAAACCTAGACTATTACATAATGGGGGAGGAGGATACATGTTTGAAATTAGGGGAGTGCGGAAAGTAAAAAAGGTGCGGAAAATTAAACCCTAATTAAACTATTACAAACCAGGAGCAGTTACATAATTTAAAAAATGCGAGAAAATAAATCTACGCTATTACATTAATCGTATATCCTACACAATTTTCTCTAATAAAATTAAATAACATTATAAAATAAAGAAAACTAGGAAAATATTAAATTAGCAATTTTTATGATGATTAATTTAATAAGAAATGAAATTAAAATAAGTAAGAGAAATTAATTAAAATTTTATTATTAAAAATAATTATGAAAAAATTAAAATTTAATTAAGTACTAATTACTATGTTAAATAAAAATTTGATTAAAAAAAACCTAAAACTATTTTTTTGTAAAAAAATAAATTTATTAGTCCAAAAAAAAAAATAGGTTAATTAGAAAAATGTTATGAAAATTTTTATATATTAAGGGAATGAAAATGTTTAATTGGTTGGTTAATTAAAATTAGGAAAAAAAAAGAAATAAATAATAAAACAAAATAAATTAAGAAAAAGAAAGAAAATGGTCAAAAAATAAGGGTTGGAGGCCTGGATCGAACCCAGGACCCCCCTCCCAATATGCGCGCTTCACCACTAGGCCATTGTGCCTGCATTGTTAATAAACGGAAAAAAAAATTATATAATAAAATAAAATTTGAAAATCAGAGCGCGCCAAGAAACGTTTACCTACGGTTGCGTTCGTCGCTACAACCTATAGTGACGGATTTGCCCGTCACTATAGCACTTGCGTTTTTCAAAATCATCAAATACACAATATAAATTATATCCAGGGGTGTATATCAATTGTAAATTATCTTATGAGTTCAATGGAACCATCAATTTGTCATGAAATAGTCTCTAAACGGAATTCCCAAAATCGAAGTTATGAACCCTAACAATTGCGTATTGTTGAACCTGCATTGAAACTTCAATCAAACCATCCAGAAAGCTTTAAAACACCAACATAAACAACAATACACAATCAAATTCGAGTTATAGTGCATCTATATTTGAAATCGAAAATCAAGAAAAACAAGTAAAAAACGGATTTGGTTTGTGCGATTTATGATGTTTTTGATGATGATGATGGATACATGTTCTAAGGATCTCTAGGAATGGATTGAGACCTTCAAAACTTCTTAGAAGTGGTTGTGAGTGTAAAATCGAATGTGTCTTTTCTTTGGATTTTTTGAAGTTTGGTAAGGGTTCTTTTGCTTAAAATTTTGTCCCCTTGTGCATTTGTCCTTGTTGTATGTTTATAGGAGAGTGAATTAGGTTAAAAAGTTTAGGCTTTTGTGTTGGATTTGAGATTGCTTGGAAGTGAAGAAATGAGGTTTCTATTTTGGTCAAAATTTGATTTTATGACATTCTCTTTTGGTTTGCACTAAATTGGGATCCAAATTATGATCATAAACATCAAAATCTAATCCCAAAATAAACCTAAGATCAAATATTTGATTTTTCAATATTTATTTTAATTAAAATTGATTTTAAATAAATTAAATCCAATGTAATATAAAATAGATATAAAAAATCAGATATTACGACTTATGAGTCGTGAATTATCTTGTGATCAAGTTTGGGTTAGAAAAATATGGGCCCATTTGGAAGAAACTTGAGTTTTGGTCATTACTTGCTTTATACACCTCCTTAAATTCACCAACTTCAACAATGCATAACTCTCTCAATTTGTATCACATGTATGTCTTCTTAGACTTTTTAGAAAGCTTAGAGTGTCCTATAACTACTAATTTTTGTCCCATGTCCATTTAATCTTCAATGTTGAAGTTATGAGCTTTTGAAAAAGTTGACTTTTTGTTGACTTTTAAAAGGACTTGTAATGTCTTGGCTCATATCTCTCAAATGAAGCATTTCTGGCCTTGGCTTGTGAGACACAAAGTTGTAGGGAATTGAATTGCATTCAAAATTATCTTTGGATGGAAAATTTTTTATGAAGCATGTGAAAGTTATGGCTAGTCAAAGTACAATTGACTTTTCTTGCAAAAACCCTAATTTAGTAACTTCTGGTTCTAGATGAATGAGATTTCCTTAATGAATCATGATCAAACCTTGATAAAATGATGAATTTCACCTCATAACCTTGATATTGACCAAAAATATTGAAGTTTGACTGTATGTTGACCATAGTTGACTTTTTGACCAAGTTAACTGATTTTTGATCATCTGAGCATCTGACTATCCAAACTTGTAGGGGACGTCTTAAAACTTGACATGAGGATCCTTTGAAGTATATGGAATATCATGAAGTCCACTTGAGGCTTTGGGATTCCATTTTGCTTTGTGAAACTGAAAACCCTAATTTGAGATCCCTTGCTTAGGAGGAGGCTTTGTCTGGTGAAACCTGTAATCCTTTTGAACAATTGAGAATCTTATGACCATTAGAAGACCTCCTGAGACATATTGTCTTGAAGATGGGATGGAAAATTATTGGGGTACAACAACTGCCCATGTTTAATTTTCTGAAACTTGAGGAGTTACATTGGCATGTACGCCATTCATGACCTGAAGGTAGAAGAGGATTGAACACTTAAGCCCAAAACTTTGCACTCGCCAATGTGCAAAGTAATACTATTGGTTAATTGTATTGCTTGAATGGGTTTAAAGATTCCATTCGAAGTAATTGAAGATGGGCTTATAGATGCCATTCAAAGTGTCTATTGATAGGAGTATCAGAATGTGTCTATGCTTAACTCTATCTGAATGTTGTTAGTGAACTAAGTATTAGAACTAGATCTTCATTTCGACCGTCTCTGAACTGTCTCTGTAACATATCCTGAACTAAGTATCAGAACTAGATATTTATTTCGACCGTCTCTGTATTGTCTCTGTAGAATACCCTGAACTAAGTATCAAAACTAGATCTTCGTTTCGATTGTCTCTGTACGGTCTCTAGGAAAATGTCTAGAACTAAGCATCAAAACTAGATCTTTGTTTCAATTGTCTCTGAACTGCTTTTGGAAAGTCTCCTGAAATAAGTATCAGAACTAGATCTTCGTTTCGATCGTCTCTGTACTGTCTCAAGGAGTTGATAATGTTTATCTGACCGTGAACTATCCTGAAAAGGAAAAGTTAGTTTCATGCGAGGTCATTTGATGTATGCATGCATGGAATTACTTTCTTAATATAAATGAGAATGTCGTATGCATTATGGATGCGTATGCTATGATGTGATGTAAATTATGTATGAATTATGTAGTCGAAGCACATAAGTAGCTTCATATATCAATTTCTAGCTGGGGAAATAAATTCTGATTTGTTGTTGAGGAGTATGAAGACATCGTTCCCGTCTCGTTTCGAAATATTATACTTAGGATCTTTCGTTTTTCCGTTCGTCGCACTTCTTATTGGAAGATTAAATTCCAGAATACCCTGACTGGGGATAAAAGAGATGGACATTCCCCTGAGAGACTTATCCGACCAAGTGTCAATTCTTCTAGGGATATCAGGCTTTGAGAGAAATTTGTCTAGGACTTTTGTATAGCTAGAAGTACAATAGGCTACTTGGAACACTTCGCTGAAATAAATCCGTAAAAATCACTATGTGGGGATGAGCCTGCGAAGATCTGTTTGATATGAACTTTGTTGGGGATTCCTACCTCCAAGAGTCCTTAGTAAATGCTATTATTATAATTTTATATATTATTTTATATGTATTTTTTGGTAAACATAAATCATATTCAAAAGCATATATACATTCAAACACAATCAATGGACGTTTATGCTTAAGTAAAACGGGAAAAAGTAAAGTTGAGTTTGAAATTAATCTTGAGAGTGGCCTATAAACAAGCAAGTTTGAACAAAGAGACAAAAATCCTTGTAAGAGGAATTCGTCGTAGAAAATTTAAAAGAGTACAAAAACACAAGGAAAAACAACTATGTGTAAATGATCCTATCAAGTTTCTACTATGCTATTGCCATTATATTCAAGTGTCTCATCTTTTGTTGTCGAAAGACAAATGATTGGTCTGATCTGTGCAGTTTGAACTTGATATTGGTAGCACAACTAGTTGAGGATACTTGAGTGATCCAACGAGACATAGTCGTACACTTTAATCCCTAACTTTTGCATTGACCGCCCTTTCAGGTTTTCAGTCCACCGAGATACCCTTTTTTCCCCAAGCCTCCTTTTCAGGTTTTCGACTTGTCGGGTGTACACTTTTTTTATATATCTATCCCTAATTTTTGCCCGAACCCTTTTGGTTCACCGGGATGCCCTTATTTTTTCCTAGGTCAGTCAACCTAGCGGGTCTCTTTTATGCGTAGTATTTTTTGACTATGTCTGCATTCACAGGTTGTTGGAAGTCTTCACCATCCATGGTGGTAAGTATCATAGCACCTCCAGAAAATACCCTTTTGACTACAAATGGCCCTTCATAAGTGGGAGTCCATTTGCCCATGGGATCACCCTGTGGTAATATGATACACTTTATTACCAAATCTCCCACCTGGTATACTTGATGCTTAACTTTCTTTATAAAGGCTTTGATCATACGCTTCTGATACATCTGGCCATGACAAACAACCGCGAGCCTCTTTTCATCAATTAAGTTTATCTGGTCAATTTGAGTCTGAATCCATTCGTCTTCACCTAAGTTTGCGTCTTTCATAATTCTTAAGGAAGGAATCTGGATTTCAATGGGTAATACTGCTTCCATACCATAAACAAGAGAGAATAGGGTTGCCCCAATTAAGGTATGTACTGTGGTGCGATAACCATGAAGAGCAAACGGTAACATCTCGTGTCAATCTTTGTATGTTACTGTCATCTTCTACAATATCTTCTTGATATTCTTTTTGGTGGATTCCACTGCGTCATTCATCCTTGGTCGATATGGAGAAGAATTGTGATGCTTAATCTTGAACTGCGTACAGAGTTCAGTACTTATAGTGTTGTTAAGATCAATACCATTGTCTGTGATAATCCTTTCAGGGATGCCATGTCGACATATAAGATTATGCTTGATGAACCGAGCTACAACATTCTTGGTAACAAAAGCAAACGATGCTGCCTCTACCCACTTTGTAAAGTAATCAATAACAACAAGAATGAAACGATGTCCATTGGAAGCGGTAGGTTTGATCTCACCAATCATATCAATTCCCCACATGGAAAAAGGACAAGGAGCAGTTAGAACATTCAACAGAACTGGTGGCACATGTACTTTATCAGCATAGATCTGACACTTATGACAAGTCTTAGAATGCAGATGACAATCAGCTTCCATAGTAGACCAGTAGTAACCTGCTCTTAAAATTTTCTTAGCCATTGTATGCCCACTAGAATTAGTACCAAAGATTCCATCATGCATGTCTTCCATAATATCTCTTGCTTCCTTCTTATCCACACAGTGAAGCAAAGTTGAATCGTGATAGCGCTTGTACAAAATTCCATTACTCAGGAAAAACTTGGCAGAAAATCTTCTTAGAAACTTCTTGTCATTGATAGATGCCCCTTCAGGATGTTCCTGAGCTTTGAGATATCTTTTTACTTCGTGGAACCAATGTTTTTCTTCCATTCCCTTATTATCAACCTCATAACAGTATGTCGACTCATTTAATCGATCAATATTAATTCTAGGAGCTTCATTATCCCAACTGATTTCGAACATAGATGGCATATTAGCTAATGCATCTGCCAATTGATTCTCTTCTCGTGGAATATGTTCAAAAGTGACCTTTTCAAAGTATGGGATCAAAGTCAACACATGTTCTCGATAAAGGAATGAGATTTGGATGCTTTGTGTCCCATTCTCCTTTAATCTGACTAACCACTAAGGTTGAATCCCCATATACATTCAAGAATTGGATCTTCATCTCAATGGCAGCCTTGATACCCATGATACACGCTTCAAATTCAGCCATATTGTTGGTAAAATCAAAGAAAAGTCTGGTAGTAAACGGCGTATAACAACCCTCAGGAGAGATAATCACAACACCAATACCATTGCCAAACGCATTAGAAGATCCATAAAAAACCATAGTCCATCGAGATCCCTGTTCAGGTCCTTCATACGGTCTAAGTTATTTATAATCAGTAACAAGCATAATATCTTCATCTGGAAACTCAAAATTCATAGACTGATAATCATCCACTGCTTGATGTGCCAAATGATCAGTTACCACACTTACTTTAATTGCTTTTTGAGTAGTGTACTGGATGTCATGTTCTGTCAAAATCATTTGCTATCTCGTTATTCGTCCAGAGAGAGCAGGTTTCTCAAATATGTATTTGATATGATCCATATTTGAAATCAATAAAGTGGTATGAGTCAACATATATTGTCTTAGTCGGCGAGTAGCCCATGCCAAAACGCATCAAGTTTTCTCGAGCAATAAGTATCTTGTTTCACAGTTGGTAAACGTTTTTCTAAGGTAGTATACTGCTTGCTCTTTTCGACCATACTTGTCATGTTTCCCCAACACACACCCCATTGAATGGTTTAACATTGCCATGTACATAATCAAGGGTCTTCCCACAGCTGGTGGCATCAATATTGGAGGTTCTTGGAGATATTTCTTGATCTCATCAAAAGCTATCAAGCATTCGTCGTTCCATTGCATTACTTGATATTTCTTCAGTAATTTGAAGATTGGATCACAAGTAGCGGTTAATTGGAAAATAAATCTTGCAATGTAGTTGTAAAACGGTGGGAGAACTGACTTGGGTGTTTTTGTTTGACAAAAACATATGTAGATAGAAAGAGTCGCCGTCGACTTTTATTTTATCCAATTTAGGAAAGGGTATAAAAGAACAGGAAAGACCTTTTTAAAAACGATTTTGAGTTCGGGGGGTAGGTTATACAAAGGGAAGGTGTTAGCACCCTTTGTATCCATAGTTATCCATGGGCTCTTAGTTACTTAGCTCACTTTAACTTGTTTGAAAAATAGTGCAGTGTGTGTTTAGAAAAGATTTCCATAAGTTCTTTGTAATGATCCTCGTATGGATCTATACAAAGTCTTGAGTTTGAAAATGTTTTTGAAAGTGGGGTGTGAAAAATATTTTTGAAAGCTGTGAGCAAGTAATTAAGTGCTACCTACCCTAAGTTTGGTCTTTCATATTTTTCGATTTCATTTCAAGGGTAAGATTGTCCTTACTATTAAGGAGTAAGTAGTCGTTACCTTGGATTTTATTAAGGGACGGCGTAGGGTCATCGTATGGTCACAATAAGCAACTTGTAAGGGTGTCTTTAGCAATTCGTAGGGACTATCATCATTTGTTCATAGGGACAAGATCATTGTTTTTGTAGGCAACTTCGAAGGGACTTATGATCTTTTAAATCTGAAGGGACTATGGTGATTTTTGTTTCAAGGGACTTTACTTTTAAGACACCTCACATTCGAGGGACATGACCACTTATTAAGACAACCAAGAGGGGAAACCCTAGGAGGTGCAGATGACGATCGTAGAACGATCAACTTACGTGTATGAATCTTGTTTTCAAATATTTATCTTAAAATTAATTATCTAAGTCCAAATAAATTTCATTCAAGTCTTGCACTCCTTAGATTACTAACCACGCAATTTAATTTGCAGAAATTTAAAGGCAGAAATTAAATCTTCCTACACTATTACATGGTTTCGAGGCAGTTACATAACAATCGGTGCGAGAAAAGAAAAGCTAAATTATTATAGATATGAAGCAGTTAAATAATAATCACACGAGAAATAAATCATATAAACCGAACTATTTTCTAAAAAAAATAATAAAGCAATTTAAATATTAAAAAGAAAATAAATTAAAAATAGATTAAGTTTAAGATTTTAAAAAAAGAATTAAGTTTGAAAAAAAGAAATTTAGGTTTGAAAAAAAGTTAGGGTTTGAGGTTTAGTGAAACAAAATTTAGGGTTTAGGAATTATTTTAGGGTAGTTAGTTATGAAAAACCTAAATAAATTAATTTACAAAATAAACTAATAAACTAATTTTTTAAAGAAAATAAAATAACAAAATATTATGAGGTTTATTTAAAGAAAAAGGTTAAAAAGATTATATTAAAATGTTTTTTTTAGAAAATTAGGTTAATGGTTAATCATGGTTAAAATGATAAATAATTAATTAATGAAATTAAGGAAATTAAGAAAATTAGAAAGAACCAGGTTTGCCCAAAAATGTTGTGGGTGAGAGTTAAACTCGCGCCATAAGCCTTCAAACCTCCAACCTCAGCCATTGGGCCATGCGCACCCTTTTGTAATAATCTCCAATAAACGCATTATATAATAAAACAAAATCAAATGAATAAATCATGAAAAAAACAATGTTGATGGTTGGGTTCGAAACCACGCCCTCAGAGTGATAGGTCTACTAATCCAACCATCAGGCCAAGCGCGCGCTGGTGATTATCAGATGAAACAAATAAATAATATAAAATACTCAAAATTTGAATTTTATATTGCGCACCATCAACTTCATCTTCTACCTCCAGACCTATGAAATTTCCTGTGGAATTTATTGGGGATTTTGCTGCGAATATTTTTTGTAGGTAACCTGCAAAAATCAAAACCTTCAAAAAGAGTATGATTTGACCAAATTGATGATACCAATTGATTACCCATGTCTCATACAATCCAAATATACCATCGAAAAGTTTTTATATAACCTAATTCATAAAAACCTAAAATGGAGTTTGAAACCATAACTATGGTAGAATACGATTTAGGCCATGAAACTTCAAGCAAAACATCCAGAAAGCATCTATATAATCATTCAAACAAAAAACATGATCAAAATTCGTTAGTTATGCGTTAATATTCATAATCGAAAAATAAAAAAAATCAAGAAGAAAAGTGGTTCGGCCAATGTGTTTTGGTATGAGTTTGATGATGGTGATGATTGTAATAAGTTTAGGGACCCCCAAGGATTGATTTACAACCTTCAAACCTCTTGAAACAAGCTTAAAAAGTTGAAATCGAATTTCAATTTTTTTTTGTTTTTTTGAAGTTTGAATATGCACCTTTTCTGATTTTTTTTCGTCCTCAATCCTTATGGCTTTGTTGTATATATGTTGTGAGACATTTAGGTTAAGAAGATTGTGCTTTTAGAAGATGGATTATTGTTACTTGTGAATGAAGAAATCACCTTGCCAAATTTGTCCGAAAATCAAATGTAAACATGCTATATTGGTCTTGCACAAATTTGGAAGAGTTTAATAATCTTAATCACCAAATATTTGATCCAAAAATAAGTCTTAAATCAAATATTTGATTTTTCATAATTTATTTCAATTAAAATTGAATTTTAATGATTAAAATCCAATATAATATAAATAAAATAATAAAAATCAGAACAATTGATCATTGGGTCGTGCATGACCTCATCTTCAAGTTTGGGTTGAAATATTATAGGCCCATTTGGAGAAATCTTGAGTTTAGGCCCTTTTTGCATCATATACCTCCTCAAAATTGTCCAACTTCCACAATGCATAACTCCCTCAATTTTTATCCCATGAAGGTTTTCTAGGACTTTTTAGAAAGCTTAGAGTGTCATATAACTTCTCATTTTGGTCTCATGTCCATATGATTTTCTATTTTTAAATTATGAGCTTTTGAAAAAGTTGACTTTTTGTTGACATTCAAAAGGACATGTAATGTCTTGGCTCATATCTTTCAAATGAAGCATTTTTGGACTTGGCTTGTAAGATAGAAAGTTGTAGAGAATTGAATTTCCTTCAGAATAAGCTTTAGATGGGAATTTTTATATGAAGTATGTGAAAGTTATGGCTGATGAAAGTTCATTTGACTTTTCCTGTACAAAACCCTAATTTAGTAACTCCCGATTCTTGGTGATTCTGAGGTTTCCTTGATGAATCATGATCAACCCTTGATCAAATGATGAATTTCACCTCATAATATTGATGTTGACCAAAAATCTTGAAGTTTGACTTTATGTTGACCACATTTGACTTGTCGACCAAGTTAACTGATTTTTAAGTATCTGAACATCTGACTGACCAAACTTGTGTGGAAGGCCTTGAAATTTGATATGAGTATTCTTTGAGGTATATGGGATGTCATGAAGTTTACTTGAGGCTTTCGAAGTCCACTTTGACTTGATAAATTTAAAACCCTAGTTTTAGATCCATTGCTTAGGAGGAGGCTTTGTTTGATGAAACCTTGAATCATTTTGAGCAATTGTGAATCTTATGACCATCAGGAGACCTCTTGAGACACATTGTCTTTAATATGGGAGGGAAAAGTTTTGGGTACAACAGCTGCCCCTGCTCAATTTTCTGAAACCTGAGGAGTTAGATTGACATGTACGCCATTCGTGACCTGAAGGTGGAAGAGGATTGAACACCTAAGCCCAAATATTTGTACTCGCCGGTGCGCAAAGTAATATTGTTGGTTGATTGTATTGCTTAAATGGGCTTAAAGATGCCATTCGGAGTAAATGGAGATGGGCTTATAGATGCCATCAAAATTATTTGTCTTTGTAACATATCTGAGCTAAATATCAGTACTAGATCTTCGTGTAGATCGTCTCTGAGTTATCTCTGGGGGGAAAAAGATATCCTAAACTAAGTATCAGTATTAGATCTTCATATAGATTGTCTCTAATCTGTCTCGGGAAAATATCTTGATTGAAGTATCAGAAGTAAATCTTTCTTTTGATTATCTCCGACAATATCCTACATTAAGTATCAGTACTAGATCTTCGTATAGATCGTCTCTGAACTGTCTCAGGGAGAAAAAGATATCCATGTACTAAGTATCAACACTAGATCTTCGTATAGATCGTCTCTGAACTGTCTCAAGGAAAGTAAAACATCATATACTAAGTATCAACACTAGATCTTCGTATAGATCTTCTATGAATTGTCTCAGGGAGGAAAAATATTCCTGTACTAAGTCTCAGTATTAGATCTTCGTATAGATCGTATGTGAACTGTCTCAGGGAGTTAGTTTTCCTATATTAATTACCACTACTAGATCTTCATATAGATCGTCTCTGAACTATCTCAGGGAGTTAGTAATGTTTTATCTGACTGCGAACTATCCTGAAAAGGAAAGATTAGTCTTATACAAGATTATTTGATGTATGCATGCATGGCATGACGTTCTTAATGTAAATGAGAATGTCGCATGCATTATGGATGTGTATGCCATGATATGATGTAAATGGTGTATGTAGGAATTATGTAGTCGAAGCTCATCAGTAGCTTCGTGTAATAACTGCTAGCTGGGGAAAATAAATCCTGATTTGTTGTTGAAGATATTGTTCTCATCTTGTTTCGAAATGTTGTACTTAGGACCTTCTGTTTCCTGTTCGTCATACTTCTTATTGAAATATTAGATTCCTAAAAATCCTGACTGGGGATAAAAAGGACGGATATTCCCCTGAGAGACTTATCCGGCTAAGTGTCAGCTCTTGAGAAAAATCTGCTTGGGGATCTCGTAGAGTTGGAAGCACCAGAGATTACTTGGAGCATTTTATTAAAATATACCAGTAAAGATTACTCTATGGGGATGAACCGACAAAGATTCGTTGGATTCTTACCTCCTATCGTTCTTAATAAATTCTATTATTGTATTTTATACATTCCTGGTAAACATCAATCATATTCAAAAGCATATATGCATTCAAAGTAACCAATGGGTTCAGAACTTCTGATATTCTCAACTTCCCCGAGTAATTTTCCAGGAATTATCATGATTGAATCCAAAGATATGATACTAACACCATCTGATACTATTGGCACAGACAATTAGTTTCCATAATGGCTTCTGCTTGAAACCTAGTACCAAGTCCATGTAATGAGAATAATGTATTTTCAGACTGCAGTGGATTGTGTACGCCCCAGGTAATGGTTTAAGGAGTTTGTGACTGAATTAGATTTGAAAAGAGAGCATTGCCCCTAGTTGAGGATGATTTGTCCCATAATGGAAATTTTGAAAAGAGCTGCCTCAAGAAAAAATGTCCCACCATAATATGCCCCTGACATTGTGTACTTGGTAATGTTACTTTTGGAAATTCAGATGAGGAGACTTGCCCCTAGCTTTTAAGCATCTTTAAATCTTGACTTGACTGCCCCGAATGAATTGGACAATAACATGACATGCCCCTTTGAGTGGAAGATGGTGACCATGCCCTGTGTATACATTGGTTTTGACCCCGGACGCAACTTTGTCTGTCGAGAGGACTTTGGTTTATTGAATGTTCATCATGTAAGCTTGTCTCCTGTCAAACACTTGGTTATACGCAAACAATGATATTCAAAATTCAACACTTATGTCTGTCTTGAAGTTTTTGAAAAAGAATTATTTTAGCAAAACAATGTTTGTAAGACTGTGAAATTTACTCAAGATTTATAATAAGCCTTAAAGGAGTCAGGATACTTTTTATAGCAGTATGCTTTCGAACTAACCATGCTTTAGTTAAGAATTTTAAAAGGGTTGTAACGTGGCTTGGTTCAAGGTTTAAGAAACAAAGGATAAAGGCTCAAATTTTATTTGTACCCAACCCATCCTTCGTGATGTTCTTCAGTCCTATGTTCGGTTAACTTATGTATTGAGGCTCCCAAGGAATTTGGAATTGTAACACTGACATTTGTGATGGTTCAGAAACCAGAATTTATTTGAAAAGTCAGTTATCTTTTTTTTTGTTGAGGATTTATAGTGACCTCTTTTTCTTTTGACTTTGTTATCCCTTCCTTTTGCCTGAATTGTTTGTTTCAAGATTACAGTTAGCGGGATGTCTCAATTTTTTATACTAAGTCTCCTTCATAGGTTTTGTCTTAAGGAGCTTTTATTTTGTAGATATTGATTGTCAGACTTAATGATTACATGGAACCATCATTAGTTATGTACAAAAAGGATAACTGGCATAATTTAGTTAACTAAGGAACTACCCTGCCCCAGATTATGATTGAAGGTTTTAATTTGCGTGAGAATGAAAACTCCTGCTTCATAGGCCCAAAAGGGTTGACTAGGGATTAAATTTCATATATCTCCACTGTTTAGGAATTGAAACAATGCTTGCACATCGCCAATATAGTCTGTTCAAAAGCATACTACATGAAATTATGGTATCGTCTTTGTCATCCTCCCTCAACAGGCTTATAACTTTAACAAGAGTTAAATATCACAAAAGAGAAGTAAGAAGCATAATTTACATATAGTGGAACGAATGGACTAATTCAAGACAAACATACGCAATGCATTAATGTGAAGACAAAGTTTGACATAATAGTAAATGTTTAAACCAACAAAAGAAATTACAAATGAAAATTCAAATGTTCTCAAAGCCTCATATAAACTTGTCGCTCCGGATGTCAGGCAACTTCGATGTTTGATGGATGATAGGAGAATTTAATTTGGTTTTCAGGCGTAACCTCGAGGACTCCTTTGTCAATCAGGTCATGAATCTTATTCCTCAATGCCCAATAGTTATTAGTGTCATGTCCAGGAAAATTGGAGTGATATGCACACTTTGTATTGGGATTATAGTCATAAGAGGAAGTATTAGGCTTCCGAGAAGCGTCTTTCAAGATAATCAGCTTCATTTCCAACAAGCATTGCAAAATTTGCAACATTGGCGTGTCGAATTTGATGAACTGTCTTCTACATTCCTTATGTGGAGGTGGATTAACCCTACACGATCTTCTTTCTTTAGTTGAAGAACTATCAGTAGTAACTTGTCTCTTCCATTCATTTATCCTCATATTCTTTTCAACCAAGTCAACTTGTTTCATCGGAGGTTGAATGATGATCAGATTCCCGACTCTGTTACCTTGAAGTTTATCGACGAAGACTCTCATCTCTTCTTGCCCCTGGGCTAAATTTTGGATAAGAAACACCTGACCATTCATCTGGATTCTCATCTTTTCCACCTCAGCTTGCAGTTGTTCCAACTAATCACCCTTGCTATCTTTAGGATTCTTCTTTTTCAAATCCTTAGTGAGGAGGGCTTTCAACTCTTCTATCCCCTTGGACAAATTCAGGACCACCTCTTGAAATTGAGCAATCTAAGCTTAAAGATCTTTGACAGATTGTTCGAGATCCATTTCTGCTGAAATAAACAACGAGAAGATAAGAATCTTGTTGTGGAAACCTGTTGTGCAATGATATGGTATGTAGATCCATATGCAATGTTTTCAAGGACCACATAGGATTTAAATTTGTTTAAAGGAAAACAAAAACAAAAACTTTTATTAGTAGGATCTTTAAAATATAATTGCCCCTTTAGGCTTACAACGAAAGAAAAATAAGCAAAGGTACAAAGAAAATAAATATATGAGACTTAAGTCTCCCATGGACGCTTCCTCTTTATGTTGAGATATGTATTGAGATTCCGCTCCTTGTGAAGTTGCTTTGTTAGCTCCAATACTCTTTCTTGGCTAGCTTTGAACTGAGCCTCAAAAGTATCTCTTTGCTCCTTCAGTTGGATCCAAGACTTCTGCAGCTCTTCCAAATCAATAGGCATATCCGGATGAAGAATGGTATAAGGAACTTCTCCTTCAACAATAGGCTCAACAGTGACTGGTAGAACATCAAGATATGGTATTATAAGAGTCTGAGCATGAGACTGCACCCATATGAGGTAAGGTTCCATAGAAATGGAGTATTTTGGTTCCAGAGTCTCGTTATCAACCATATTTACCTTTCTCCAAGCTCGTATAAACCTTTGACGATAACCTTGAAGATCGTTGTCATAAACGAACACAATACCTTGAATAAGCATGTCATGAGGACCATTACTCCGAGCATAACCAAATGGACATAGTGATAGAGAGTGATTGTAGGAAATGCCCCCTCTTATGCCAAGGAGTGGTACATTAGGAAACTCTCCACAACGATCAATGATAGTACATTCTCCATAGATCAGGAACACCAATGAATGTCTGAATGATATAGTGACATTATCCTTTTAGACCACCTCAAACCTTGCTCATTCTTCATCACAGATCGAGGAATGTGAGAAATAAACCACCTAGATAGTAGAGGTATGCAACACATCAGAGTCCCTTGTGCCTTTGTAGTATGAGTGTGAAGAGAGTGCAAGATAACTCCAAGCAATGTTGGCAACAGATTATGAGTCAGAAACATGTTGATGATGTGTACATCTATGAATTGGTATGGATCAGGGAACAACACCAGACCATAAATCAGCAAAGCCAAGGTCTCCTCAAAAGCATCGTAACTCATAGCATCTAAGAACACCTGAGCTTTCTCTATCAATTCTTTTGTTGGATGACCTGTGATGCTTTGTTTTGTTGTGTTATGTTGTTGTGTTGTTATTGTGAGTTATTACCATGTTATACTAGGATAAATGTGTAATAATAAGGATGAAATGATGTTATGATGAGTATGTTGTAAAATGATGCTATGTAGTAATAGTAATGTGAGTAGGCAAAGTGAATGTATAATGATGAATGTTGATGCAAATATTGATGAAGATGATTATGTTGTTGTTGTTGCATTGTCCATTCATGGCATTCTTATGTTGAATAAGGCTTCAATCCCATCGTGTAGATTGAGGTGTTGTTGATTATGTTGTGCTCCCTTGTGGAGGGTTGATGGTCAATGTCCATCACATGTTGAAAATCGTTACCACATGCATTTATGAAGTTACATTTCATTATATGTGGCATAACATGATTGCATTTGTTTTATGATGATGTAACTTGTTGTTGTTGTATGTGGGTGCGATTTGATGTAAATGATGTATGATTGTACGTTGTCTTATAATTTCGTCTTTATATTATTAATATTGAATGTGGATTACTCACCCTGTCTGCCTTTCGTGATGGTCTATTATGCCATCCAGCAGATTCTCAAGAATAGTTCGGTGATTCGGAAGTAGCTTGGAGTGCGTCTCTCATTGTTTATAGAGTTTAGGCGGTGTTCTGCTCTGAGTCGTGTAACACTGGGGAACGCTTGGTTTATTTTGTCGTTTTTGATTAATTTTAACACTTGTTGACGATGTTTTGGTTTATAGTTATTCCCTTTCTTTTATAATGATTTAAGAGGTTGATTATTGATCCGCTGCCATGATTTGAGGCTTTGTTTTATTTATAACATAAGTTGCAACCTGTTTAGCAGGACAAGACACATATATGATGATTAGTTGTTGATTATGTTGAAAATGTGATGCCCTTTATGTTGAACTTTGATTATTAATAAATAATATGTTTGAATTTATGGTGTGGTTAAAAGAGTGTTGCAAAGACAAATAGTCATTTTCAAGTGGATATCCTCGCAAATCTACCATGGGAATGAAGGCATGGACTCATACATCATTATGGGGAGGGTGCAAACTTAGATAAAATCAACGAGTATGCCATTAAACCCCCACGAATGACAAGAGACTCAATTACATTAAACTATAACAATGGAGATTTAGAGACTTGCACCTGACTAGAGAAGAATGACCCATAGTCTAAACTTGCAAAGAAAAAAAAAGGTGCACAAAAGCACAAAACAACTTGAATGAATTTGATTCTTTTTATTTTTGAATTGAAGTCAAAATAATTAAGTTCATTGGCATTTATTTAAGAAAAGAAGAAGTAAAAGCCACTTGACAAAAAGTCAAGGTTTTATTTATTAAAGAGGTGAAGTTTTTTAAAACAAGAATCCTTTGAAAAAGAAGGAAGTTTTGAAAATTGAAGAAGGGAAGAAGATGAAGAGGTTATCCTAAAAAAGAAAATAAAAGTGATAAAGGAGGAAAGATCTAACAAAACTTGATGATACTTCCAAGCATAAGCACAAGAGTTTCATCCTTAAAAGCACAAGCTAGCAAATGGTCAAATAAAAGCTAATGTACCAACTCTATGATGATCAAAGTAAAAGGAAGATGTCCTAAAATCTAAATCCAACAACTCCAATGCAAATGATAGTAACCATAGTCCAAGATCAAGATCATAAGTTTTTTAGAGGTTTAATCCTTTATTAATATTTTTGGTGTCCAAATGGACAAAAGAAAAAGCACAAAGATATATAAACATAAACATGATAATCGATGATAAAGCATAATAAAAGTAAAGAAGATAAAGGAGCAAGAGATAAAAGTAAAGAGAATAAGGTGCAAGAGAAAATTAAAAGTTAATTTAGTAGTAGTAATAATAATATTTACATAAAAATGGTATGGTGAACTTAATCATGCACAACCAAAAGAGTAACAAGGCATTTAATGCCAAAACCAAGAAGGCAACCGATTCTGCTTAGTATCTTACACTATAATGATTAATTGATACAATTAGACCTAAATTTAATGAAGACTTGAAAGAAGATTGGGATACCCAAAGCAACTAAAAGGCATATAAATCAACCAGCAAGTCTTCATTTTCATTTTCTTGCGCGTCGAAGAAGGCATATAAATAAACACATGAACCTTGAAATTTCTTGAATAAATCCTTTAAAACTTGAGGAACCCTTGACCAAATAAATTTGAATTGTTTGCGGATCAACTTCGACTTTTTATCTTTGAAATTCATTCGAGCTGTGAGACTGCTATTTTTGGTATTTTTGACCTGCTCTTCCCCTGAAAATGTTAATAGAAGAAAACAAAATATTTTTGGATTTTAATTAAAAGTTAATAAACATAAACAAATAAAAACACATAAAAACAATGTTCATCCCTTGTGAACCATAAATCTGCAACCAAAAAATAATCAAGGAATCTATCTGTAATCTTATTCGTATGCAAAATGATACAAATACAAAAAAAAAAAAAAAAAAATTAAGGGAAAAAATAGGATATTACATCTGGACACAATGACAAATTCTTCTTTTCAAACAACCAATAAAGGGCTTAAAGCTGCCATGTTTAGATGTAAGAACAATATTAAAAATAGTCTAAATTTCTTAAAAATATAGTTTAAAAATAATTTATAAAAAATTGACATCTCACACCCTAAGCGGTAAATCATGGTATTTTTCACCCAAAAAAAAAGTGCTACATCACCATCACTATATTGTGACTACTATTGAAATTCATTTATAAATCTCATATATAGTTTTACTGTATTTTCACGAACTAGCAACCAAGATATCACTACACTACAGCTGAAATAGTGGTTCCTTGTGAAATGACAAGCGTGGCGTGGAATATGCATATGCAAATAAGCATAAAATTTTGCTGCTAGATTTGATAGTCCGTTCCTATAAAAGTTGTAAATACATCTAGAATTATCTAAAAGTTACCGAAACAGTAAGAAGATTATTTAAATGAAAGCAAATTAATTTTGCCAATATTAACATTTTTGGTATTATAAATCACCAGTAAATTTATTGAAGGTAAAAAAATATAGCTGTAGCAAAATAAGAAATATTGTAGATGATCACATTTTGAGTTTTGTACGTTAGCTCATTTTCCTCTCCGAAGAAATTGACTAGTCTTTTACACCATTTGAAATTTTGCTGGTATAGAAAAGTTAAACTCTATAATCTATAGCATACTAGCAGTAGTATAGTACATACTAGTGAAATTAAAACGAGGATGAACACGCCATCCTAAGACTCGTATCAATCCCACGTATTCAAATTTGGAAGCTAGCAAAAATATCAATATCATATTAATTGTTCATTTGTCGTCTTTCTCTGTTTTAAACTTTATAGCTGAATCACAATTCATTGCTACAAAAAAACTAGTCTAACTTTTTTTTACCATAGGGTCAGAGAACTGTGTGAGAGGGAATCATGAGTGATGTAGTAGATATCATATTCTTTAAATTGCAGAAACATGCGCTGTAAAAACTCTGACTATTAAACTGGAATTATGCAGTAATAGAAAAAATGGGTTAGTTTTGTTTTGCCAAATTCAACTGGATTGATAAGTTTATACTCAATTGACGTTGGAAGTAAAGATGCGTCCTAGTGTTGGGACAAATTACTGTTGCTGTTTCCCTTCAACTTTACGTGCATGGTAAGTGAACTAGGTACAATACACGTTTGATTTTGTGGCGTTTACGGTAACAACTAACAACTAGGGTGGCTTTGCAAATATGTCAAGGCTAACTTTACTTGTGCAGTTTTTCACGGGAGAGGATTTTTATTTGACTAGAGAGAGCAGTTGAAATTCTCACCTATCAAATTTTGTCTCTCTTTATTATATTTTCATGTGGTTAGGATTTTACTGGATGAATAAGAATCCTTTCCATTTTCCACTTTTCGTAAGCTTAAATTTGCTTTCACATTTTTACTTTTTAGAATTGATTTTACAAGTATAAAACTTAAGTAATAGTTGATTTTGTTTTTAAAACTGATTCTAAATTAAAAGTTAGAAGTTATAGTTTTTAATTAAGAATAATCGGAGGACCAAACGAGAAGTGCAATCATAAATAATCAATTCAAAATCTCTTTTAAGTAAGATGGATGGATAAAGGAAGTTTATCGAGACAGGAGATATTTGATCTTAATTATTGTTGGATATGTTTTTGGATGATTCCCTATATCGCACATCCTATAAGATAGAGGCATTTTCAATAAAATGACATTTATAAACTTTTCCATACAGTAAATATATATATTATTTTATTCTCACCTCAAAATTACATCGCTAAAGATGAATATTTGATAGAAGAGGATGTCACTCATGAGGGAATGTTAAAAGGTAATAGAATTAATAACATCTTTATTATTTCCCTTGATAACATGTCTTTGAAGGTTAAGTATCATATGACAAATAACAATGACTCATGGTTCTGGCACAAGAGGTTTACTCACATTCACATGAAGCACTTGAATAAATTGATCAAACATGACTTAGTCATTGGATTGCCAAAGATCAAATTCATCAAAGATAGATTATGTGATGTTTGTCAAAAAGAGAAACAAACTAAATCAACTTTCACATCCAAGAATGTGGTGTCCACAACAAGACCACTAGAATTGTTACACATGGATCTTTTTGGACCATCAAGAACAAAAAACTTCAGAGGTAATGTTTATGCATTAGTAATTGTAGATGATTTTTTTAGATACACTTGGACTTTCTTCTTAGTGCAGACTCCATTAGAAGCGACCATGGTGTAGAGTTCTAAAACGCTTTATTTGAAGAATTTTGTGAAATGGAGTCCCACACAAATTCTCGACACCAAGAACTCCACAACAAAATAGTGCTGTAGAAAGGAAGAATAGGTCATCGGTGGAACTTGCAAGGACAATGCTAAGTGATTCAAACCTTCCTAAATATTTTTGGACGGATGTAGTGAGCACGACTTGTTTTGTAAGTAATCGTGTCAACATTAGGCATATTCTCAAGAAAACCCCCTAAGGACTTTTAAAAGGGAGGAAACCAAACATATCATTCTTTCACTTCTTTGGATGCAAATGCTTTGTCTTGAACAACAACAAAGATAATCTTGGTAAGTTCAACGAAAAGCCAGATGAAGGTATATTTCTCGGTTACTCTCTTTCAAGTAAGGCTTTTAGAATAATATATATATATATATATATATATATATATATATATATATATATATATATATATATATATATATATATATATATATATATATATATATATATATATAATAAGAAAACTTTAACTATAGAAGAATCTATGCATGTCAAGTTTGACGAATCTAACCCCTCGAAAGAGGAAACTATTGTTTGTGATGATGATGATGATTTTATAGAAACTTCTCAAGAAGACAATGCTAAAGTCACCAATGAAATTCAAGTAGATCTTCAAGAAGAACAAAGTCAACAAGATTCTAATGTCAATGATCTACCAATGGAATGAAGGACACATAGAGATCATCTGGTTGACAAGATTATTTGAGACATATCTCAAGGAGTTTCAACTCGGTTAAATCTTAAAGATGCTTGTCTCAACATGGCATTCGTTTCTCAAATAAAACCTTCTAAAGTCCAAGAAGCCTTAGATAATGATCAATGGATTCTAGCCATGCAAGAAGAACTAAACCAATTTGAAAGAACCCCTAATGGTTGGCCTAGTGGTGAAGGCTTGAGTCTTAAGAGTTTTCTCCTCTCAAGATCCCAGGTTCGAATCCTACTAAGTGCAATCAATCCTTGTGTGGGTCAGTCATACAGAGGTTTGCTCTGGATTTAAACGGGATCTCCAATAGTGGATGGTGGGATTGGTCCTCTTGGATTAGTCGGTCGAAAGACTGGATACAAGGATTTAAAAAAAATCAATTTGAAAGAAATTAGGTATGGGATTTAGTTCCAAGACCAAAAGGTAAGCATATTATTGGTACTAAATGGATATTTAAAAATAAACTAGATGAAAATGGTATCATTATAAGGAAAAATGCAAGATTAGTAGTCCATGGCTATAATCAAGATGAAGGTATAAACTTTGAGGAAACTTTTGCACCCGTTTCTAGACTAGAAGCAATTAGATTATTGTTAGCATATGCTTATTCTTTGAATTTTCATTTGTATCAGATGGACGTTAAAAGCGTTTTCCTAAATGGTTACATACTCGAAGAAGTTTATGTATGTCAACCTACGGGATTTGAAGATTTCAAACATCCTAATCATGTTTACAAACTCAAAAAGGCCTTGTATGGATTAAAGCAAGCACCAAGGGTGTGGTATGATAGGTTACGTAATTTTCTATGCGAACATGGTTTCAAAAACGGTAAAGTAGATACTACTTTGTTTATCAAGAGAATTAACAATCATACTATCTTAGTGCAAATCTATGTAGATGACATCATATTAGGATCCACAAATGAATCCTTATGTGAAGAATTCTCATCAATCATGCAAGGAGAATTTGAAATGTCCATGATGGGTAAGTTGAACTACTTCCTTGAGTTGCATATTAAACAAACAAAGGATGGGATATTTATCAACCAATCTAACTATTGCAAATAGCTTCTCAAAAGATTTGGCATGGATTCATGCAAAGAGATAACAACTCCAATGGGATCCGACACTTATCTTGATCATGACGAATCCGAAGTTCTGATTGATATTACAAAATATTGAGGTATGATCGGATCTTTATTATATCGAACTGCTAGTCGACCTGATATTATGTTTAGTGTGTGTCTATGTGCACGATTTCAAGCATGTCCGAAGGAATCGCATCTCACTGTTGTGAAGAGGATAATGAAGTATCTTAAAGGATCATCTAATGTCGGTCTATGGTATCCCAAAGGAAGTGTGTATAGTCTTGTTGGTTTCTCTGATGCAAATTATGCAGGATGTAAGACAGACAGAAAAATCACAAGTGGTACGTGTCACATTTAAGGAAATCTCTTAGTCTCATGGTCATGCAAAAAGCAATCAAGTGTGGCTCTTAGTATTGCAGAAGCGGAATATATCGTTGTCGGTAGCTGTTCTTCGAAAATACTTTGGTTGAAGCAACAACTTTGTGACTATGGTGTAAATCTAAGAAGCATCTCTCTCAAATGTGATAATACGAGTGCGATCAACATATCAAAGAATCCAATCATGCACTCAAGAACCAAACACATCGATATAAGGCATCACTTCCTTCGTGATCATGTGTTAAAAGGTGACTTTGAGATTTCCTTCATCGATACACAAAATCAACTCGTGAATATCTTTACTAAACCACTTGCAAAAGACTCATTATATAAGATTCGGCGCGAACTTGGAATTCTTGATGAAGGTGACATTTAATCCTTCTAAAGTTCTTCATTATATATTGTAGTGAAACCAAGGTACATAAAACATCATTTATTTTAATTTTATTATTTTTCGCACTATGTGATAATATACGATTTATGATAAAACTTTGTGATTTTTTCTATTTTTATATGTGATAAATTTATTTTTTATAAATTTTTCCTATCACAAGTTGCATTATTGAGTGTCTTAGCATGTCCAATAAAAATTATTTTGAAACCTCTCATGTTTTTGGCTAGGGAAAGCTATTGTTTTTTCCCTTTCAGCATGAGTAACCGGTTATCATGTTGTTAGTAACCGGTTTACCTTTGTTATTTTCTGCGCAAAGGCTCAATTTTGTGTCTAAGTAATCGGTTACCAGTGTGGTAGTAACCGGTTACCATTGACATTTTTTATTTTTTTTTACGTGTTTTATGGATGGTGGAGTAATTAATTGTTATAACTTTTGGTCAAAAAGTGATTTTATTTAGGTAGAACTCATTTAAGCTCATTTGACTCATTCTCTCTTCTACCTTAAACACCTTCCAACTTCATATCCTCCATAAACTCTTCCACGCTATTCAAAGAGGAATTAAAACCCAATCACCATCCTTACTCCTTATAAACTCACCAACACTCATCTTCATCTCTCACTCCAAACTTTATTCCAAAAATCACTTCTCCAAACCCTAATCTTTCTTTTTGTTATGGCTCCTCCAAAGAAAAACAAGGGAAAGGCACCAATGGGTGAAAGATCTGAGTCTTCTGAAGAACTCTTCATGTAACCACACAAACAATGGAGAATGGATGTCAGAGTCAGAATAAGGAATTTCATGAAAGTGACGTATGTAAAGTTTGAATCTTTCCCAACTCACAGTTTCACATTTGAGGCATTGCTAGAAGCTTATGGAGTGAAAGACTTGGTATCTGAGGTAGGTGTTGTTTACCCGAATTTGGTTAGAAATTTTTTTTATTCTGTAAAATTTGGTACTGATGAATTTGGGGATGGAACCCTTAAGGTTGTAGTTAATGATAAGGAGATTTCTATGACTATAGATGATATTAGTAAAGTTTTAAGAATACCTTCTAAGGGTGAAGAAATTCGTTTTGGATTTTTGTCTGACACTGACAGATGAAAAAAATTTGATGGTCTGGCTTACTTTGTGCATTTATCCATAGGAACTCTTGATGACTTGTTAGGTAGACAAGCTCAATCATCCTGAACTATTAAGTATGCAAAAGCTCTTACGGTTAGTGATTATATGATTCACTACATTTTAGCATACATCTTAGTTCTGAAGCATTCAAACCACTCTCAAGTGAGTGAACTTGAAATTATTCTTATTAAGGCTTGAAGGAAGATTGGAAAATCAACTGGGCATATGTTATATATTATCATCTGAAACATAAACATAGTCTCTCTAGTGGTATCCCTTATGCTCGATTTGTGTCAAAAATCATGGAATATTATGGTGTTTCTCTAATAAGAGAACCAATAATTGAAATGACGGCAAAAGTATGTGAGATAAATTATTCAATGGCTACTCGGAACACGGGTATTATCAATGGTCCAAATGGGAGGTTTGTATACCGAGAAGACGCGACTCAAGCTATTCCTCAAGTTCCAGAAGATGGATATACAAATGAATTTATCTATCAAGAAATCACAAACATTAAGGTTACAATGAAACGTAACCACAAAACAATGACCCGAGGAATCAATAAACTCTTAAAACTTTTCTGAGCTTTTAAACCACACCAAGAAACCCATGAGGAAGAAGAAGAAGAAGAAGAAGATGAAGAGGGAAATGAAGAAGAATAGGAAATGAATGAAGATAGTGACTAGTTGCATATTTATGTCTTTGCATCTTAGTTTTTTTTTTGTTAAGTTTAGGTTATGTTTATGTTATGTTTCTAAGTCCTACTATTTTAGGCATTTTGTTCTAATTTGCACTCATTTCGTTTTCGTATAGTACTATTTGATTGTTATGTTTCATACAATATTATGCTTAAGTATTATGTTTATTAAAAAATTTGTGTCTGATTGTTTTAATATTTGTGTTTGTGGTACGTTGGTTTGTTTATGTTGATAACAACTTTTATATCTAATTTGTAGTCTTTTTTCCTTTTTGTTAATGACAAAGGGGGAAAAGAATTTGTGTCTCTTTAACCTTGTTTGTAGAGAATTTTTAAAGCCCTCTTTGATTGAGGGGGAGTGTTGTACCCAAAAAATTTCCCTCATATCTTCAAGATAATATGTCTCAAGAGGTTTCCTAATTGTCATAAGATTCTCAATTGCTCAAAAGGACTCAAAGTTTCATCAGACAAAGCCTCCTTCTAAGCAATAAATCTAAAATTAGGGTTTGGTGTTTCTCAAAGCAAACTGGACTTCCCAAGGCTCAAGTGGACTTCATGATATCCCATATACTTCATAGGATCCTCATGTCAAGTTTTAATACTTACCTTACAAGTTTGGTCAGTCAGATGTTCAGATGATCAATAATCAGTTAACTTGGGTAAAAAGTCAACAGTGGTCAACATACAGACAAACTTCAAATTTTTTGGTCAACATCAAGATTATGAAGTAATATTCATCATTTGATCAAGGGTTGATCATGATTAATCAAGAAAACCTCAAATTCATCACAAGGCAAAAGTTGCTAAATTAGGGTTTCTTAAGGAGAAAGTCAAATGTACTTTGACCAGCTCTAACTTTCACATACTTCATCAGAAATTTCCCATACAAATCTCATTGTGAAGAAAATTCAATTCCCTACAACTTTGTGTCTCACAAGCCAATTCCATAAATGCTTCATTTGAAAGATATGGACCAAGACATTACAGGTCCTCTAAAAAGTCAACAAAAAGTCACTTTTTCAGAAGCTCATAACTTGAACATGGAAGATCAAATAAACATGGGACTAAAAGTAGTGATTAAATGACACTTTAAGATTTCTAAAAATTCCAAGAGCACATTCATAAGATAAAAATTCAGGAAGTTATGCATTGTTAAAGTTGAGCAGTTTGAGAAGGTGTATAAGGCAAACAATGACCAAACTTGAGTTTTTGCCAAATGGGCCTATGTTTTCACAATCCAGACTTAATTTTAAGATTATCCACGACCTATAAGTCATATATTTTGATTTTCTTTGTTTATTTTATATTTTATTGGATTTAATTCATTTAAATTCAATTTTAATTAAAATAAATATTGAAAAATCAAATATTTGATCTTGGATTATTTTGGGATCAGATTTTGAGGTTTATTGTCATAATATGTGATCCAAGTTCGTGCACAACAAGAGGAAAGTCATGATAGCTCAATAATGGGAAAAATAGAAAGTTTTCAAATCTAATTTCAATCAAATCTTATCATCCCAAAATAAATTGAACCCAAGCCCAAAAGTTGACCTAAATCCTTCCTCTATAAATACATAACACCTTCAGATAACAAGGACACAAAACTTTTTATCAAAGAGAGCACACAAAACTTCAAAAAAAATCAAGAGTAAGTAGGATTCGGTTTTAGGGTTGCAGCCATTCTCAAGGACATTTGAAGGTCCAAACACGTTCTTGAGGTTCCTCTGTAGGTGTCCCAATCATCACCTTGCTCCAAAGACTCTTACAATACTATAACCAAATTTATTTTTTTTGGTTTATTTTTTCAATTTTTCGATTTCATACTTTTACACATGGTACATCTAATCTCTTTGCATATTTGTGTTTTGTATGATGTGAGCAAGTTATCTGGGCAATCGAATTGAAGTTTAGGTGGAAGAATCATGATCTGCCATTGTTAGGGTTGGAAGCCGTGACTTTGGGGAACCCTAGCTAGAAGCAATTTCAGACCTAATTGAATGGACCAATAAATTCAAAGGACTATTCCCAACGTCCCTCCCTCTATTTTTGAACATTTTTCTTTTTTCTTTGTTTATATGCCTTATTTTCTTTTCTTTTTTATTTTTCAAATAATCACCTAATTTAAATTAATATTTTTCTAACCAATAAAAAATAACTTAATAATATCATTATTTTCATAAAAATCATAAAACATCAAAAAAATATTTACTTTTACATAATAATTCAAACATAATTTATTTCATTAAACCAATTCTTTTTTTTTTTTATCAAACATTTTTTAATAAAAATCAATTAATTAAAATCTTAATCAATATTTCCTTTATATTTTTCTTCTTGATTTTATTTTATTGTTTTAGAATAATTGTATAGGATGCGCGGAATTTGTAATAATTTATTTTTCTTGCACGGTTTTATTCTCGTTCAAATAATGTAATTGCTATAGCCTTGTAATAGTTTTAGGTTTTATTTTCTGCACTTTACGTTTTCTGTCAGGTTTTATTTATGTATCTCTCCCAAATCCATGTTATAGCTTAAATTAGGGTTTTATTTTCCACACTATAAAATGTTAGATGTATGCTTAATAGGATTGTATGGTAAGACTAAAATCAATCGTTAGCTAACCCTAATTTCTAAGATTAAAATAACTGAATTGAATACACTTGCCCACTCACACCTCTAGGGTAACCTATATTTGTTTCCTTACAATAAATGGTCAAGTCCCTCGAACGTAGGGATACCTTAACTTGTTGCCTAAATAAATATCATCATAGTCCCTTCGATATAAAGATCATAGTCCCTCGATGACCCTTCAAGTCGCCTACGAATAAGTGATCCAGTCCCTCGATGACCATGCGAAAAAGATCATAGTCCCTCAATGTCCCTTCAAATATGCCTTCGAATAAATGATTTTATCCCTACGAAAATGATGATAGTCCCTTCGAATTGTTAAGGTATCTCCACATGTTCCCTTCTATGGTCATAACGATGACCCTACACTTGTTCCTCCAAATCCAAGGATAAGACTACTTACTAACTAATAGTAAAGACAATTTTATCCCTAAGGAAATTAAATAACAAGAAAGACTTTACCACTTAGAGTAAGTAACTTTTAAACGCTTGCTCACCATTTTCAAAACAAATACTTTTTACACCCCACTCTCTTTTTCAAAAAAATTACAAACAAGTAAACACTTTGTATACATTCATACGAGAATCATTAAAAAGTTAAATCTTTACGAAAATATTTTAAACCACACACTACACTTTTCAAACAAAACAAATAAAGTGAACTAAGCAATTAAGAGCTCATGGATAACCATGGATACAAAGGGTGCTAACACTTTCCCTTTGTATAGCTTGCCCCTGGAACTCAAAATCTTTTAAAAGGTCTTTCCTGTTCTTTTATGCCTTTCCTAATTGGATGAAATAAAAGTCGGTGGCGACTCTTGCTTACCGCAACATATTTTGTGACCAAAAACTAAAAGTCAGTTCTCCCACCATGTTACAGGGCGCATAATTTTTAGGGGGAGTTTCATTTGGTTAGAGAAAACAAAGGTTGGAATCAACTTTCAATTTTTTTTAGTCATCGTCAAAAATGGGGAGAATGTGAAGGCATGGTTTCTCAAATTATTTTGATGACGACAACAATGTATTCAACAATAAATTATGCAAGCTCAAAGATTGGATCAAAGACTTTGAATATTTAAACAAATATTGCATATTGTTTCAAGACTTGAAATATCATCAAACAAATTGATCAAAGGTATCATAAATTATTTTATGAGCATTGTGCATACAAGTGTTCTTAACAGGGTTCATATATGCCATAAAACATAACTTTTTTATTGCATTATCATAATTTTCAAACATTCTGTTTCTGCAGAGTTTTTCAAAATCTACCTCAAGTAACCGGTTACCAACCTGGTAGTAACTAGTTACGCCTTTCAAAACTTAATTTTTTTTGTAACATTACAACTAAGTAACCGGTTATCCACCTGGCAGTAATCGGTTACCACTGTTTGCAGGCACGAATATGTATTCTTTTATGAAAAAATTTCTTGTTCATTGTTTTAAATCATAACATTGCTTCATAACTTTGTACCCTTTTGAATAGGTGTTTTGGACATTATATAAACCTTATTTTTCCAGATTTAAAACTGACCTCCTAACAATTTTTTCATAAACATTTTTCACTCATATTCTTCATCTTTCAAAAATATTTCTTAAGTGTTCATTCCAAAATTTTCATTGAGAGAAACTCTTTATAAATTTCAAGAACATTATTATAGTTTCGTCTCATTCATTATAGAACACTTGTATTCATCTTGTAAGTGAAAAATATTCAAGGAGAAGATCAAGTTTATTGATAATTGTTGAAGATCCAAAAAGCTTCCATACACTTATACAAAATTCAGAATTTATTCTTATTGGTTACTACTTATCTTTAGGATTGTTAGAGATAAGTTAGTAAGATTTTCCTTGTGATCCAGATTGTGGACACAAGAGGTCCGTTTGTGAGAAGTTGAATCTCGATCGGACTTTAAACTATTTGTAAATCTAAGAGGTTTGGTTTTGGTTGTTAGAATTAGAAAAGACTATGTGTGTCTTGTTCTTGGTTTCTAACAAAAATAGTGGAAATCTATTTCGGTTGGAAAGGGGGCTAGATGTACCTCCGGATTGTGAAGAGAACCAGGATAAATCACTGTGTCTTTTTTACTTATCGCATTTTATCATTCCGCACTTAGATTTCGTAAGAAAGTAAAGAATCGGAAAACCAGAAAATCTTTGAAGAATTTTAAAAAGCCTAATTCACCCTCCTCTTAGGTGCATCTCTAAGTTACATAAAGGGATGAGATTCATAATCGAATAATAATTAGTGTTAAAATATGCTAAGGAGTAGTATCATAAATAATTATCACAAATCACACTTTGATAATTCACACCACAATATGCTAACACCAAATTATGATGCAATTAGACACTATTACTTGACTCAATGCACGTGGTACCATTTTATCACCAATGATTCTTTATAAGAATCTGATTCCCCCTTCAGAATCCCGAACTCCCCCTTCGAAGTTCTTGATAGACCTTATGTCCCCCTTCGAACATAAAATCCATCTCCACCCAAACAACATGACATGTTTTATGCAACCGACACAAGTTGCCAAAATAATAATAATAATAATAATATGTGATCCATGATAAATCACCCGAGTACAATCATGCACTTGTAATCCACCCTTGTGGACTACCATCAACATCAACAACTACGCTGGTTTGATCAATCATACATATCAATCTAATTATCATCAAAGATCTTACTTATAAAGCATTTTAGGGAACCCTTCTTTCCTATCTGCAACCACTGTCTGACAAAACTATCAAAACATAAAAATTTTAGAAACAAAGTTATAGCTTACAGAGTAAGCTAAATCATCCTTCAAACCCCACTCAAAAAATTTTTACGATTCAAAAGTGCTAAAAATCGTACAAGACTGTAATTCTGAAAAACTGTTATTTTATTAAAAAAATCAGAACGAATTAACTGATACCAAATGTCCAAAAAATTCCCTTTAACATCATAAACATTGCATTTCAGTGTTCTATAAACAGTCATGATCGTCATATAATACTCCTTTCATAATCACGATCATTCAACAACATAGTACAACTTTCATACCATGTTCATCAAGTTTATCACCTTGGGGAGCTCCGGTGTTGTTGGTAAACAAGAAAGATGGCAGTATATGATTATGCATTGATTATAGACTGTTGAATAAAGTGACGATCAAGAACAAGTATCCACTTCCGAGAATAGATGATTTGATGGATCAGTTGGTGGGTGCTCGGGTGTTTAGCAAGATTGACTTGAGGTCGGGTTATTATCAGATACATGTAAAGGATGAGGATATTCAGAAGACAACTTTCAGGACTCGGTATGGACATTATGAATATGTGGTGATGCCGTTTGGAGTTACTAATGCGCCTGGAGTGTTTATAGAGTATATGAATCAGATTTTTCATGAGTACTTGGATAAGTTTGTGGTTGTTTTAATAAATGATATTTTGATTTACTCTAAGTCAGAAGAAGAACATGCGGAACATCTACAAATTTTATTACAAGTGTTGAAGGATAAGAAGCTTTATGTGAAGTTTTCTAAGTGTGAGTTCTGGTTAGAAGAGGCGAGTTTTCTTGGTCATGTCATTTCAAGTAATAGTATTATAGTGGATCCATCCAAGGTAGATGCAATTCTACAATGGGAAGCTCTGAAGTTAGTGACCGAGATCAAAAGCTTTTTGGGTTTAGCTAGTTATTATCGAAGATTCATTGTGGGGTTTTCGAAGATAGATCTTTAGTTGACTCAGTTAACCTGTAAATTTAAGGCATTTGTGTGGGATATTCATTGTAAGCAAAGTTTCGTTGAGCTAAAGAAGCGTTTGACTACAACTTCAGTTTTGATTTTGCCTAAACCAGATGAACTGTTTGTGGTGTATTGTGATGCTTCTCTGATGGGTTTAGGAGGAGTATTGATGCATAAAAACCAAGTGGTGGCTTATGCTTCTCTTTAGATTAGGATTCATGAAAGGAATTACCATACTCACGATTTGGAGTTGGCCACAGTGGTGTTTGTACTAAAGATCTGGAGACATTATCTTTATGGTTCTATATTCGAGGTTTTTAGCAATCATAAGAGCTTAAGGTATTTGTTTGACCAAAAGGAACTGAATATGAGGCAGAGACGTTGGTTGGAATTTTTGAAGGATTATGATTTCGGCTTGAATTATCACCCCGATAAAGCTAATGTTGTAGCAAATGCTTTGAGTCGGAAGACAATTCATATGCCGACTATGATGATGAGAGAGTTTGAGTTGATTAAGCAATTCATAGACATGAGTTTGGTCTGTGAGCAGACATTGTATAGTGTGAAACTGGGAATATTGAAGATTAACAGTGATTTTCTCGCTAATATCAAAGAGAGCCAAAAGTCAGATGTGAAGTTAGTAGACTTGATGGTTAGAGATGAGTGCATAGGAAATGGTGATTTTCGTGTGGATGATCAAGGTGTATTAAGATTCCGTGAGAGGATTTGTGTTCCTGAAGATTCAGAACTGAAAAGAATGGTTCTTGAAGAAGGTCACAAAAGTAGTTTGAGTGTGCACCCGGGAGCTACAAAGATGTATTAGGATTTGAAAAAAATATTTTGGTGGTCTGGATTGAAATGTGACGTAGCTCAATTTGTGTATGCTTGTCTGACTTGTCAGAAGTCGGAGGTGGAACATCATAAACCTACTGGTTTGATGCAACCGTTGGATATCCCATAGTGGAAACGTGATAGTATCTCTATAGACTTTGTTATAGGGTTACCTAATACTCCAAGAGGGAATGATGCAATTTGGGTAGTTGTTGACCGACTGGAGAAATTGGCACATTTTATCCCGATTGGTATTAGTTTTTCATTGTAGAGGTTGGCCAAGATTTATATTCATGTGATCGTAAAGTTTCATGGGATTATGTTGAGCATTGCGTTGGATAGAGATCTGAGATTCACTTCTATATTTTGGGAGAGTTTGCAGGATTCATTGGGCTCGAAGTTGAGGTTGAGCTCTGCTTATCATCCGCAAAAAGATGGGCAGACGAAAAGGACTATACAATCTTTGGGAGATTTATTGAGGGCTTGTGTACTTGAACAATGAGGTGCTTGGAATAATCATTTATCGTTGATTGAGTTCACCTACTATAACAGTTATCATTCCAGTATCGGAATGTCACCTTTCGGAGAATTGTATAGTAGAAGATGTCGAACACCTTTGTGTTGGCATGAATCAGGTGAGAATATAGTGCTTGGACCTGAGATTGTCCAGCAAACCACTGAGATAGTGAAGTTGATTCGAAAGAAGATAAAGACTTCACAAAGTTGACATAAGAGTTATCACGATAAGAGAAGGAAGGATCTTGAATTTCAAGAAGGAGACCATGTATTTTTTAGAGTTACTCCGGTAAAGGGTATTGGACGTGCTTTGAAGTCGAAGAAACTTACTCCGAAATTCATTGGTCCGTATCAGATTTCGGCAAGAGTTAGGCCAGTTGCTTATAGAGCGGCGTTGCTGCCGCGGTTGTCAATTGTGCATGATGTATTCCATGTTTTGCAGCTTCAGAAGTATGTTCCGGATCCGTCTCATGTGATACCGATGGATGAGGTGGAAGTAAGGGATAACCTTACGCTTGAGGCTTTACCTGAGCGTATCGATGATCGCGAAGTGAAACAGTTGAGAGGAAAGGAGATTGTTCTTGTGAAGGTAGTATGGGGAGGATGGGAACATGACTTGGTGGTGTGTTAAGTGAAGGAATAATATTATTTTAATTTATATAAGTTTAGATAATTTATATTATATTAAAATTGATATTTGGATTATTAAATGGAAGGGTAGTACGATAATTAGACGAAGAATTAGTGAGGGAAAGATGAGGATTCCATAGTAGGGGTCCAAGGGTTAGGTTGGGAATTTGGAAAAAAAGAAAATCAGTTATCTTGGAAACTGATCGTGGAATTCTGAGAAGAGCGTGAAGAAGAGAGAAGGGGAGAAAGGCTAGAAGCAAGGAATTCGTGAAGAAGGAAGGGATTTTTCCATTGAATTAAGGTAAGGGTGAGATCTCTTTCATATTTTAAGGGTATTATTATATGGATGTTAGGGTAGATGTCCTTAGGTATGTTAGTGGAATTGGATGATCAATAAACTGATGAATGTGATGTGAAATTGAAAATTATTAGGTGGTTTGATTTGTGTATTTGTGTTGGTAATGATGATTGTGAATGTTTTGGTGAAAAACAGAGAATATGACTGGTATTTTACACTAATTTAGGGTGAGAATCACAGAGGGAAAATGTATATGCATGGTTTTCTGTCAGTTTAGTGTTGCCCGCTTAGCGAGGGACTGCTCGCTTTGCGAGCTGTTGAAAAATTTTGCCTCTTCGAGGCAGTAGCTTGCTCGCTTAGTGAGAAAGGGAATCGCTTAGCGAGACTTGGGAATGAGAAAATGTGTTTTTAATTTATTAAAATTCATGAAAAATTAAGCTTTTTGTTGTAGGAAGGTAGGTATGTTGTTGATGCAGTGTGAGTAGATTTATAGAGGTTGTATGTGCATTTTGTTAAAGTTGAAAGTTGTTATGTGAATGTTGTGAATACATGATATGTGTTTATTTATGTATGTTTTGTTGATCTAAAATAGTTAATAGGATAACGAATATGCATGAAATGTTGTTGGTGGTGGTGTTGTTATTGTTGTTACATATTATTGTTGTTGTTGTTGCATATTGTCGTTGTTGTTGCATGTTGTCGTTGTTGGTGAGATGATTGTGTTCAATCATAGTGTAGGGTGTGATCATGAAATATGGGTCACACTGGACCATGAAATAGGGGTCGAGGGTGCAATCATGAAAGAGGGGTTGCACTGGACCTTGGAAAAGGAGTCGAGAGTTCCGACGGGAAATGAATCATGAAATAAAGATCGATTATTGGTACCACATGCATTGAGTCTATGGTTGAGTCTCATTTGCATGCATTGTTATGGATGTATATGATGTAGATGTTATGTTGTTAATGTGTTCGTTGTAGATGTGTAGTGGGGTTGTGATTCTTGTTGTGATAAGTATGTTGTTGTTGTACTTATGTGATATATGCCTTATATTTATATCATTTTTATCTTTTAATTGATTTAAGAATCTCACCCCTTCTGTTTGAATGTTACCCCTATGTTGGTAACATGCACATACTCAGGAGTAGTCGTGGTTGTTGATAACGAGAAAACGTATCGATTATATTGCTAAGTTTCATTGGCGTTTTATTGAATAATTATCGTTTTAATACTCGATTTCTCGAGTTTTTCTTACCGTTTTGCAGGTACATCACTATATGGAGCCAAATCATGAATCAAGAGAAAAAGGAACAAAATCGGTCATAAAAATATAAAGAAATGAAGCTCTCTGCAAAACTGCATATTTTGCAGCAGTCACGACCGTTACAAGGGTGTCACGACCGTGACACCCCAAAATGGAGCATCACGACCGTAAGACATGTGTCACGACCGTGACACTTAAAAGTCACAAGTCACGAGCGTAAAGGCATTGTCACGACCGTGACAATGATTATTCTAGGTTTTTGACCAAGGCAACGTGAAGGCATTACGTGAAGAGATGGTCTCCTATTTTGTTGCCACTACCTACATTTTCTCCCCAAAAATAGCAAGGCCCATTTCAACTGAAGTCCAAAAATCCAGCCCAATTGAAGTTCTATAAATAGCACCAAGTTCATGAAGAATGTACAGAGCATTTTTCTATTCAATTTCCTACGGAAGCTCTGCCGAACTGATTTACGACCCGTTCTTATTTCTGCATTATTTTCTGTTTCGTTTTATTGTATCCAACCCCGCCATATAACAATTTCCAACATCAGGAAATTGTTATACGTTATTTATTTTTTCTAAACCTTCAGCATTCGTTTAATTTTGATTTCGCCAACTCCGAGCTTTCCGGTTTGTGGAAGAAGGAGTCTCTCTGATATTGTTAACCAGGTTTTTATTTATATTGCAATTTAATTAATTATAATGTTTATTTATTTTCCTGCCATGAGTATTTTATTATTTAATTTTCTGTCTCTGTCTGGTTCAACATCGATGAGTAGCTAAACACCTTAGGGTGGTATGTAGTTAGAACAAACTTAACCGGTAAAATATAACCATAGGCTAAAAATAATTAATCACTTAACATTTCTGGCTGAGACTTTTTAATTAAATAGACCTTTTTGTTACGAGAGTAAGAAAAGAGTATTAGGTTAGGTCAAGACCACGAGAGTGTGAGATTTTAACCAGATAGCTAAAGTTAGGCATTTAAATTAAACACAGCGAGAGCGCTTTAAGATAAATTAGAATTACTTAGTTTCCAAAAATTACCTCTAAACACTTATGGGCTAGCGAGAGCAGGCATAGGGCTTTAGGGATAAGATCTGATATAAGACCACGAGAGTGTGAGTTGAGGGTATTTAAACTGGTAATCCCTACCGAATAGATTAAGTGAACATCTTAAATAAGCCTAGGTTAGATTGACCCACCTAAGTTAATATAATTACATACCGACCGCCTTAGAATTACTTAATTAAAACTTAAATTTTACTCCGCCTTTAATAGTCTTAAAAACCAACAAAAAATCGTGACAACCATTCGCCTTAGCTAAACTAGAAAGTTCATCTAGCACTAAGTAACCATAGAATCCCTGTGGATCGATAATCTTAAATATTACTTCGATAGGCTGTGCACTTGCAGTAAGATACCGCTAGACGCATAAGTAGACACGTCTTTAGCCCATCAAGTTTTTGGCGCCGTTGCCGGGGAATCCTTAATTTAGTCACTAGTGCATTTAGGTAGCATTGTCTAGACTAAGGTATCAACTACTTAATTTAATTTAATTTCCGAGTGTATGCCAAGTACTCGCTCTAAAAGCGATGACTTGCAACCTCTAATCCCTGAATCGGAACGCTTCTTACACGTAAGAAGACGTATATTCGATTACGATAAAAGTTACAGTATTCCAGATCTTCAATCAGATCCGCCTAAACCAGTCGTAACATCAAAGGACGTAGAGATGGCTGCAGAACAAACTCATCCACTCAAGTATTACGCCAGTCCTTCGCAAGCTGAACCGCATTCAAGCATTGCAGCGCCGGCTATCAACCGAAACGATTTCGAACTAAAACCTTCGTTGATATCAGCTGTGCAACAAAATCAATTCGCCGGAAATCCTACCGAGGATCCAAATCTTCATCTTTCGATCTTTGTGCAATATGCAGATACTGTAAAAGCCAATGGAGTTACCCAAGAAGCTATTAGACTACGTTTATTTCCTTTTTCGCTTCGAGACAGAGTAAGAGCTTGGCTTCAATCTCTGCCTTCGAACTCAGTAACTACGTGGGAGGAGCTTAAGAGAGTTTTCTTGAACAGATATTTTCCACCTAGCAAGACAGCTATGCTGAGAGCTCAGATCAACGGATTTAAGCAAAGAGAAAGTGAATCATTATTCGAAGCTTGGGAACGCTATAAAGATCTATTGAGACTTTGTCCACATCATGGATTAATAGAATGGATGGTCATCCATACCTTCTATAATGGACTCTTGTACAATACAAGAATGACAATTGACGCTGCCGCGGGCGGTGCATTGATGGACAAAGAATATAATGATGCCTATGCACTTATCGAAAGTATGGCTCAAAATCATTACCTTTGGGGAAGCGAGAGAGTCGCAACTGAGAAACCAACAAAGGGAGGTATGTACGAAGTAAGTAGTATGGACCAAGTCAATGCGAAGTTTGACCAACTAAGCCAAAAGATCGACAACTTGGCCATAACACCAACAGCTACCGTGGCTGCAGTAACACCTAACTGTGAGTTATGTGGAGTTTCAGGACACGAAGTTTCTGATTGTCAACTATTGACAGGAACTCCCACGGATCAAGTGAATTATGCTCAAGGAAACCCTTACTCAAATACATATAACCCAGGTTGGAAGAATCATCCGAACTTCTCCTATAAGAATAACAACGCTTTATACGCGCCAGGTCAAGCACCAGCTACATCACCAGGATATCAAAAGACTGCTCCTAATATCCCTAGAAAATCGAACCTTGAGTTGATGATGGAGAACTTTATAGCTAACCAATCTCAAACAAACAAGGACTTTTTAAACCAAAACATTCACACTAATGAGCAGATTAAACAATTAGTGAGCAAAGTAGATGCATTAGCTACACATAACAAAATGCTGGAAACTCAGATTTCACAAGTAGCTCAACAACAAGCACCTACTGCTGCACCAGCTGGAGTGTTCCCTGGAAAACCTCAACCAAATCCGAAAGGACATGCTAACGCTGTGATATTAAGAAGTGGCAAGGAACTTGACGGACCTACCGATCCAAGACTTGACAATCCAGCCATGTACCAAAAACCGGATAAACCGACTGAAGTGGTGAATGATCCAGAAGAAAAGGAAGATGATAATCAAGAAGTAGTGGAGAAAGAACAACCTTATGTGCCTCCACCACCCTATAAACCACCAATTCCGTACCCTCAAAGATTAATAAATTCCAAGACGACGGGTCAATTTAAGAAATTTGTTGAACTTCTGAAACAGTTGAATATTACTATTCCGTTTACAGAAGCAATCACTCAAATACCCTCGTACGCTAAGTTTTTAAAAGAAATCTTATCCAATAAGAAAAAGATAGAGGATAACGGAACAGTTACACTTACTGCCTAGTGTAGCGCAATAATTCAGAATAAAATGCCTCCTAAGCTAAAAGATCCAGGAAGTTTCTCTATACCCTGTGTAATAGGAAAATTCGTCATTGACAAAGCTCTATGCGATTTAGGAGCCAGTATCAGTGTTATGCCCTTAACAATATGCAAAAGGCTAGACATGGGTGACCTAAGACCAACTAAAATGTCAGTTCAACTAGCCGATCGCTCTGTCAAATATCCTGTAGGCATACTAGAAAACGTCCCAGTACGTATAGGACAATTCTATATCCCTACTGATTTTATAATCATGGACATCTCTGAGGACTCCACTACACCTATCATACTAGGAAGACCATTCTTAGCCAATGCTGGAGCTATAATAGACGTAAAAAGAGGAAAGCTAACCTTTGAAGTGGGTGAAGAGAAAGTTGAATTCATTTTAACACAATTCTTACAATCACCAGCTATAGAGGATACATGCTATCTATTGGACGTAATTGACGAATGTGTAAGAGAAATGGAACTAAAAGAGACCACTTATTCTGAGATAATGAAAATTCAAATCCCTCCGATTTTCGAAGATGATAATTGGCGAAAACCGTATCAGGATGATAGTCTAAGCGAAAGTTTAGCGCTTACACCAGATCCTATGCCAAGTAAAGATAAACTTACATTAGGATTAAAAACTTTACCTCATAACCTAAGGTACGAATTCTTAGACATTGAATGTAAAAGACCAGTTATAGTAAATTCCAGTTTAGGAACTATAGAAACAAAGAAACTTTTAGATGTTTTGAAGAAATATCCGACTGCATTAGGATATAACATATCTGATCTCAAAGGAATATGTCCTTCAGTTTGTATGCATCGTATTCTGCTAGAAGAAGATTGCAGAACCTCCAGAGAATCTCAAAGAAGAATTAACCCAACCCTTAGCACTGTAGTAAAAGAGGAAGTTAAGAAATTATTAGATGCCGGAATAATATATCCAATCTCTGATAGTGAATGGGTTAGTCCAATACATGTAGTGCCAAAGAAAGGAGGTATCACTGTTGTGAAAAACGCTCAAGGCGAATCGATATCGCAAAGAGTAGTGACGGGATATAGAGTGTGCATAGATTATCGTAAACTAAACAAAGCCACTCGAAAAGATCATTTCCCACTACCTTTTATAGATCAAATGTTAGAACGATTAGCCAAGCATTCTTACTTCTGTTATCTTGACGGATACTCAGGATTTTTCCAAATCCCTATCCACCCAGATGATCAAGAGAAGACCACATTCACATGCCCTTATGGAACGTTCGCTTATAGACGAATGCCCTTTGGATTATGCAACGCTCCTGCAACCTTTCAAAGATGTATGATGTCAATCTTCGCAGATTTTATAGACAACATCATGGAAGTGTTCATGGACGACTTCTCTGTATGCGGGCAAAGTTTTGAAGGATGTTTATCGAACTTAGAAATGGTATTAGAAAGATGTGTAAAAGTAAACCTTGTGCTTAACTGGGAGAAATGTCATTTTATGGTCAACGAAGGAATCGTATTAGGTCATGTAATATCTGACAAGGGAATTGAAGTTGATAAAGCTAAGATTGAAGTCATAAAAGATCTTCAACCCCCTAAAACCGTTCGAGAAATACGAAGCTTTTTAGGACACGCCGGTTTCTACCGACGATTCATCAAAGATTTCTCGAAAATTACTAAACCTCTTACTAGTTTATTAATGAAAGACGCTGAGTTCATATTCAACGAAGATTGTCTTAAAGCATTCGAAACTCTAAAAACAGCCCTCATCACCGCACCAATCATGCAACCCCCTGACTGGAGATTACCTTTTGAAATCATGTGCGATGCGAGTGACTATGCTGTAGGCGCAGTTCTAGGACAGAGAAAGGAAAAGAAACTTCATACGATCTACTATGCCAGTAGAACTTTAGATTCTGCCCAGATGAACTACGCCACTACCGAAAAAGAATTGTTAGCAGTTGTCTTTGCGCTTGACAAATTCCGTTCTTACCTAGTTGGAGCGAAAATAATCATTTACACAGACCATGCTGCTATCCGATATCTATTAACTAAGAAAGATGCTAAACCGAGACTCTTGAGATGGATTTTACTCTTACAAGAGTTTGACTTAGAAATAAAAGATAAGAAAGGTACTGAGAACGTCGTAGCGGACCATTTATCTAGAATAGAAGGTATTAAACCTGAACAAGTGCCGATTAACGATGATTTTCCGTATGAACAGCTGATAGCACAATTAGGAAGCGACCTAGCTCAATTAGATATAAATGAACCAGAATCCGTGGAAACAATCCAGACAACTGTAGGACTGCCATGGTACGCTGACATCGTCAACTACCTAGCTGCAGGAGCTCTTCCACCCAACCTGACCTATCAGCAGAAAAAGAAATTCTTTCATAATCTGAAACATTACTATTGGGATGAACCATTATTGTTCAAAAGAGGACCAGATGGAATCTTTCGCCGATGTATTCCCGAAGAAGAAATAGAAGATGTCATTGCTCAATGCCATTCATCTCCTTATGGTGGACATGCAAGCACTTCCAAAACTTGTGCAAAAATCTTGCAAGCCGGCTTATTCTGGCCAAATCTATGGAAGGATGTCCACATCGCTGTTATAAATTGCGATCGGTGTCAACGCACTGGCAATATTTCAAGAAGAGATGAAATGCCTCAAAAAGGAATATTAGAAGTAGAAATCTTTGACGTTTGGGGAATAGATTTCATGGGACCATTCCCATCATCTTTCGGTAATAATTACATACTCGTAGCTGTTGATTATGTTTCGAAATGGATTGAAGCCATAGCTTCTCCTACAAACGATACACGAGTAGTAATAAAGCTTTTCAAAAATATAATCTTTCCCAGATTTGGTGTGCCTAGACTCGTCATAAGTGACGGTGGCTCGCACTTCATCTCAAAAATATTTGACAAATTACTATCTAAGTATGGAGTAAGACACCGTGTGGCTACACCATATCACCCACAAACAAGTGGACAAGTCAAAGTCTCAAACAGAGAAATTAAACAAATCTTAGAAAAGACTGTCGCCATATCTCGGAAAGATTGGTCATCTAAACTTAATGAAGCTTTATGGGCTTATAGGACCGCTTACAAGACACCCATAGGTACTACACCTTTCAAACTCGTTTATGGAAAATCTTGTCACCTACTAGTAGAACTAGAACACAAAGCTTATTGGGCGATTAGAACTCTCAATATAAACTATAATGCTGCAGGAGAAAAGCGAATCCTAGACATTAACGAATTAGAAGAATTAAGGTTAGATGCTTATGAGAATGCTAAGATATATAAAGAAAGAACTAAGCGATGGCATGATAAACACCTATCTAGGAAAGAATTTAGTGTGGGAGACGTTGTACTCCTCTTTAATTCAAGACTTAGGCTCTTTCCTGGAAAATTAAAATCTAGATGGTCAGGACCCTTTGAAATAATTAAAGTATTCCCGAGTGGAGCAATAGAAATTAAGGGTAGGAATAGTGAACCATTCATAGTAAACGGACAACGTTTAAAACATTATCATAAAGTTGAAAATAGAGATTATGCGAATAATCTAAAGCTTTTAGAGTTGTCCACTAATTCCCCTGATTAATCTAAACTTAAGCATTACGTCAGGCTTTAGACGATAAAAACAGCGCTTAGTGGGAGGCAACCCATTTACTTATCAAATTATTTAAATTATTCTCTTTATCATTTTTATTATTTATAGTTTTACTATTTGTTTAATTGTTTTGTCATTTTATAGTTATTTTATATTACTATTATTGCCATTACATTATGCATTTCATTTTCTTATATTTATTTTAAATCACTTTTTACAGATTTTCTAAAAGTCTTTTCCACTTTCCTTCTTCTCCTGATTTGTTCCTCCATATTTGCACTGACCATGGCTAACCAACCAATTAACCATATGGAAACCAAATTTAGAGGTAGGAACCAAAGAATAAAATTTGAAGAATTATCACAGAGGCAAATGGATTTGACCCTGTACCCGGATGATCGGACTATGGAAACCTTAGGTATACATGATAGCATCATGTACTTGTTTAACCGACTCGGATGGGAGAATGCATTGATCCAACATAAGTTTGTGACTTACCGCGAGCTCACTCTTGAGTTCCTTAGCTCCTTAATTTACCTACCTGAGCGCGGTTTTGGATTTAGGAAAGGATTTATTAGTTTCCGCCTGTTTGGAATAGAATATGACTTTAACCATAAAGAACTAGCTGACTTGTTAGGATTCCCTAGTGGACCATTTGCATTCACTACCACACAGGTAGAATTGATGGATATTGAGCTAGATTTCTTTTGGGGAACTTTAACCGGAAACTACCACCCTGAACCAAATAACATGAATAATGATGAGATCCATAATCCTGCCCTCCGTTACTTCCATAAATTCCTAGCCCACACATTCTTTGGAAAAGAAGAAAACATTACCGGAGTTTCTAAAGATGAAATATTTATTATGTCATGTTTCACTAATGGACAGCCTGTTAATGGTGTACCTTTCATGATGCAAACCTTCACCCGTATCCAAGAAGAACCTGAATTACCTATCTTAGTAGGAGGTCTTGTAACCATGATTGCTGATGCCATAGGACTTAGGTACCAATTGCATAGGTGCAACCGTTTAGGTAACATCCGTCTTATGGATCTTAACTTCTGCTTCAATAGACATATCATAAGGAATTTAGGACATCCACCTTTTGAGTACCTAATCCGGAACGAAGTAGTAACCCTGTTCACATTGCCTAACCATGCTAAAGTAAGTGTTCATAATAAGGATAACTGGCTTTATGAGTTAAACCCACCTGATTATCCACCCACTCCTGAAACACCTCAGTCGTATAAAATAAAAGATGATACAATGACCGATGTCGAAACTGACCCTGAGACGCCTCCTGGTTACCATGACATTGACCACACTGAAGAAGTTTATGAAACCCCTGAAGTGAATCAAGGAGAGTATGCTAACAACTTACAAAACATCATGAACACTCTCAATGCTTACCAAACTGACATTAACTTATTTAAAGAAGATATTAAGAGCATGCGATTGGACATTATAGGTTTGACTGACATAACCTGCGAACAATTCTATCACTTGAACTCCGCCATCGAAGACTTGAAGAAACGCTTTTGATAATGTTATAAGTGATTTAGTTTATTTTCTCATTGTTTTCGTTTCTAGTTAGATTTATTTTTCGCAACAATTTCTTATCGTTTTTCCATTTATGTAATTTCATTTTCAAGTACTTTATGCAATGCATCTTTAATTCCAAAATTTCTCCAATTTTAGCAATTTATGTATTTTTCATTCTATGCACTTTTATGCTTGCATTTATTCATTATATATACAAATCTCTCATGCCTTGCAAGTTATTGAATTACTGTGTTGAACTTATGCACTATGTGGTATCTATAAATTAATATGAGAGTTAGTGAAGAAAATACATTGATATAAATTATGTAAAACAAGTGAGAAAGTGTTTTTCTGGAAATTATTTAACGTAGCAAGCCTCACGGTCGTCACTGCCCCATAACGATCGTGACACGCTCTTTTTGAGTGTCACGACCGTCGTACCCCTGTCACGACCGTGACGACCCCTATACCAGAAATCGTGAGAAACAGAACTGTTTCTCTTCGTGCCCCTTCTTCTTCTCCTCCATAACTCCCTAAAAAAACTTCCCATCTTCTTCCTAACCTCCGTAACCCCCCCATTACGAGCTTTAATCTCATTAACCCCCCATTATCACAACCTACCACATTCTCACTCTCCATCATTTATCCCGAATCATTATTTATCTCATTTTACCATTTTTTCACAAAAACTTCAAAAATCTTCACTCTTCACTTTAAGCTCTTGCATGCAATGGATTCTATCACTTTTAGAGAAGGTGATGCTGGAGAAACTCAAAGAGAACGATTTCTCCGATTCCAAAACCGCGGTGTGCAACCTACGCGTTACATCGACACTGTGTGTTTGAGAGAACTCAGAATGCTTGCCAGTGTTACGAACCTGCTCCAAAAAGTCGGGCTCTGGGACCTTTGCAGTCAACCTCAGCCAACCTTCGAACTTCTGACACTGGAGTTCTTGAGTTCCTTCAGTTACGTCACCGGCACCGGTTCTGCGAAATTTAGATTGCATGGCCAAGAATTCAACCTCTCGCAAGACAGGATCGCCGAGTTGTTAGGCTTCCATCACGGAACTGAAGCTCACCGTCGCGTGCCCGATAACTTTAGTGAACAAGCTTTCACTTTATGGCACGATTTAACCAACACTCGTGCATCAGCCTTCCAAAGCCTCAACGCCACGCACATCCACAATCCGGCCATCCGCTATTTCCACAGAGTCACCTGCAACACCATCTTCGCTCGAGAGAGCAACCATAAGCTCAACTCCAAGGAGCTTCTATTCTTGCATTGTGCTCTTAATGACGAGCCGATCAGCGCTGCCCCTTTCATGCTCTACCACATCCAGGCCATTGCACACAGAGGCTCCACCCTGTTCTTCATAGGCGGCATCGTCACCACCCTCGCCATTCAGTTGGGGCTTGGTGACGCGATCGCTAATCAGCCTTACCTAGCCGCTGAATTCCTCACCAAGAGTTATTGCAGGTCCGCTCACCTGATTGCGCAGCGAGAGGATGGCAGGTATAGCCCTGTTGTCCATGGCACCATATTTCATCATATCACTCTGCCGTCCCGCGACCGCATCGACCCATCCAGCCGAGCCAACTGGCTCTTTGTTCTACCTGATGCTGCTGACCACGCTCCTATCCATGATCAGGCAGATCTCCCTGCGGATGAGATGCAGGACGCTATGGATGCAGGTGAGCCTGTCCAGGATATACCAGAGACATCTACCCGACAGCCTCCTGCACAGGACATCACACTTGAGGACGTCCTCCGTGCGATTCATCAGCAGAACCAGATGAATGCCGCACTGGAGCGTAGGCATAAGGAGCAGTACGATGCTTTGCTCGGCACTATTGCAGCAAACCAGGCAGCTACTAATGAGAGGTTTGACGCGATTTTTGGCGAGTTAGAAGCCTTGCGTATCGACATCACTGGGACCACCAGCACCGGTTCTGATCCTGAAGCGACTCCTTCCAGACGCCGCTCCCGTACCAGAAGCCGACCCCGCGGTCCTCAGCAGCCATAGTTTTAGTTTTTCTTCTGTTTGTTTTTAGTTTTTGTCGTTTGTACTGTACTTTAACCGCATTTATATCACAACATTGAGGACAATGTCTGATATAGTGTGGGAGAGGTACCTTTCATTTCCGCATTTTTCCGTTTCGCACTTTTTCATTTTCGTTGTATTTTCATTCCCGTTGTATTTCTTTTAGTAAGTTAATGAAGCGTGCAAAAATCTTTATGACATTTTCTTTAGTTTCAAACTTTCCCGTTTATTTAGCCATAACCGAAAAATTTTAATTATTCGCATTACCCGACTTACCTACGAAATCGTAAATAGGAAGCTGAGAACGATTAAACAAGACCAATACAATCTTGACAACTTTGACTTCCTACTTAAGCGATTCCATCTCCGATTACCATTACGAGTACACTTTTAGTTTCAGTTCAAAAGTAACCCCGAGTAGTTTATACTAGCAGTCAGCACCGTCTGAACACAAACCACGTGGGGAGCCGATGAATATAAGCGTTTGATGCCTAATCAATAATGATCCTTCATATCTCAATGCAAAATGAAAAGAAATTGCACCAAAGTACACGGTCGCATATAAGAAACGAGAAATATGAGAAAGAGTCCATTGCGGGTTGGTTCAGAGGTACTGGTTCTGAACTCGGTAGGGCGTGCTACGGCTCGATCCCCCACAACCTCCAAATCGGATACAAAATGTAGGGTTACCACACTCGTGTACCAGACCCCGTGCTTAAAAAGGATCAAAGTCGCTAACCGGCTACTCCATTACGTGCGTGCTAAGGCAAAGGGCTTAATGTGATTGCGCTAGAATGAAACCGGGCGAAATAAGATCGAAAAACTCTAGGTGGAAACGTAAAGTAATTGCCGATTATTTCGTTTAACGGGAAGTCGACGACATAGCTTGTTGCTTGTGTCATTAGTGTATCGGTAGTGTTCTATCAAAGTATCGGATTATCCGACAACACGATCCCTCGTACGGTTTGTTAGGAGTATGCGTGGATGACATCTTGTCCGCCGATTTTCAACCGACTATTTGCTTGAGGACAAGCAAAGGTTTAAGTTTGGGGAAGTTTGATAACGAGAAAACGTATCGATTATATTGCTAAGTTTCATTGGCGTTTTATTGAATAATTATCGTTTTAATACTCGATTTCTCGAGTTTTTCTTACCGTTTTGCAGGTACATCACTATATGGAGCCAAATCATGAATCAAGAGAAAAAGGAACAAAATCGGTCATAAAAAGATAAAGAAATGAAGCTCTCTGCAAAACTGCATATTTTGCAGCAGTCACGACCGTTACAAGGGTGTCACGACCGTGACACCCCAAAATGGAGCATCACGACCGTAAGACATGTGTCACGACCGTGACACTTAAAAGTCACAAGTCACGAGCGTAAAGGCATTGTCACGACCGTGACAATGATTATTCTAGGTTTTTGACCAAGGCAACGTGAAGGCATTACGTGAAGAGATGGTCTCCTATTTTGTTGCCACTACCTACATTTTCTCCCCAAAAATAGCAAGGCCCATTTCAACTGAAGTCCAAAAATCCAGCCCAATTGAAGTTCTATAAATAGCACCAAGTTCATGAAGAATGTACAGAGCATTTTTCTATTCAATTTCCTGCGGAAGCTCTGCCGAACTGATTTACGACCCGTTCTTATTTCTGCATTATTTTCTGTTTCGTTTTATTGTATCCAACCCCGCCATATAACAATTTCCAACATCAGGAAATTGTTATACGTTATTTATTTTTTCTAAACCTTCAGCATTCGTTTAATTTTGATTTCGCCAACTCCGAGCTTTCCGGTTTGTGGAAGAAGGAGTCTCTCTGATATTGTTAACCAGGTTTTTATTTATATTGCAATTTAATTAATTATAATGTTTATTTATTTTCCTGCCATGAGTATTTTATTATTTAATTTTCTGTCTCTGTCTGGTTCAACATCGATGAGTAGCTAAACACCTTAGGGTGGTATGTAGTTAGAACAAACTTAACCGGTAAAATATAACCATAGGCTAAAAATAATTAATCACTTAACATTTCTGGCTGAGACTTTTTAATTAAATAGACCTTTTTGTTACGAGAGTAAGAAAAGAGTATTAGGTTAGGTCAAGACCACGAGAGTGTGAGATTTTAACCAGATAGCTAAAGTTAGGCATTTAAATTAAACACAGCGAGAGCGCTTTAAGATAAATTAGAATTACTTAGTTTCCAAAAATTACCTCTAAACACTTATGGGCTAGCGAGAGCAGGCATAGGGCTTTAGGGATAAGATCTGATATAAGACCACGAGAGTGTGAGTTGAGGGTATTTAAACTGGTAATCCCTACCGAATAGATTAAGTGAACATCTTAAATAAGCCTAGGTTAGATTGACCCACCTAAGTTAATATAATTACATACCGACCGCCTTAGAATTACTTAATTAAAACTTAAATTTTACTCCGCCTTTAATAGTCTTAAAAACCAACAAAAAATCGTGACAACCATTCGCCTTAGCTAAACTAGAAAGTTCATCTAGCACTAAGTAACCATAGAATCCCTGTGGATCGATAATCTTAAATATTACTTCGATAGGCTGTGCACTTGCAGTAAGATACCGCTAGACGCATAAGTAGACACGTCTTTAGCCCATCAGTTGTGGCATCCGCTCTGATACATAACATGGAAGTCGGGAGCATCGTTTTGTTATTTTAATGTAATTGTTAAGTTTAGAACATGTTGGTGTTGTTTTGGAAGTTTCAAACTGTTTTATTTTGATTATGACATTACTATTTAATTTTTACGTTGCTTAATTCAAACAAAATTTCTCTTTCATGTTATGTATCAAACCTTTTAGAGCATGTTTTGAATGGTTGAAAGTAGCATCTCAAATTAAGGATGGAATTTTACTCTGATTGTTGTATTTTATTTAATAAAAATGACGGGGAATATTCGGGTGTTACAGATACAACAGAGGTTGTGAGGAAATCCCATTTTGCAGCATAAGCTACTGGGTTAAAAGTTGTAATTCTCTCAACAACCAAATTTTGCAATCTATCAAAGAGAACAATTCTATATTCTACCATCTAGGCTTAAATATAAGGTGGGGGAGGTTGAATGTAAGATTGTAAAATGTTAGTTTGTATGGGAATGGATAAAATTATTGTGCCATATTCTGACACAACATCAGTTCTTTTGGGAGAAATTGGTCAGATATTTATTTCTCTTTGATAATTTGGCTTAGGAAAGTTTCTGGAGGAGATTGATCCGAAGAGATTTGTTCAGTTTCAATCTGATGTTCTATTCTGAACAAAACTTGGTTCAAGTTCAAGTTTAGGTTTAGGTTGAGGTAAGGGTTCAGGTTGAAGTTGGGGTTCAGGCTCTGGTTGAGGTTGGGGTTTTGGTTGAAGTTGAGGCTTACACAACAAAAGTACCTACCATATATGATGAAGTTGATAAAGATTATATGAACGTTATTCGTATCGGTCATAATAAATACATATGGGAAAATTAACAAGTAAGTATTTTATTCTTTATTCATAATTTAATGTGATTTTTTTTTAATTTCTAAGTATATTTAATACTAACAAGTATGATTATTTGATATTGTAGGTGTTTAATGTTGAGACACCAAGAGACAAAGAAACCAAAACATTATATATGATACAATTATGTGATGTTATATAATGTTTATAGGTTGTTTTTTTTTTCATTTTTCTTTTGATGTAAAATATATGCAATGTTTGGTTCTTAATCCAATGTATGGATTTGATGTAATACATACAATAGAATTATTTGTAATGATACAATTATGTTTTTGTTCTGATATGGTTCATAAAAATACAGGTTAAAAGTGGAAAATTTTCACAAATAAGAAATATATTTTTAAAAAAGAAGATGTAACGACAATTGTTAAATATAATTGTGGTTGTATAGTGAATGTTGTCCAGAATAATATATATACCAAAAAGGCGTTGCTGAGAATCGAAAATGGGACCTTTAATATATTACAACGGTTAGTTAAAGCAAACATGGTAATATGTCGCACACTTTCAGGTTTTCTACAACGAACCTACGACCATGATTGTAAGTAACACATATATAACCACACACTACGTAACAACGATCGGTCCTGCGTGATAATATATCTTTTTCAGCCGTTGTTGTATATGTTTTCCGTAGTAGTGTGATAAGTTATTATGATAAAAAGTTGTTTCAGCAGAACATGCTTGGTCATTTTTTAGTTTTTATAGGGTGAAGGTTTTAAGAGGGACAACATGGATAGGTTTGACAAATATAGGTTTCAGACCAAGAACAACAATAAAGTTAGAATCTGATTCTGATTTTGAGCTAGAACTATATGAAACTTTCCCACTATAAGCATCTATTGGAGGTCCAAACATGATGTTTAAAGGTGGAGGTTGTTCAAATATGAAATGTATGCCAATTGTCCCTGATCATCAGTGGTTTCACCAACAAGATGTTCAAACTCAACTAGATTTATAGCATTTTCTAGTATCTAAATTATAGGTGTTGGGTTATGGGGAATTCGTCATAGGTTATGATTTTTGAACCATGTTATGAATAGGCGATGAAGTGTGTTTAGGAGATGGTTTGGGTGGGTCTTGGTAATATATGGTTTAAGGTGGAAGAATAAAATTAATCCTCAAAGATAAAGTTCAGATTATTACTTGTCATATTAGTTTCCACAACATCTAGAGAAGCTTACACATTTTCAGTTGCAACTTCAGAAGCAAGATTGGTAGCAACTTCTGTTACAACTTCTTCTGGCACACCAGAAACTTTAGCTTTAGAAACAACCTCAGTAGTCTTCAACCCAACTATAGCTTTAATAACTTGAACTTCAACATACTTAAGAATTTCTCTACAACAACAACTTCTTCCATCCGAGCTTCAGAAGTCGTAGGTTGCTCCTTTGCTTAATCCATCAAAACAGATACAATCAATTGTACTCCCCTTTGAATGGATCCTTCTATAACCTCCTGAGCTCCAACATTTGCAACCTTTGTCTTTCTGACAAAAGGCACCTTAGTTTCCTATTCTTCCTCTTCCTTTTCCTCCATAATTTCAGAAGGAATAATCATATTTCTTAACTTCCTCTTCTTCATAGGTGCATCAATGATTACATAACCTGAAAGTGTCCTTTGAGGAGTCTTTCCACTTCTTATCTTAGTAGGCATCAAGACAATCAAGGATATTACCTCTTCAATCTCCTTCTGAATCTCCTTTTGATGTACAAAGAAGAGATTTTTCCTTAAGTTTTCACATGATAAAAAAAAGTCTCTGAGTCTGTCAGAGTTACTTCAATTGAATTGAACATGCTTCAAATGTTGTCTTTCTTTAAAATTCACTCTTCAGAGGTAGATCTCTCCAGAGTTTGCTTCTTGGCTTTTGAAGCTTTACAGTCTAGGTCACCAAAAGCTGACTTTCTTCAGAGTTGACTTCTTTAGAGTCTGGATCTTTCATCAGAGCCAAATTCTTCAAAAGTGATCTTCAAATCCAGAATCAGATCTTTAGATTCAAAACTCTTAAGCCAAAATCTGATCTTTTAATGGAATTTGGAGTCAATTCTCACAAAAGATTTCACTATTCCGTTGTAGAACCATAATTTGTGTTAATCAATGATTGATGGTCTTAAATCGGTGGTGTTGATTTCCAATGCGGTAGCGCAGGATAGACCTTTAAAGTTAACACTCTAACACCCAAGTCAGTTACAAATTACAAGACGCGTATAATGAAAAGTGAAGATTAGAAAAATATACCTTAAATATCATGTGTGTTAACATTATACATTGGATTATTTTGGGCTGGTTGGGCATGTGCTTTGGGTCTTTTGTCAACCATAATATTAAGTTTTATTTGATAAAATTAATTTATAGTTGATAAATTAGGTGATATCTTATAAGTTAGTTTATAGCTTATATATAATGAGTAATAACTGATAATTCATAATTAATAATTGATAGGTTATAACTGATAACTAATACTATATAAGTTAATTGGAGGGTTTAATCAATCAACCAATAGTATAAATATAAAATTATATAAAAGAATATTTTTTTAAATAATAACTTCTAATTTAGTAGTTATATTATATTTTATATTATTATTATTATTAAATTAAGGGTGTGTTTGGTAGAATAGATGTAGGAAAGAGAGATTTACTCAGGTCTATTTGGTAAGTTATAATTTCGAATTTATAATTTATAGATTATAGCTTATAAACTCATATGCTAATTTAGACCTATTTAGCAACGGTCTTTTTATTACGAGTTTATAGTTTATCTTTCAAACACTATTTCAAATATGATTTTAGCTTATAACTTACTATAATGTATTATCTTTTCTTCAATTTTTATCTTTATTATTTTAACAAAAACTTTTTTTATCCTTTTTAATTTATTTTAGTTTAAAATAAAATAATATGCATTAAATATTTTTTATGTCATTTTATATTATAAGTTAGTTGAATCGTTAATTTTATCAAACACTTCAATTAATTTATTAACTATCAGTTATCAATCATCTATTATAAGTTATAAGCTATCAACCATCAATTATAAACTAACTTATCAATCAACCGTTATTTTTATCAATCAGAATAAAAAAATATTGAAGAGAGATTCATACCTTCGGTTGTTTAAGAAGAAGAGAAATTGAAAAGAGAGATTAAAAAAAAAGGGCCTCACACCATTTATATTTCTCTTCAATTATGAAGAGAAAGTGAGAAAAAAACAGATTAAGATAGAAAAATAATTATTTTTCCCATTAAATTATAAATATATATTTTTTAAATATTATTTATCATAAAGATATTATAGTACTTTAAAAATATATAACACTTCTTTTTTCTCTATTTTTTTCTTCTCTTTTTCTTAAACAAAACGATACTTCAAATCTATTTTATTTTTTGTGTTTTTCTTACTTAAAGTCTTTTATCTATTTCATTTTTCACAATTTTTCTTCAAAACCAAACATACCCTAATAAAATAACATAGACCAAATTAAAATTGTTATAATATTTTTTTTAATATTAGTATTTATATTAGTCAAATATTTTTTCTTTTGTTCTATTTTTTTTAGTGAATTCTTAATTGTTATAATTATCTATTTACAATATTAGAAAAATACAATGTTATTTTTGGATAGTTAAATTAATTTAATATAAAATAGCTAACTTTAACGATCTAACCTAATATAAAAAATAATATTCTAAAATATCATATATTGAGAAAATTCCAAAATATTATATTTTTAGGTTTTTCTTGTCTACAGATTCAAATAAAATAATGATATGGATTAGATGAGATACAAGAAATAATTTAAAAATAAGTATATGAAAAAATGTTACAAAAATTAAGAAAATGACAAAAGAAGATCCACTATTTGAAGTAGATATACTAAAGAAAACTTAAAAGTAAGGTATTTTGAATAATTTCTTTGAATAAGAGATATTTAGATTAATTTTTTAAAAGTTGATATCAAGAATAATAATAAATAAATAAAAAAAGCAAAATAAAGAAAGAAAAAAGAAGGCCTTAAGTGTAACCGAATTTCGAAGTTTGGAACCGGCTGGTCCCAGAGTGAATGTGACCAGTGACCCTACTAATTATAATCCCATGACTTTTCATTTTCTTCTGATTTTTGTTTATGGCAAACAGTAGCTAATATTTATTGAGAGTTGTGTTGTTTTCCAGTTGATTTTAGTGTGGCATGTTTTTGTTTTACAATAAGAAATTTGTAAATGAAGCGAAGTGTTGATTCAAATGAGTCAAGAAAAATGGTGTGAGTGGGTGGAATGAGATGATTGCATTATTGTGAGTGGTGGGGTGGCTAGCTAATCCTAATTTTGTCTATCACTGGACAAATCGCATGACATGCTTCACTACTTTTATATTTATTATGTCACTTTCATACATACTCTTTAAATCTTTAACAAAATTAAACTAAACTTCTATTCAGACTAGAAACCAGAACAGAACTATACCAATCTAATTTTACTTACATTTACTAGTTTTGATACTATTTCCTTCTAGCTACTACCAATCTAACGTCTCATTGAACTATATAGGTAACATGTTTGTGTCACCTGAGTAAAATTAAGTTTGACATTTGTGAAGTTTTTTAGGAACATATACATAATATTCGGTGACTAACCCTTACCAAATTACATATCACGGGAACATTATGCCACTCTAAAATGCACTTTTTTATTATTTGTTGAATAAACTATATATATATATATATATATATATATAATTAAGAATGTAATCGGTATTATATATGACAATCTAATATATTTTATATTGTTAATTAGTATAACGTTAAATTTATATTAATATTCAATTTTTAGTTTAATTATTTATAAAATAATATTGATGAAATGGTTGTGATACACCCACAAATCACAATGTACAAAAATAATGTATATCAATATTTTTTTTTTAAATCCCACAATTTATTATTTTATTTTTATGTTTACACTTAAGAGAAGTATTCAAATCGTGCATTGTCGACTAGATTGAAACTAAATAATTTGGCTATCAGTTTCATCACAAACAATTAATATTAAAATTAATTTATGTATAATCACAATAGGTGCAATTTCTATATTACAGTGTTGTAGTACTTTCAATTGCATATCAACTTACACTACAAGAAAATTGGTATTTTGTGACACTTAGGTTGCGACGGTTCATTGAAAACCGTTGTCATATGAATATCACGGCGGTTCCTACGACGGTTTTTCGTAACCGTCCTTAATTTAAAAACAGAATATAAAGATTATGACGGTTCCAAGCCCAACTGTTAAACTGGTATATAGCTATCATTTTTATTTCTGTAATTATATACTGTTACAGGAGAATAGGTTCATATATATACATGAAGAAGACCTATTTTTAATTATGACCATATCATGATAATTAACAAATAATAATTATATTCCTATTATAGTTCCTAAAATCTTGTTGACAGCTAATGCCAACACTCCCCCTCAAGTTGGTGCATAGAGATCTCGAATGCCCAACTTGTCAAGTGCATTGTAGAAGTCTCTGCTACATACAGCTTTTGTGAGTATATCTGCTAATTGATCTTCAGATTTAACAAACGGAAATTGAATTATCTTGGTCTCCAAATTTTGTTTAATAAAATGTCGATCTACTTCCACGTGTTTTGTCCGATCATGTTGAACCGGATTCTGAGCAATTTCAATGGCAGACTTGTTGTCACAAAAAAGGTTCATCGCACTATTCGGAGCAAAGCCAATTTCACTTAACAGTCTTCAAAGCCAGAGAAGCTCACAAAGACCTTTAGCCATCCCTCGAAACTCTGCTTCAACACTTGATAATGCTACAACCTTTTGTTTCTTACTTTTCCATGTAACCAAATTTCCTCCAACGAAGGTAAAATATCCTGAGGTGGATTTCCTGTTGGTGATATCTCCTGCCCAGTCAGCATCTGTATATCCTTGAATTTGTACGTGATTATTCTTTGTGAACATCAAGCCTTTTCCAGGTGAGGACTTTAAGTACCGCATGATTCGAATTACCGCTTCCATGTGATCTTTGCTCGGGTTGTGCATAAATTGACTTACTACACTTACCGCATACGCTATATCAGGTCGTGTTTGAGATAAGTAAATAAGTTTGCCAACTAATCTCTGGTACCTTCCTTTGTCTGTAGACATTTGGTCTGGATATTCTCCAAGCTGGTGATTCTGGACAATTGGCGTATCTACAGGTTTACAATCTAGTAGCCCAACCTCGGATAGAAGATCCAAGATATATTTTCGTTGAGATAAAAAGATGCCTTTCTTCGACCTAGCAACTTCAATACCTAGAAAATATTTGAGTCCACCTAGATTTTTCATCTCAAATTCGGTTGCCAGTTGTTTTTGAAGTTTTACTATTTCCTCATAGTCATCTCCTGTAATAATCATATCATCTACATACACAATCAAAGCTGTGACCTTACCTTGACGATGTTTCAAGAACAAAGTATGATCTGCGTTGCTTTGTTGGAAGCCGTATTTTTTCATTGCCAGGTTCAATCTCCCAAACCACGCTCTAGGAGATTGCTTCAGGCCGTACAAACTGCGTTGCAATTTACACACCACCTTAGTCTCATAATTTGTCATGTATCCCGGAGGGATATCCATATATATTTCTTCTTCCAAGTGCCCATGGAGAAATGCATTTTTTACGTCTAACTGATGCAATGGCCAATCCAGATTTACTGCAAGAGATAAAAGAACTCTGGCAGTGCTCAACTTGGCAACAGGTGAAAAAGTTTCTTGATAGTCTACGCCATATGTTTGTGTAAAGCCTTTAGCTACTAGTCTTGCTTTGTACCTTTCAATAGACCCATCAGCTTTGTACTTAATCGAGAAAACCCACTTACACCCTACTGGTTTCTTTCCTTTTGGCAAAGGAACGAGAGTCCATGTTGCATTCTTGTTTAATGCCTTCATTTCTTCATTCATAGCTTGAACCCATCTAGGGTCTTCAATGGCCTCTTCAACCTTGCTAGGTATACTGTGTGAAAATAGCTCATTTGCAAACTTCTTAAGGGGTTCAGATAAGTCCTTCATAGAGACATAATTAGCAATTGGATACCTTGATTTATGATCCTCTTCTTCAGGAGAGTATCGCTTCGGTGGTTTTCCCCGATTATGCCTGTGAGGTAATTCATAGCTAACAAAGATGTCAGCATTATTATTACTAGGAGATATAGGGGAGCTTACCTCAATGATATTCTCAGGAGATGGATCGCTGGGTACCAGAGAGGGGGGGGATTCAGATACTTCAACTTCAGGAGAGCCTATTTCAACTTCAGGAGGATCTATTTGAGTTTGACAAGAATCATCAAAATCTTGAGTTGACGGTATATTACTATCCTTGAACCAGTCAAATGTTGACCAATTCGACTCTTCTTCTGATGTCTCCCCCTGAAGAGAAGAATTGGATGATGCCGTGGAGTAGAACTCGTCGAATTCCAAGAATGTAACATCCATAGTTACATAAATGCGTCGATTAATAGGGTCATAGCAACGATACCCTTTCTGGTGTACACCATATCCCAAAAACAGACAGCGAATGGCACAAGGGTCAAGCTTTGTACGCTGGTTTTTATGTAGGTGAACAAACGCAACACATCCAAAGACTCGAGGTGGCAGCATATGTATTGTAGGCAGCGGTACAAATGTAGACAAGGTTTGCAGTGGAGTTTTAAATTCAAGAACCTTTGATGGCATCCGATTAATGAGATATACTGCTGTAGTAACAGCATCAGTCCAATGGTGGTGAGGCACATGAGCTCCATGTAAAAGAGCACGAGTAGTTTCAAGGATGTGGCGATTTTTCCGTTCTGCAATACCATTTTGTTGTGGAGTTTGTGGACACGTGGTTTCGTGAATAAGTCCGTGGTTTTTGAAATACTCATGGAATTGGTGATTAACAAACTCCCCGCCATTATCAGAGCGAAGGATCCTAATCTTCTTTGAATATTGAGTTTGAATCATTTTATGGAATTGTTGAAATATGTGCAACACTTCATTTTTTTGTTTCAACAAATAAATCCAAGTCATTCGAGTGCAGTCGTCAACAAATATCACAAACCACCGATAACCAGAGATAGAAGATTTTGGGGATGGACCCCATACATCAGAATGGATTAATGCAAAAGGAACATTACTTTTATTCATACTTATTGGAAACGTGACTCGATGACTCTTAGCTAAAATACAAGCTTCACATTTGAAGTTCAGCAAGGATGTATCTGAAAATAAATTTGGGAACACATGCTTCAGGTAGCCAAATGAAGGATGGCCTAATCGACGATGCCAGAGTAAAACTTGCTCCATTTTGTTGTTTCTTGGATAATGCATGTGATGCGCTCGACCTACACTGAAATCCTCCATATAGTAAAGTCCCCCTCTCTTAGTACCACGCCCAATGATCTCCTTCGTGAGAATATCCTGAAGGAGACAGAAAGATGGATAAATTAGCATGACACAATTCAAGTCTTTTGTAACTTGACTTACTGACAGCAACTTATGAGATAGAGAGGGAACAAGTAGTGTATTTGAAAGCAAAAGGGCTGGTGATAACACAACAGTTCCAGCCCCTGTTACCGACGATAGACCACCATTTGCGTTGGCAATACTGGAGCGCAGAGGGGTTGAACGTTCAGAAAAATCAGCAGCGTCAAATGTCATATGATCCGTAGCTCCGGAATCAAGTATCCAAGCATTAGAGTCATCATCATGATTACAGCAAATTAGGGCATTACCTTCAGTGGAGTGAGAGCTTGATTTTGGAATGAGGGAAAGATGTGGCTCAGCAGTAGCTACTGCTGCTTTTCCCGTGTTGCTATCAGTTGTATCGCGACGCTTTCGAGCCTGAAAGTCTGTCCACCACAGGTCTCACGAGTATGTTTGTTACCTCCACAATGAGAACATTTAGTGCCATCAAATGCTTCTTTATGTTTGGGTTGGGAGAATATCTTGCTGCTCTGTAACTTGAGACCCCTAGATGCGAGAACTGCTCCCGATAATTCATTTGAGTTGTCTGTCATCACTGCCTGTCGAAGAGCTTCCCTTCTAACTTGTGCATATGCTTGCTCCACTGTTGGAAATGGTTTCATTTGTAACACATCACTTCTGATATTATCCAAGCGGTCATCAAGTCCATCCAAAAACACATACACTCGTTCTTCTTGGACAAGTGTATTGTAGTGTTGGATATCAACTTGACAAGTCATCGGATTTGGTCGACGAAAATCTATCTCACGCCAAAGTCCTTGGAGATCGTTGTAATATTTTTCAAGAGAACCACCGGCTTGTTTAAGACGTGTCACCCGTCGCCGAAGCTCATACACCTGGGAGGTATCGCTACCGTCAAAGTATGTGGTTGCAATAGCATCCCACACCAGCTTGGCAGTGGAGAACCGAATAAAGTTGCTGATTAGAGAAGAGTCCATCGAGTTGATTATCCATCCCTTAACAATCGCGTTGTCAGTCCGCCAACGTCGAAAGGTAGGGTCTGTTTGCGGAGGTTGCGGCAGATCTTCATTGATATATCCCAGTTTGTCTTTGCCCGAGATATGCATCTCGACCACCTGGGACCAAAGGGGATAGTTGTTGCCATCTAACTTGATGCCAATCGGTGCCACCACATGGTCAGAACTATTTTGTGACGGGGCTGAAGCACGGTTCAGAGCTTCCGTCATTTTCGTCGTCAGCTCAGCAAGAATAGTCAACGAGGTAGCCTCATCGGAGTTTGAATCTTAGTCGGCCATGGAAGACGGATGAAAGGGGTTACCGTAGGTCTGGATTAAGACCTGGCGGCTGATACCATGTTAAACTGGTATATAGCTATCATTTTTATTTCTGTAATTGTATACTGTTACAGGAGAATAGGTTCATATATATACATGAATAAGACCTATTTTTAATTATGACCATATCATGATAATTAACAAATAATAATTATATTCCTATTATAGTTCCTAAAATCTTGTTGACAGCTAATGCCAACACCAACCGCCGTAAATCTTGTTTTGCGACAGTTCTGTCACACCCCAAATTTTACCCCTAACTTTTCGCATCTTGTATTCGTCTCATCATTATCATACAATTGTACATATCAGGGTCTTGTGCGGTGTGGTCGATACCTCGAGTCATAGTCCTCTGATTTAAGGCACTTTCTTGCTCAGTGGAGTTTTTAACTTATCAATTTAAGTGGTCAGATCTCAGTTGTCAAATTTGAGTGTTGTGGAGGCGCATTTTAAATAACCATTCCAATACAATTTTCTTTAATCACTTTTTTTAATCATATCCAAATTTAATCCATTTATCAATTGTCCATTTCCATTATCCATTATTATCCATATTTTCTTCTACATTCCATAAAGCCCAATTTCCAAATTATAAATTCCATCTATTCATTTTCTTTCCAACCATTTTCTTAAACCAATTCATAATCCAATGAAAATCCATAAAAAAAATCCATGTCACGAATTACAATTACAATTTCAAATTCTATTTCTTTTTAATTTCAAAATTTCAATTCCAAATCCAAGTTTCCAAATTTTCAAATTCATATGTCAATTTCCACTTCAAAATTCAAATTTAAAATTCAAATTCAAGTCCATGTTAAAAAAAAAAAGTCTTTTCCAAGTCTCCATTTTATTTTATAGATTTAATTATGATTTCTATTTCCAATTTCAATTTCAATTTTCTACTTCAAAGTTTCAATTTCTATTCCAATTTTGTTTCAAGTCTAATTCCAAATTTCAACTTCAAGTTTATTTTTAAATTTAATATTTCAAGTGTACTTCTAATTTCATGTTTAAAACTTATTTCTAAGCTTCATGTTCCAAACTTCCTTTCCAAGTGTTTCAATTCAATTTTAATTCATATTTCTAATGTCCAGTTCCAAATTTCAAATTTTAGGTACTATTTATTTTAATTTCAATTATATTCTAAGTTTTCAAATCCCATTTCAAGTTTTCAATTTTTATTTCAAGTTTTATCCCAAGCTTAGTTCATAGTTTTTAACTTTTTTTTAGGTTCATATTCCAAATTTCCATTTCAAGTTCTAAATTCAAGTTCATAGTTTAAATCCATTTTCAATTCTCCTTCAAGATTCGAGTTACAAGTCATTTTCTTTACATATTCAATTTAATTTTCTAATTACAATTTCCATTCCAAGTTCAATTTTCAAATTCTAATTCTCTTTTCCATTTTAAAATTTATTCTAAGTCATAACCTCATGTCAAATTTCCATGTTTCAATTCAAGTTCTAAAGTTCATGATCATATTTCAAATTTTATTTCTTAATTTTTTCAGTTTCAAAATTCAAAATTCAATATCAATTTCTCAAGTGTCAATTTAAAATTTTCCAACTTATTTCAAGTTTAAATTCAATTTCTAAGTTCATTCTTATTTCATGTTTCCATTCTAAACTCTTTCCAAATTCAAGTCTGCAATTTCCAATCCATATTCAAGTCTTAACTTCAATTTTATTTCCTATTTCCAAATTCTTTTCAAACATCTAAATTAAGTTCTAATTTCATTCCAAATTCATGCTAAAGTTACCTAATGTTTACAAATAAATAATTGGAAATCACAAGGTTTAAAGTTATTTTCTTTTGAAGTTATTACAAAAAGTCCTAAACATTACTCTATATTCAAATTCATCCCTTATGCCAAAACTCCATACAAAGTCTTCATTCCTCATGCTAGGCCATATTTCCAAACTCTATGCCTCTTCCATCCTTATGAATGTTCTCATGCACATACAAAAACAACAAGGATTAGTGTTCACCATTCACACCATATCTCATGAAAATTCATGCAAATTCAAACAATATCAAATCAAATCTCATTTAATTCGCTCACCATTCCCATCCAAACATATTCATATTTCATTCAAGATTACCATTCAATTCATAATCATCAATTTGTAAATTCATTCAAAAACATCCAAATTCAATTTTAAGTCACATTCAACTCATTCAATTCATATCAACATAACTCATGCTCATTTGATCAAATATACATGACAATGCATATCATCGTTCATATTTTAATTCATTCATTCTCAGTTAAAATGTATAATTTCTATGGATACAGTAAAGTATCACATTTTTTTTAATTCTTCAAAAAGACAGTAAATAATATGCAGCAGGGGACCACCATTTGTTCATTAATAGACAAAAAAAAAAAACAGAACTTCTCTGCTATAGCTGCAGAACCGTACCTCTCTCCCTCCACCCACAACATTTTCAGTTTTGTCCCCCAACGGTCCAAAATCTCAGAACCCTTCACTAACAAGTTATGTAGTACAATTTTTCAAATTAAAATCAAGAAGAACCCTAATTCATATCCTATATAAGAGACACTATTCACATAGCAGGGGAGCAACAAAAAAACCTAGCCACAAGTTCACTAAATATCACAAGAGAAGTTACCCAACCTTAATCACTCAGAGCTCATTCGTCCTAAAGCCTCTTGCAAACAACAACGCAACAAGCATAAACAAAAGACGTTCAGAACTGGGAGAAAGAAGAAAGGAGAAATTTGAAGCATAGTTGAGTCAAAAGTCTTACCAATAGGATTCGACACCTCTGAGAACATTCAGAGAAGGTATATTTCTTTTTTTTTATTTTCTCTTGAACGTTCATGCCTTGCGTTCCTTTTTTATTCTTCATCGCCAACCCTTTTTTTTCCGTTTACGATCTAATCGAGGTTTATTTGTGGGTTTTAGTTTCAAGTTGTGTTTCTGAGTTGATTGTTCGAGAGTGTTAGGGTTCGTTTACAATGATTGATCTTAGATTCGAAGTGAGAGAGAAAACCGGTGAGGGTTTGTGAAGTTCCGGCGAAGGGTTTAGGTTTCTGGTGGTTTTGTTTTTTGTGAGAGAGAAACTGAGAGATTTGTAGTGAGTGATTTGAGAGAATTTAACAGAGAGAAATTCGTTTGAGAGAGGGATGAGGGTTATGAAATTTTTTGAGAGAGAGAAGCTGAGAGTGAGACGGTGAACCACGAGTTTGAGGGAGGGAGAGAGTGAAGGTTTTATTTTATTTTATTCCATCATTTTTATTATATAGCTTTATTATTATTTTTCATTTAAAATATTGATTAAATTGTCCAATAAAGTTCCTTCTTTTACTGCTATATTAAATGTGAATCCATCCTTTTATTTTGTTTTAAGGTTCACGTAAACCCCTTGTTTTTTAAATTTATTTTGTGGTTCTAAATCATTTATGGGAAAGGTTTATTTTGTTTTGAATAAGTCAACAAGTTTTTGTTTTTTTTATAAATTAGATTTATTTTGGTTTCATTTAATCATTATTTTTTTATATATATATATTTATTTCTCCGTTGCTTTTTTTTAAGTATCCAAAAATCTTAGGTTTTTTTTGTTTTTTTATCGTTAGTTTATCTTATGTTTTCTTAAAATAATTTCTTTCTTTTTTTTTCCTGGTATTTTGAAGTATTGAAAATTAAATTGAATAAGTTAATATTTAAAAATTCCAAATGTCAAAATGCTTTTTTTTCTAACTTAATTAAACTTTCACATTTAATACTAGTTAATTCATTTAAGAATTAATTTTATTAAATGTTTAAGTTTAATTTAGTTAATTATTTTGTTTAATTGTTTTCCTAATAAATATAAAATCAAATATTTTCTCAAATTCATTTTGATTTGGTTTTTTTTTATCTTCTTTTGTTTTATTTTTTTTATTTTATTTCTCAAATCTTAAAAAATATGTTTAGTCCTCTTTTCTTTTGGATAATTGTTAAGTTAGTTAAGTTTGGTCTTTTTAGGTGTGTCTTGGTGAGAGGAGTTGATTTTAGGTTTTTTTTAGTGTGAGTTTTCGATTTAATCTTTTGATGTCTTTGTTGTATGTATGTCATTGAGCTTGTATCGAATTTAATTTCGCATTATGACCATATATTGTTAAAAAAATTCAAAAAAATAAATATACTTAGTCTCTTTCCTTATTTTTAGATATTGTTAGGAAAATAAAAAAATAATAATATATTTATTTTCATTTAATTTTTAGATATTATTATAATTATATAAAGAATCACATTTATTATTTAGATTATGTATAAAACAAAATTAAAAAAAATCAAATCTTTTCTCCATCGTTCCTTTTTTTAAAGTATTATTATAAAAAAAATTAGCATTTATTCTATTTCCTTATTTCTAGGTATTGTTAGAAAAAATCAAATAAATCAATATATTTATTTCTCTTTCCTTATTTCTAGATATTGTTAGAAAAATAAAAAAAGTTAATATATTATATTCTCTTTCCTTATTTTTAGGTATTATTATTAAAAAAAAAATCAAAAAATTTATAATCTATATCTCCTTTTATTATTACTAGATATTATTATAAAAAATAAAATAATATTAGCACTTATCTTCATTCCTTAATTTTAGATATTGTTATACAAAAATAAAAAAGTTAATATTTTATTCTATTTCCTTATTTTTATGTCTTATTAAAAAATTTCATAGCATTTATCTCCTTTTATTATTATTAGATATTATTATTATAAAATTAAAAAAAATTATGTCATTTATCTCATTTTATTATTCTTAAATATTTGCTAGAAAAATAAAAAAGTTATAGCTTTTACTTTACTTTATTTTCATATATTGTTATATAAAAACCAAAAAAATATTTTCAATTAATATATATTCTTTTAATTTAATTTAGTTAATTACATTTTATTTAACTTTCACTTAATATGTCTAAAGCAAAAAAAAAAAACATTTTTTTTTTTAAATTCTTCATTTTTAAAATATTTTTATTTTAATACATAGTTTTATTTTAATTTTGTTAATCTCACTCAATATGAAAAAATCAAAATATTTTTCTTAACTCTTTTCATCTTTATTTTCGATCCATTTAGTTTTAGTTTTTATTTCTTAATTTTTGTTTATTATTAAAAAAAAATCTATTAAAAGCATGTCTTGTACATCTTTCTTCTAAGTTTTAGTTTTAGCTTAGTTTAGACCTCTTTAGGTGTACCCCATTAGTGTCAGATATTAAGTTTAAGTCTATTTATTCTTAGTGTGAGTTTTTAATTTAATCTTTCGATGTCTTCGTTGCATGCACGTTATGTTTGTATTTATTTTATTTTGCATCATGATCAATATACTTGTTAAGATAAAGTTGAAAACGCACACTTTTGAAACTTTAATTTTCAAGATAATAATCTTTGGTCCAACGCCAAGTGAGTTCACATACACTTCACTCACACACGTAAGTCGGTCGTTTTACGATCGCCGTCTGCACATTCCTTACACTTCACAGCTTTTTTTAACTTAAGAAAATTGTCGCATTGCGTTTGTTTTCCACCCCTACATTCTCGATCCATATATCGAGCCATAGACAGTTACTAAGCCTTTGTCTTTGCATTTTCCATTTACTTTATCCAATTTATTTTTTTTGCAAGTTGCAACCTATGCTTTAGACTTAGGAGCTTGCACCCTCTTTATTTTCGTTTATGCTTTTAAATCCAAAAGGGAAAGAACTCCTGCAGTTGACTCAATGTCATAGGAAGTTTAGCCATCCCTAGTTCCCATTTTGACCTTAGCAATTAGGTCCCCCATCCTTAGGTCCTTAGCCATTAGGTCCTTAGCTTTTTATTTTACAACTTTTTGTGACTTTCTTAAAGTCACGTGAGTGTTTGCCATAACACTTACCTTCCCCCGCGAACCTTGAGCGTAACCAAGTGTTCGTTAATCCTTAGGAGAACTACGAGTGCTCTGATTCTACACCCGATACGTAGGCATCGATGCGATGTTGTGCGAGCACCATTAGAAATAAAAACTTTAGGTTCCCATAATTTTAACAAGCAATAAACAACAACAATACAAATATTAATAAGAGGTTCCCGTAGGATACTGCGGATGCTTAGGATGCTAACACCTTCCCTAGGTATAATCAACCCCCGAACCTAGTTTCTCCTTATTTAGGGTTTTTACGATCTTTTTCCCTTTTCCCTTTGGATTAAATTAAAGTCGGTGGTGAACATAAATGTTTTGCGATTCAAGCTTAATCAATAGCTTGGTATCCGATTCTCACCGCAACAAGTTCTTAACCGCCATTACTTTTCTTTTTATTTTTGCCAACACTTAAAACAGTCTTATGGGTTGCGACGGTTGAGACCAACCGCCCTCTTGTATGGCCCAATTGAAAACTGCGACGGAGATGAACCGCCTCCCATTAAAAATGTAAGAACCGTTCAAAATACAACAAAAATGTTTGTTCTTTTATTTCATCTATTCAGAATCAGAAAGCACAAAACCAATATGCACGGTGTCGTATCTCTTTTGGAACCACTCCTAACATGTCATTTCAAAAACCCTAAATCGCTTTTGTGTGTGTTTCTGTCAATGACCCTGATTCCTATTCTCTTTCTCTTTATCTTGATTCGTGTAGTTGTCATCCCTAAATATTCTATATCTATTTGTAATGTAAGAAAATCATGATAGCAATATCAACATGATTTGACTTGGTTGGTGGTATCTAATTAGGTTAGTTCTTAAATATTTCACATAAACTTCTCTTTAATGGTATGAAAATCAAAATCCAATAATCTAGTTAAGAGAATGAAGTCATGAAAGGTGGAATGACACGTGACCCTCTGTAATGGCATACAAGTGTGTCGTCAATGACAGAGATTTACTCAAAAAATAGTGAGAGGGACTTATCATCGTGTTTAGTGAGAGGGACTTAACATCATGAGAAATATTGGTATAGTTTTGAATAACATTGGTGATGGTTTGGTTTCCTGTATACATGGACATACTTTGCTCATTTTGACTTTGAAAATTTCTAGATTGTGCTTTTTCTCAAAATATTTCTTTTGTCTTTGTTGCCTTTTGTTCCCTTTTTTGTTTTGTATATGCAACTTTAGCAGATTAAGTTATATTGGTTTGTCGGTTGTAATTAATGAGTTTTAAGATGTTTGAAGTTTGTAGAAAATAATTAAAAGTTTTAAGATGCTTGAACTCTGTAATGGTGCTCAGTAATTTGAAGTCTATTATGTTGTCTATCTTGGTGATCTTATAATTGATATTAAAATATTTTTTAAAAGTGTTGTGTTGTGGTACTGGTGTTGGGTCTCTTGGTAGTGTTTCTATTTTGCGTTACGAGGCAATCTGTCATGCGTCTGTTACAATATCAAAGTCTTTGGTTTCGGAAGTATTCAGATATTTGGTGAAGCTCCTGAGTGGATCAATTTGTCTTAAGAGTAGGTGTCTCAAGCATAACTTTGTTTAGTTAACTTTTTTATTAGGGTTGGAGTATTCTGTTGTAGTAGTTAAGTTAGGTCGGGGGGCAGTTCGCATATATTCATGTGGAGGTTGTGATGTCTCAGTCATGTAGGATTTTGTTCATCAAGTTCATTTATTTTTTTCAAAGTACGTTATCGGTGCGGTGAATCACACTCGCATTATAACAGGTCATGTTCGTAGTCATTCTAGTTTCGCTCTACATTGGTAGAAGAAGAGGCACAAGCAGAAGCAACAAGTGATGAAGCTGAAATAGGTGATGAACTTTTAGGAAAGTATTGGAGAAATCTTGGACTATTTTTCTTCTATATGTAGAAGTAACTCATTCTTGTGGGTGGGAGCTCAATTGACATTTACTAGTTGAGTTTGAATTGAAGAATGCATTTTGTATGTCAAAGGTTCAACTTTTGGTAACAACATTTATTTGTAATTTTAAGTTGTTGATATTTATAAATCAATAATTTTATGGAAAAAAATAAGTAGAAGTAACTCATTGGAAATGTGTCTTTTGCACCGGTTATAGATGTATGTTATGAGTTTGTTTTTGTCATTTATTTTGAGTGTGACCTTGAAAGTTTCAGACATTTCTTATCCAAATAGTTGTACTTGTTGTGGAGGTTGTTTAGACATTTAACCTTGGAGTGATTGTTGAAACGCTTAGAAGGTGGTAGAACCTCGAAAGTCCTTTGTCCAATGACAAAAAGGTCGAGATCTAGCAAAAGGTGACAATTAGAGAAGTCATTAGAATTGGACCGTCTATCCAAGAGTGAAGAAGAGGATCTTTAGGAGTGAAATTAGGAACTAGCAAAACAACGTCAGTCACAAGGACGGAATTACGATGAGCGATTGGAAGTCATCATTGATAAAGGTAACATAATTAAGTGATGATTTGATAGAATGATATATGGTTGCAATGACAAAACATGAGAGATATGAGAAGTCTAAAGTGGAATATTGTGAGAATAAAAAAACTAGTCATATATACAACGTAACAATTCGAATATGGAACATGAGATTGATTATATGTTGGTGAAGTCCATCAAGAAAGATCTATGTTTGAGCAGTGAGAGTCTCCTATAGATGGAAAATGAGTGTAATTATAAGGTAAACATTCCAACGTCCAAATAAGTAGAATCAAAGAGAAGTAGCTTGTAAAAATAGAAATTGTATCACACCTTGACACACACACAAATATATATATATATATATATATATATATATATATATATATATATATATATATATATATATATATATATATATATATATATATATATATATATATATATATATATATATATATATATATATATGATAATTAGAACCACCATCAGCAACACCATATACGGGAGATCATCAGATTCACTATGAGGATTGAAATAAATGTGGTGTATGGATTTAATGCGAGACTCTTTAGTGAGAGTCTATTTGTTCACCAATCTAAATGGACTAAACTTTGAATTAACCTTTCAATTTGAGTTAGTATTATTGGATTCTTTATTCTTTTTGATACGAGCACCTAAGTTTAAAATATGTATAAAGGATTATTTTCTTAATAATGAAGTTATGGTTGACGTGGTTCATTCATATGGAGTTATGGTTGATGTGGTTCATTCATATGGAAGCTTATACTGATTTTCTTTGTCTTATATGAGACAAGAGCCATAAGTGCAGTTTAATCTTGATGAAGGGTCATAATAGCCAATTATTTGATCATTATTGCATTTAGGAGACATGTATGGACCTGTTGGCGTCATGCGATAAATTCCCATAAAGTTTTACCTTGGATATCCCGACTTTAGAGCAACCTATATCACGCCTAAACTCGACCCATTATCCTACCCTCCAATTCCGGGATGTACATAGTCCCCCAAACATGAGACATGAAAGGTAGAAGTGCTTAAGAGTGAAGTTGTCCATACTAATTTGACTATATTACCCAGCCATACTATTAATTCTAACATTTGCAACTTTACAAAATATACATAATCCCCTAAGCATGGGTTCTGAAGGGGTGAAAAACTTAAAAGTGAAATCGTCCGGACTAATCCAACAGTGTTTTACCAATCCAAATATGATACCATCCTCATGATTCACTAGGGTGCTACATGCTTGCAGACATTGAGCCCATCAGGGAGTTTGTAACAAAGAGATTTCGCTCAGGCTTCAACACAAAGTCCTCTATTGTTAACCTTATCAGAATAAAGTTTCACCATGTTCTCAGAAAAATAAAACCTCTTTTGTGTCACTAAGACATGTTCTCTATCCTCATTCCCTTCTTACCAAGAAAAACAAGGGTATGAAATTAGTGTCGTTTTACCTCACCAAGTTGTCCATACTAATTTGACTATATTACCCAAACATACTCTTAATTCGAATATTTGCAACTTTACAAAATATACACAATTCCCTAAACATGGGCTCTAAAGGGGTGAAAAACTTAAAAGTGAAATCGTTCGGACTAATCCGACCGTGTTTTACCAGTCCAAATATGATACCACCCTCATGATTCACTAGGGTGCAAACGCTTGCAGACATTGAGCCCATCAGGGAGTTTGTAACAAAGAGATTTTGCTCAGGCTTCAACACAAAGTCCTTTATTGTTAACCTTATTAGAATAAAGTTTCACCATGTTCTCAGAAAAATAAAACCTCTTTTATGTAACTAAGATATGTTCTATAATCCTCATTCCATTCTTACCAAGAAAAACAAGGGTATGAAATTAGTGTCGTTGTACCTCACCGCTCCTTCCCCTCAGAACTTTCCTTCTCGATATCGCGGCTAAGCTCAAGTGCTTTCTTCAACCAGTGATGCCTGTCACAGAGGATCCAAATCATCTCTCTACCCATGGGTTTAGTGGGTCAAAATTCTTTAACACAAATTACCCATCTCGAGAGAGATACATGTCCGACATTAGACTATTGGACTTCTATGTTTCGAGAAATATCTTAATGTATCATGATTACTTTTATTGGGACTTGTAACTACCCAATTATCATAATTGCTTTATAAAAAAAGGTTATTTTATCCTTTCATCTAGAAGACCTTTCACGCCCTCAAAGTCTCGCTTAAATTGCGGGTTTTCTTTCTTCACCATCCACTAACGTTTTTAGAAGCATAATTAACCCTTTCTCTTTCTATACGTTTACAAGTCCCAAAATCTTTTGTCATCAAGGTTTCCTCTTTTTCTTCCCCATCCAGATATGATGATTGGTTTTCCTATTTTTGTACTTCACCTATGATTTTTTATGGTTTTGATTTGTGAATGCGACGAGAGTGAGAGGGTAATTTCTCCTAAAATAGAATTTGAGAGGCATGCACTGTGGCGACAATGTGTGGAAGCGTCTAGATACACTCTTATACAATTAGATTGGAAATTCATGGAAAAAGAGGTGTATGGTGTCACATTTATTGAGCTTCTATGATTAGTGATACTGGCTCAGTGTTATCTTCCTTAGATTCAGTCGAGATCATCATGTTATGACTTAGTTTTTCTCAATGATCCCTGACTGGAAAATTTCTGAGATCAACTTGACTTGTCTAACATCGGTAATGAGGCTGTTATTATTTTGGAACCCTATTTTCCAAGTGAGAAGTTTGTATATGGTGGTCTCCCGGAGTGCCTGACGTAATTTTTACTTATACCCTGGTGTTATTTAAGATTTTAGCGTGGGTATCCCTATCACCATTTTCCAATATGAACTTCTAAGAATCCTGAATGTCGCCACTTCCCAGTGTCATCCTAATAATTAGGCATTTTCTTGAGGGTTTGAGTTAATCTTTTGGGTTTCAGTGAATGTTATGCACAAGTGGACCGTTTTCTCCCTCTACATATCAAGTTATAAGAGTTGGAATAACAAATTCCTTTGAGTAAGAGGTAATTCATAGTGCAAGAAATTCATATATGAGGAAAATGGGATGTACTCATTTCCTATTTACTGGACCAATGATCCTACTTTAATTATGGGGTACAACCCACATCAATTGTGAGCCACTGAAAGAGAGGTGATTGGGCTTATAGAGAAATTCAAGACAACGTGGGTGCGCAATTTGCTCAAGTATGAAGGCGACCTAGAAAAACTGGTCGATTTTATTGGTATAGTGACTCTCATGCAACCATATTTATAGCTTATCTTTATTCGACTCATGGGACATACCAGTTTATATTTACTAGACTAGTGATCCTACTTTAATAATGGGGTACAACCCGTATAAATTGAGCGCCCTTGAAATGGAGGTATTTGAGCTTCTGGAGAAATTGCAAACTATACGGGTACAAAATTTGCTCAAGTATGAACGCGACCTAGATAAAATGGTTTATTTTCTTGGTATAGTGGCTCTCATGCGACCTTATTCATAATTTTATATTTATCTGACTCTTGACTTAATTCCATTTTGTTTGTGCAAATAAAAGACTAATGTTATAGTGGCCGAGAAAAAACTTTAGCGGCTTAAGCTAAAGCCATTCGTAGGGACATCCTGCATGTACACCACAATGACCCTACTGGGGTTCAAACTCAAGTTACAAAAAAGAAATAAAAAAATATGGTGGAGGAAACTATGGTGAATATCATTCCCATTACAAACCAAACCGCCGCCGAGAACTCTAAATCACCCCTTCAATGAAGAAAAATTAAGATGGATGGAAATCCATCATTGGAGATGCTAACTTAACACATATTGACTTGTAAGCTAATGGTATACTAGGAGGGAAATCATGTGACCCCTCTCCCAAAGGCGGTGAAGAAATCAACTTTTGGGATCAAAGTTTTGATGGCTTAGGTTTCTTGTATGATCATCGTCATGTTATCGATGATGTCGAGAAGGCCAAAACTATTGGCGCCCATAAACTTCTTCAACATCTGGGCATTTTCCTCATGAGGGGTGACGTTCTAGGCATACATTATTTAAGGTTGTTGATTCGTTTGACCAATAGGAGAATGAGTTGAGGCTTGAGCTTTCTATAGGGTGAAGGAAGCTCAAGTTACATATCTAACTAGGATAACCTCTTATAATGAAAGGATTATTAGGCTTGAAAAATAAATAAAATCAACTGAAGATGAGTGTAACTCCCTCAAAGTGGTAAATGAGTCTATGGAGATTGGTTATAATTCACAATATAAGAAACTTTCTCAGGCCGAGCAGAAGCTAACTTCAATCAAAGGGAATTCAAAGGGCTTAAAGAGAACCTTTAGGAAGCCCATATGAGTGGCCTCATGTCTGCGGATCTAGGTTTTGAAAAATCCAAGACTCAGGTCCTCTGCCTCTACCTCAACCTTGATTTATCTGAGTTGGATTATTTCAAGGTGGAGGTGGATGACCGCATGGTAGAGGAAGTTTACCCGAAGTCGATTCCTGAATTATATGCCTCTATTGAAGCTAAACTCGTTGATGAGAATCAGGCACCTTAGAAGTATAATGTCGAGGAAGTGTGAGGGTGATACAACGGTGGTGTAAGCCTATGAGACCTAGATTTTTCCTTTTTTTCTTTTTAATGACATTTTTGGGCCTGTAAGGATTTTATGTAATGATATTAATTTTTATTTTAATCAATTTTTTTCGGTCTTATAATATAGAATAATTTTTCCTTTTGTTTTTTTAATTTCCTTATTGCTCGTTTTTTTAATGATAGTTAGTTTAAAAACAGTTTATTCTATTTTGCATTTCATCGTTACATCAATAATATCAAATTAAGTGACACGTAAATCCCAGTGGATTTCAATAATTGCCCCATGCAGAGGTCTTGGGTTAAATGACTCAGAGAGCCCAATGGGTTCCGGTCAATTCCCCGTGGAGGTTTTAGGTAAAATGACTTAGAGAATCCAGCGGGTTTCAGTCAATTTCGTTAGTAGATGTCTTGGATTAAGAGACTTAGAGAGCCTGATGGATTCCATTCAATGTCCCCTACGAAGGTCTTGGTTTTAACGACTCGGAGGTCCGATTGGGTTATACTCAATGCCCCTTACGGAGTTCTTGGGTTAAAAACTCAGAGATCCCAGTGGGTTCCGATAATTCCCATTGTGGATATTTTAGTTTAAACGACTCAAAGATCCTAGTGTGCTCTAGTCAATGCCTTATATGAAGGTCTTGGGTAAAACGACCCGAAGAGCCCAGTGGGTTCTGGTTAATGTTCCATCGATACCTGAAAAAATGAATTTTTTGAAATACTAAGGTTGCCTCTTTAAAACCCTCTACCCTTGCAGGGGAAATTTCCACCATAATACACTATTTATTTAAGATTTTCAAAGTGAACTCTACAATTTTTCTTGACAACTGAAAGTCTTCTTAACTAAAGTAATGTCTTAAGCTTGTCGCATTCCAAGTCATAGGAGCTTCCTTTCCTTCTAGGCTCTCCCGTTTTTGAGCCCCGTATAATAACTTATATAGTACTCTATACACTTCATACAAATTGTGATGTAGTTTTTCTTTTCTTTGTCGAATCCACCGCCGCTTCAACATCAGGTCGCCTTTCTCCATTACTTTTAGCCTTAATTTGATGTTGAACCTCATTTTTGCTCTTTCCTTTGTTGCATATTCCTGAATGTGACCTATTTCCCAAAATTCTTTGATCAAGTATGCAACACTTCCCAACTAGGTATGGTTATCCTCTTCATTAAAGCGCTTTCATCGACATGTAAGGGTGTTGATCTCTACTAACAACATGGCGTTTGGCCCATAATCCATTCCAAAAAGAGTCTATATGGTCACAATATACGGGGTTGTGTGGTATGATCACAACATTTCGTAGAGCTGTTAAGCCACAAACCTTTGGCTTCTTCTAAAATTTTCTTCCCAACAAAATGACTTTATTGTCGGCTTCAACTTATCTTTTTTTCTTGGGATACTTAACGAATATAAAGTTCATATGGATTCATATATCTACAAAAATCTCTATCATAATTAAGTTTTTGAACCGCGTTCCATTATCGGAAATAATTGTTTTTGGTATCTAAAATGACAAATAATGTTCCTCCAATAAAAATACCCTTTTCGTTGTTATCCTGGCCACTACTTCTACTTCTACCCATTTAGTAAAATAGTCCACTTCGACCAATATGAACTTGAGCTGACTCGATGCTAATGGAAACAAACCCAATATGTCTTCGCCCCATTTATAGAATGTCCATGTTTCCTTATTAAAATGAGCTAGGTTTTGTCACAGAGACTCTCCCTGATCTTAAAGGACATTGAAGAGGCTCGTAGTTGACACCTTTCTATGCTTGCTAGCGGAGAATTGATGTATCATTTTTTCTCCAGATCTTGATAGCTAAGTACAAATAATTTGGGAAGGCTCATGTACCAACATAATGCAACATCTTTCAACGTATCTGTCATCAGCTTCCACTTTAGTGGGTCGGTAGCTCTGATGATAGACATCTAAGTGTTGATTGTTATGATGTACTTCTGAAGGTCGCTCTTCTCGTCAAAAGTGGCCTATAGGGATGACTTGAAATTATTCAAGACTTGGTCATCCCATATTCCCCCGTCAGAGATTATGGATCGATCGGGTCTTCCAAGTCCACATCCTCTAGTTGAGGATGATGTTTTGATTGTGTTGCAAGGTGTGCACGCTGCCTTAGAACAACTTGTTTTTGTTGCATAGGTTTTCCATGATTGAGAATAGTTCCTCCATGGCAACCTGCGATTATTGATTGTTGTTGCTCGCATTAGTCGTGTAAGGATGACAAGTTCATTGGTTCACAATTTTGTGTGGCACAGAAATGTTTTAGCAGAGTCTCACGGTAGATGCCAAATATTCATACAAATTAAGAATACTAGTTGAATAAATCTTTTGATACCGGTCAGAAAGAGCCACATTAGGTGACTTCTTCGGATCATCTGAGTTTGTCTTTTCGATTAGAGGTATGCTCATATTTTCTTAGCCTGCTATGAGACAAGAATCATAAATATAGTTTAATCTTCTTGAAGGATAATAATAATCAATTATTCAATTATTATTGCATTTGCGATAAATGTCAATACCGCACCTAGATGTACAATATATCTTCTTATTTGAAGTATATAATTTATTTATTTTTGTAAATATTATGTGCTATAATGTTTATTTATTTATATATTCAATTTTCTTATGTTTTTTCATACATTCTTTAATTCTACTAGTAGTTCAAATTTTTATTTTTATTTTTTATAATAGTCTAGAAATCAAGAGCTGAAAAAACACATTTCAGATTTCAACCTAAGCTTGATAAAATAAATAGATGATTGTCCCAAGTACAACAACCATTAGTCTCCTAAACACCCTATTTCATAGGACAACAACACAACCTTAAAAACATTTTTTAATCATTCTCGTGAATTTAAATCACTTTATCCAACGAAATTGTTGGTATCTAATCTCAGCATTTAAAGTAAAATATTTGAGTACTTATCCAAGTTCTCAGTTCAACGCTAACACATTAATTACAATGGAAGGAAAGTTAAACAGATATAAACCAAATGAAGCCTTCACGGGATGGCAATTACTGAATGTTAATATAATATAATATTGATTTAAATGGATGAATTAAAACGTGATGGCAGCTTCTGGTAACGTAAATTTGTCTCATTCTCATTCCTGAAAATATACTATACCATGAATAAATAATTACTATGAGTAATTGAGATTTGTGAAATATTAACATAATAAGATTAAGGAGAGGGAACCAATGTCTGTTTGTGAGAGTCCTCTCTCCTTTCTCGTTTATCGAGCAAATATCCCACTCATGTGCTGGCTGGCTGGCTCTATGTTTTGAGTGATTTTCAAGCTAACATTCTTTGTTCCTTTCACAATTTCACTTCTATGTATTATTAGGTTATTGGAACATTTCTTTTCATAAAGTACTTTTTTTAATGGACATATAGTTGGTATTAAAAGGAGAACTATATGGTATGAACTATGTGAAATTGAGAATTAGTTGGTCAAAATTCTTACAAACAAAGTTGGCTTTTGAATGTTTCACTTTTAATTGTCATCATTAATAACATAGTACTATATAGAGGTGAAAATTCAATAGAAAATAATAGTACATACTCCCTCATAGTAAAATGTTAGAAAAATAAGTTAATTTCAGATAAATGTTAGAAACTGTTATATTAGTTAAAAATATTAGAAAAATAGTATATATTTAAATAAGTTGTGATCTTACCTGATCAGAAGGATTTTTTAGTTATTGGGTTGCGAACGTGACGATTGAGAGAGAAGATGGGAGAAGTATCTGCAAGACACTTCAATGCTTAAATGAGTAAAGGTACAGAGAAACGGTAGTTAGTGATCAGTTCAGAATACCTGACCCTTTAATGAAAGAGGGTATTTATATGTGCCCCCAGCGTTGAATCAAGGTTCTTCTTTGGGTTGGATTAGCTAGGCCTAAGGAAGAACTGCCAAGGTACGCGTAGGAACGTGTAAGACCTAACACGTGGTCTTCTCCTTGGTCCAACTGTCCCTACATTTGGGGAGACAAGGGTGGACAGTTGGGTGACATGGCACACGTTAGAGAGACGTAGTCTCCCTAGCATGGGTTAGGTGGACCGTATGCTTTGCCCGATGGTCTAGATTACTGTCCGCGGTGCATGGTCTTTGCTCGACTGATGGATCATCTGCCCGACTGATTGGGCCTCTGCTCGAAGGTGTCGCTAGTTGGGATCATGTTATGCGTTATTTCTGCGACGAAGATTGTCCACTCGTGGGTGCCGCTAGTTAGGATCATGCTATGCGTCATTTCTGCGACGAAATCAGCCTGTACCTGAGCTTTCAGGGCTTTACTGATTTCATATTGTATGTCGAACTCCGATAGTTCCATCGACCATCTCAGCATTTGACCGACCATATCTAGTCAGTCGAGGAGTTGTTTGATGGGTTGGTCGGTTCAGACTTTAATTGTGTGGGCGAGGAAGTAATGTCGTAGTCTCCTTGCGGCGTTTATTAAAGCTAAGGCAACTTTCTCGATCTGTTGATACCTGAGCTCGGGGCCTTGGAGGGCTTTGCTCGTGAAATAAATAGGTTTTTGCCCATCAACAGTCTCTCGGATGAGAACGACACTGACGACTTCAGTTGCTACGGACAGATACAGATACAAAGTTTCTTTTTCTAGTGGTCGGGATAAGACTGGTGGTTTTGAGAGTTCTCTTTTCAGATGGAGCAGCGCCTGCTCGCACTCTTCGGTCCACTCGAAGGTGGCCTATTTTCGTAATAGTTTGAAGAAAGACAAGGCTTGTTGAACGGACTTGGCGACGAAGCGGGACAAGGAGGCGAGCATACCATTGATGGATTGAATGGACTTCTTCCAGTTTGGGGTTAGGAACTCCGAAAACGCCCATCATTTGTCGGGGTTGGCCTCAATCCCGCGATCGGTGAGATAGAAGCCGAGGAATTTCCCTGCCCGTACACTGAATGTGCACTTTTCGGGATTAAACCTCATTTTGCATTGTCTCGCCTGCTCGAAAACCTTTCGGAGGTGTTGTGCATGGTCGACTTCCTCGTGCGACTTCACGATCATGTCGTCCATGTATACCTCAAGCATGTCCCCAATCTCTCCTCGAAAGACCTTGTTCACCATTCGTTGATAAGTGGCCCCAGCGTTCTTCAGTCCGAAGGGCATCACATTATAGTAGTAATTGCCCGTCGGGGTCATGAAGGTCGTGTGCCTCTTTCCTGCGTCTGACATAGGGATTTGGTTGTATCCACTATATGCGTCCATGAATGACAAGAGTTTGAAACCTACTGAGTTGTTGACCAATTTATCTATGTTAGAAAGAGGAAAAGCATTTTTGGGACAAGCCCTATTGATATCAGTATAGTTAACACACATGCGTCATTTTCCATTATTTTCTTAACAAAGACTACATTAGAGAGCCAGGTTGTGTACTGGGACTCAAAAATAAAATTTTCCTCTAAGAGGTCTTTTACAGATCACTCAGCAGCCTCCGCTTTCTCAGGAGACTGTTTACGCCTACATTGTGCTACGAGCTTAATGGCCTGGTCTAAAGCTAACTGATGGCAGGCGACCTCGGGGTCGAGCCCGGGCATCTATGCAGCATTCCACGCGAAGAGGTCCGCGTTCTCCTTGAGGCAGATTGTGAGTTGCTCCCTTGTCTCTTCCTGTAGTCCAGTGCCTATCTTCACAGCTCTGTCGAGGTTGTCTCCTAAGGGGATAAGCTCGAACTCTCCGTCGGGGACCGACCGTAATGGATAGTCGGGGCTTTCCCGTGGACGGGGCTCTGTGCTTTTGTCTCGTCCTCGCCGATGCGAGTGTCAAGGTCGATGGCATTGATTCCCTAGGGGGGAGGTTGCTCTTCAACCTTAAGCTTCTTGTTATTCTTTGTGTTGATTATGACTTGTCCTTTGACTGCAATGTCGTTGCATCTTCAAGCGGCCTCAATGTCACCGTGGATTGTGATCATGCGGTCCAGCTTGGTGTAGTACTTCATCTTCAAGTGGACGGTGGAAGGGACTGCAGTTAATTCGGCCAGAGTTGGACGACCAAGGATGCAGTTGTAGAGGGAGGGGCACTCAATCACCAGGAATTGGACTTTGACCTCTCTAACTGTTTCTTGCTCTCCAAATGTGACGATGAGTTCAACATACCCCCATGCTTTTGTGGTGGCCCCATTAAATCCTTGAAGGTCAGATCCGACGTACGGGGATAGGTTAGTTTTGTCCAGCTTGAGAGTCTTGAATAGGTGGACATACATGATTTCCATTGAAAATACTTGGTCGACCAGGATGCGTCGAACGTCGAAGCGCGCCATCTTGGCCCTTATTAGTAAGAGGAAGATTGAATTAGGAAAGCCGCCTGACAGCTCTTCGAGGAAGAAGGATATTGGGTTGGACTTTCCCCGGTATTTCGTCAGTGTTGCCAACTGTTCGGGCGCGGTCAGTAAGAGTTCGTCAAACTTACGTTTCACTGAAATGACAGTGTTTTTGTTGTTCATCCATCCTTCTGATATAACGAGAGCTGTTGGGAATTATTCCCAAGGACTAAGATCCGCGAGTCGTTCCCCTGGTCCCGAGTTAGGGAGATGGAAGTCCTCCTGGTGCGATATGCACAGGGCTACTTGATATGAGGAATCGTTGGGCGGTGTGTCTTCGCGAGCTCTCTTCATCTCTTGCTCCTAATGTCAGAGAGTTTCGTTCCTTTTGGTGTACTGTTTGAGATGGCCTTCTTGAATCAGGATCTCAATTGCGTCTTTCATATGGACGCAGTCTTCGGTCACATGTCCGTGACTTCTGTGAAAACGACAGTACTTAGACTTGTTGGTATGGGGCTTGGGTGCAGAAGGTTTGGGGAACCTTACCATGCCCTACTTAAACTCGGAATTGATGCACTCGGCGAGGATGAATTCACGGGGAGCTGTTAGCAACATGTATTCGTTGTAACGGACCGCGGGCCCCCTTCCTTCACGGGTCTCACGGGGTTTCTCCTCTTTCCGCTTGTCCCATTGCGGCGGGGAGCGTTGGGGTCCTCACGCTTGGGGTGACTAGCTTCATCGGTATTGCGGTTATCTCGAGCATTGTGGGCAACCTACTTCTCTTCATATCTGATGTAAGCTTGGGCTTTGTGCAAGAGCTCGTCCAGGGTACGGGGAGGCTCTATCCCGATCGCTCTGCTGAGTTCTCTTCCGGGAAGGAGCCCCCTCTTAAGGAGGTATTTCTTCATGTGCTCTGTTGTGTCTACCTCAACGGTTTCTTAGTTGAACCACTCGATGTACGAGCGTATTGTTTCATTTTTCCTTTGCATTATAGCTTCAAGGGTTGCCTCAGTTTTGGGATGAAGTCGGGAGGCTGTGAAGTGCCTCGTGAACGTGGATTTCATAATTCTCCAGGATGTGATGGACTCTGGGGCAGGATTTTGTACCAGGTCGTGGCTCCTTTTCTGAGAGTTGTTGAAAACAGTATGCATTTAAGATGCCCGGTGATGTCGTTGCGGTAGTCGAGCATAACATTGATGTTATCGATGTGATCATCAGGGTCAGTGGTCCCGTCATAAATAGCCAAGTGTGGGGGTTTCTCCATGTCTTTAGGGAGCGAGACTTCCATAATAGTCCGCAAGAGCGGGCAATGGGGATCCTCCTCATCACTTTGTAGCGGGGAAAAGTCCTTGTTTCCAGGGTTATGCCTGCGTTGGGGTGAGGTCCTTACTCGATCGGTCTTATGGCGTATCCTGGATATGTTCTTCTTGGGCTCAGGAGAATGCCTTCCCCGTCGGGGAGGAGAACTTCCTCGTTTCTTGGTCGCTTTTGGGCGTTGCTTCTCGTGTAGTGTCCTTCGTCCTTGTTGGGGACTATCTTCCCGCCGGTCAGCCTCCAAGGCCATGATCCTCCCGTGCTGCTGGTAGAGCATGAAACTGGCCTGATTAAGGGCGTTCACCATATCTATCATGGTTATGTCCCCTTCGACGGGCTCTGGGATGGGCTGAAATGGAGCAACCGGCGGAATTTGAGATTGAGGTTGTAGAACCTCATTATCTCCGGGCTCAGGTGACGGGGGGGGGGGGGGGTAGTTCTCCGGGCTCTGTTGTGGAAGAATGGGATAGTTGTTTCCTACAGACGGCGCCACTGATCTTACCTAATCAGGAAGGCCTTCCAGTGGTCGAACACGAACAGCAAAGTGGTTGACAAACGAGAAAGGGTGTGTACCTGCAAGGCACTCTGATGCCAAAGTAAGTAATCGGTACAGAAAGTGGTAAGTAAGAAAGTGTTTCAGAATACCTGCCTCTTCAGTGAGAAATGGTATTTATAGAGCCCCCAACGATGGGCCAAGGTTCTTCCTTGGGCTGGATTAACTAGGCCCAATGAAGAACTGTCAAGGTATGTGTAGGAGCGTGTGAGACCTAGCACATGGTCTTGCCATTGGTCCAACTACCCCTATCTTTCAGGAGATGATGTGGGACAGTTGGATGACGTGGCAGGTGATGAGGAGATGTGGTCTTCCCATCATTAGCCCAATGGATAGAATGTTTTCCCGACGTGTCAAACACCTGCTCGAGCAATTGTAAGTCTGCCTGACGATGCAGAAGATGTTGCCGACTGGATGGGCCTCTACCCGACATGTTGGGCCATGGCCAGCAGGGTCTTCGAGGCCCAGTCCGGAACATATATATATATATATATATATATATATATATATATATATATATATATATATATATATATATATATACATATATATATATATATATACATATATATATATATACATATATATATATACATATATATATATACATATATATATATATATATACATATATATATATATATATATATATATATATATATATATATATATATATATATATATATATCCTTTTCTTGTTAGTCCTTGCCCTATTACAACATTTGAGAAGTCCTTATGAGATCTTTGTTTCCTTGATTTTCCTGTTGAATTGATTTGATACTTGCATTAATTGTTTTGGATGTTAGCACAATTACATATGAGAGTGATTTGTCCCTTGTAGATATTGAGTTTTACTTAGTTAAGTGATTAGGTGATTCTTGTTTGAACATTTCATTGCTTATGTTGTTTGCTTGTCATTTGCGTTTAGAAGTTAGTCCATGATTATGTTGTGATTCTTTGTGAAGTTAGACTCTACTTGTAAGCAAAACCTTTCGGTTTGAACCATCAATTTAGGTGTGTTATCTTTATTTGATCTTGTGCTTGTTTCTCTTTGATCTAACATTTGTTTGAGGACAAACAAAGAAGCAAGTTGGGGAGAGTTGATAAGTGCCAATTTATGTTAATATGTAATATAGTTTTTGGCACTTTTCAAGAGCTAATTTGGACTTCTAATGCTTTTTCCCATTGTTTCCGATTAATTTTCGTAGTTTAGTTTATTTGCTTCAATAATATAAATTATTTAACTTTTGTTTTATGATTTTTAGGTTTCATAGTTGGAATGAAGAAAGCAAATCAAGGCGACTCTCTTTTGAAGATTTTTGAAGAAAATGAAGATTTGGAGCTCGCTACAAGCTCGCTTAGTGAGCTCCTAGCGAGCAGTTACAACAAAAAGTCAGGGAGTTTCTCGCTAAGCGAGGGCCTATGCTCGCTTAGCGAGCAAAGGCAGTTTAGCTATTAATGAATGCTCGCTTAGCGAGTCTTGCATTTTTCAGGATGTATAAAAGGGTTTCATCATTCATGTTTTGGGGACCATTTCATATTTCTTAGAGAAAAAACTCTAGAATTCAGATTTTCACTCATTTTCGAAGAATCAGCGTATCAATAGTTGGTAGATCATCATTGATGCTTCGTCTTTTTCATCTCTTTCTTGTAATGGAAGTTTCCATGGTTATGGATAACTAAACTCTTAATATGTCAAGGTTAGAAGGTAGATAGGTCTTTAATTTGTATGTATAGTCTTTGATCATTGTGTAAGAACTCTTGATGATAAATATATGGTGAAAAACTTTGTGTTTATGAAATATATTTTGTGTTGCTTTATGATTGAGAAATGTGTTCAACACTTGACCTAGGTTTTTCATCCACCAAAGAATATAAGCTAGAGATAGTTATGAGACTTGGTGTTCACATTGTATTGATCTTTAATGTTGCCATTTTGATAGATTGAGTGAGAGATCATCAATGAATCAAAATGGTAAAACTCACAATTTGTGTTAGAAATAAACATCTTGAGAGGATATTGTGATTGTGTTTATCGTTTTAACGAGTTTGTCCGCTTGATCGAAACTATACGTGCAAATGGGCCTATCGAACCCTAGCTTTGGCATGTGCTTTTTTATAAACTCTTACCACCCGATATCTTTAGCTTGTAGTTTTAATTAGAATGCAAAGTAAACGTTCCATAGAATAAACCAAAACCCTTGTTACAATTAAGTCTTAAACTAGCTCAACTATAGAAAGACGGTGATATCACAAAACAATCTTTGTGGATCGATAACAAAAACCATAATCTATTTGTACTCCAACACATTTCCACTAAGAAGGGACTATAAACCATCTTAAGCAAGAAGAAATGTGGAAACTTATGTGTTCTTAAAGCTTGGAAGTGTGCTCAAAAACTTCTCCTTGGTGAATGCGGCGACAGACGGCGGTTTGCGGCAGAAAATCAAGAACTGTAGAACAGGAACGAAGTCGTCCAGAGGGAGAGCAAGCGAAAAAGTGCAGAAATGTCTTACAACATCTTATTTATAGAAATTGCTCGCACGTGGACAAACACGTGCGACCTAGGACATGCAAACGACGTAATCATAGCCTATGAGAAGACCTAGGTTAGTCGTCATTACATATTAAATATGCACGCTTTCTAAGGCACACGCGTCAGACAACTCTTCAGCACCTCTCAGCCATTGATATCCCTGTTTGTCGAGCACGTCACGCCGCTTGGGACGATTCGAACAAACCCCTAATCGGGCATGTAATCAAATTTTCACAGGACATGTGATCCATTCCCTGAGTTGCAAGCTACCCTTAAATCATCACTTATGCGACCAGAAGCAACGATTTAGGGGGCTCCTCGCTTTCTTACTTTAGCATTTGAGTGCCTTACAGGTACACTCATTCTTCTCCTTAACAACCAAGTCTCTTCAACAACGTTTGTGGACCGTATAAGGTTCTGATCACCGGAATAATAATGTATTTTCTAAGAAATACATCTTTTAAATTTTTTCTTCATATTTTATTTTTATTTTAAATTTCTACCTTTAAAACATCTTATTTTCATTTTCAATAAATGGTGAAGATTTATTGAACCCTCACATCACATGAGATGACCCCATTCATGTATTTTCTTATTAAATGTAAATTTTGAGGTTTCAATTTGGATTGGTCATCTACAATTAAATGGTGGAGATTTATTGAACCCTCACACATGCATCTTGACTTAGAACAAGTTATACATCATCCTTGAGTGTTGCATATATTTAATGACGCCTCCAACCCTTAAAGTACGTATATGTCAAAAAAAATATTAGTTAATATAAAATAAATAATGTATGTTGTTTGCTAAATATTTTTTCTTCCAAAAATAATAATAAAGTTTTGTATGGTAGCAACAAACTTGTTTGAAATATCAATTAATAATCCATAATTTCGTAATGGTGAGTAGTATTGGTGTATGAGAGTAGACAACAACATAAGAGACAATTAACATGACGATTTCTTCTCTTAAATAATTGATGAGATAAAATTAGATAGGAGGATTACGTTTTGTTTGTAAACAATAGTTGCATTTGTTAGCTTCATATAGATAATCAAAATTATGATGCTTGGTCGGTATCTTATCTTAATTATATATATATATACATGGTCATTAGCAATGAGATGTAATTTCAAATTTGGGTACCTAGAATCCTTGTTATTTATGAGTTATGTTTATGGTGATCTAGAGTGGAAGAAATAGGACGGTCTAGTTGGTGAAAGAATTGGACAATACTTTATTGTTAAAAAAACCCAAGAAAAATCAAACACATTTTTTTCTCTTGAAAGTGTGGTTGATATTTAGATAAACAAAATAACTTTAAAACTTATATATTAAAATCTTATTGGATTATTAATTTGGGGTCTACATGAGGAATATTTTTTATTTAAGGTTTTTCAAGAAACATGAAAGATATATCACATGTTTATTTAAAATTTTAAGATAATAGATATATGAGTTTTCTCTTTTATAAATGTTCAAATATTCAGTTTTATAATAAATGTAGGACTTTTCCATGTAACACTTTCAATTCACTTTTGTTATTTTTTTAATACTCTCTCTCAAATGTAAGTCTGTCAATAATATTTATTTCTTAAGCAGAAATTCTTTCATCCACATATGTTTGTTCTACCGTTGACACATTTTCAACGAGACAACCTCTTACCTACCACCATATGAGTAGGGATGAGAATATGTAAGACCGGCCTACAGAGATTATAACCTAACCTATTTAAGGTCATGTCAGACCTGTAATGCCCCAGTTTATTTATTTAATTATTTCATTTAAATAAATAGAATATTGTTGTGTGTTGTGTGGATTGTGATGTTTGATGATGTGCTGAGTAAAGAGATAATATTGTTTTAATTTATATAAGTTTAGAAAATTTATATTATATTAAAATAAATAATTAGAATATTAAGTGGAAGAGTAGTACGGTAATTAGACGAAGAATTAGTAAGGGCAAGATGGGGATTCCAAAGTAAGGGTCCAAGGGTTAGGTTGGGAATTTGGAAAAAAGAAGTCAGTTCTCGTGGAAAACTGATTGTGGAATCCTGAGAAGAGCGTGAAGAATAGGGAATAGGAGAAATGCTAGAAACAAGAATTCGCGAAGAAGAAAAGATTTTTCCATCGAATTAAGGTAAGGGTGAGATCTCTTGCATCTTTTAAGGGTATTATGATATGAATGTTATGGTAGATGTCCTTAGGTAGATGAGTGGGATTGGAGGATTAATAAATCGATGAATATGATATGAAATTGAGGAGTTTATGAAGTTTGAGTAGTATGTTTGTGTTGGTGTTATTAATTGTGAAAATTCTGGTGAAAACAGAGATTAGGATTGGTATTTTACATTAATTACATATGGGGGGTAGCTCCCCTTTATGTAATATTTGAACAAGTCGGTCCTCGTGGCCGCATATTTAATGCCTTTATGTTTTCTAACCTTGGAGGTCGTTTCATTATCTTCTTGTTGTGTGTGCATGTGTATCTGTCACAGGGCACACTTTATTTTATAATTTTCACTAAGTGTTTTTACAATGCTCAATCGCGTAGATGTTTGCTTAATAAACGTGTGTGATATTCTTTTTTATGCGTCCGCTGGTGACATGGTTTGTTTGTATGCTTGGCAAACTGTGCTCGGTTTATGTACATCTGATGGTTTGGGGAACCGGCAGACTGCCAAAGTATATTTGGTTGGCGAACGATGCTCGAGTCATGATGATGACTCGTGCTCTGCGGTGTGAACATCCCATTGCGAGTTGGGTGTTCTGTCTGGTTGTGGTACGAAGACGACGATGGACTCGGTTGTGGATCCAATCGTGTGACAGTGATTTTACTCGTTTGTGAGGGGAACCCTGTCGAAGATAGGTTTGGAATGCAATACGTGTACCTAGGTATGCATGTCAGGTCGATGCTTAAGCTTCATCGTTTGAATCCGAGCATGCCGACAGACGCCTTAAATGTAATATTATTTAAGTTTCTCAGTGTTCCAAGGACGAGCAAGTTCTTCCCTATTTAAATTTTCTAAGTAATAGGTCTCGTTCTCCGTTTTTGCTCGGACACTGTATGAACCTTCCCAGTTTGCGGCAAGTTTTTCTTCTTTGGAGTTTTTATTGTTTCTCCTCAAGATGAGGCTGCCGACCTCGAACGCTCGTTTTATGAATTTCGAGTCATGTCTGATGACGATCTTTGGTTTCAGTGATGCTTCGCGTATGGCTGCTCTCGATCTAACTTCCTCGACCAAATCGAGCTCCTCGCGTAGTGCTTCCAAATTAGTTTCCTCGTCCATTGGAGCTTCTGTCTGCCTGGACGATATATGCATTTCTATGAGAATAACGACCTATGTTCTGTATGCTAGTCGGAAAGGGGTTTCCCCGGCTGTGGAAAGGGGCGTGGTCCGGTATGCCCATAAAAGTCTGTGTAATTCCTCGACCCATCGTTTCTTGATCTCAACCAGACTTCGCTTGAGCCCCCGAAGGATGACCCTGTTTGCTGCTTCGGCCTTTCCGTTGGTTTGTGGGTGTTCGACTAAAGCAAAGTGTTGTTTTGTCCTAACGTTGGCGACAAATTCCTGGAAGTTCTTATCCGTGAATTGTGTGCCATTGTCAGTATCTTTGTCCTAGGGTATCCCGAACCGAGCAAGGATGTTACATTTAAAGAAACGCAATATGTTGAGGGCTGTTATCTTGGCTAGAGATTCAGCTTCTATCCACTTTGTGAAGTAGTCCACTCCGAAGATCAAGTATTTATTCTTGTTCGGACCGACGACAAAGGGACCGAGGAAATCTAGGCCCCACCATGCGAATGACCATTGAGAGGACATTTTCTTAAGCTCATTTGGAGGCTCTAAGTGCATGTCCCTGTGTCGTTGGCATTTATCGCATTTTTTCACGTGCTCTTTGGCGTTATTCTACATTGTTGGCTAATAATAACCTTCTCGGAGAGCTTTCCTTGCCAGAGATCTTCCGCCCAGGTGTTGGGTGTTGATGCCTTTGTGGACTTCGCGCAAGATTTGCGGGATTAATTCTTCCTCGACACACTTGAGGAGGGGAATGAAGAATCCCCGTCGATAGAGTTTTCCTTCGACTAACACGTATGAGGAGGCTCATCGCTTAACTATATTGGCTTCTTTTGGGTCTTCTGGCAATTCTTCATTAGTTAAGTATTTGTAGATCGGAGTCATCCAGCAGCTGGCGTCGCCGATGACATTTACGTCTATTATCGAGGATATCTTTTCAATGCTGGGGCGAGGAAGTATTTTATGTATGACAAAATTGTTTCTGCCTTTCTTCTTCGTGCTCGCGAGTTTTGATAGCACATCTGCTTGCACGCCGTTTAAGGACTGGATAAGTTTTTTGGATTTCAGCGTGTGGGTTTCGGCGAAAGCTCGACACTTATCGTGGTTAGCTTCTATTCCTATTTCGGTTAGATAAAAATCGAGGAACTTTTCCGCTCATACCACGAACGTGCACTTTTCAGGATTGAATCACATTTTTCACTTGCGTACTTGATCGAAAATTTTATTTAAGTGGAGAGCATGATCGGTTTCCTCGTGGGATTTAACAATCATGTCGTCCATGTAAACTTCGAGCATGTCCCTGATTTCTGTTCGAAAGACTTTGTTCATCATTCACTGGTAGGTAGCGCTCGTGTTTTTCAAGCCGAATGGCATTACATTGTAGTAATAGTTACCCGATTCGGCATGAAGGCGGTGTACCTTTTGTCGGTCATAGCCATAGGTATTTGGTTATACCGGAATAGGTGTCGAGGAACGATGGTAATTTAAAACCTTCATAATTATCGACCAACTTATCAATGTTAGGCAAATGGTAAGCATCTTTCGGGCAAGCCCGATTGAGATCAGTGTAGTCAACGCTCATGCACCATTTTTCATTGCTCTTTTTTACTATTACAACATTTGAGAGCCAAATGGTATACCTGGCTTCTGTTACAAAATGTGCCTCTAGAAGGTCTTTCACGGCCTGCTCGACAACCTCTAATTTTTCTTGGGACTGCTTCCTCCTCCGCTGTGCTACTGCTCGGACCAATGGGTCTATGGTTAAGTGGTGGCATGTTGTTTCTGGGTCCAAGCCCGACATCTCAACAGCGCTCCACGCGGACAAATCAAAATTCTCCCTGAGGCACGCTTTCAGTTGTTTCCTTGTGAGGTCTGGGAGGTCTACTCTGACCTTCACCCCTTTTGTAGGATCCTCTCCCAATGCAACCAGCTCGAAGTTTCCGTCGGGCACGGGGAGAGCAGACGAAGAAAGATTTGCGACCAAATGTGCTTGTTCCTCTTCGTCGGAGAAACTGCTATCAAGATCGACCGAGTCTACTCGAGGAAGTGGCTTTGGTTCCTCGAAGCTACAGGGGGCGGCCTTGTCTTGCTTTGGCTTGAGAGCTATGTTGTTGAGCCCTTTGGATACAGCTTCGTAGCACCGGAGAGCAACTTCTATGTCCCCGTGGAGGGTGGGCACCTGTCCTGATGAAGTATATTATTTCATTTTTAGGTGCACTATGGAAGGCACGACAATGGGCTCGACAAGGGTATGTCGACCTAAGATGCACTGATATAGAGACGAGCAATCAATTACGAGGAACTGCATTTTAATGGACTTGGCATTTTCACCAGCTCTAAAGGTTACAATCAGGTCGACGTAGCCCTAGGGTCTAGAGATAATATCGTTGAATCCTTGGAGATCTGAGCCTACGTAGGTTGTCAAATGTGTCTCGTTGAGTTGCAGGGTTGCAACGAGTTAGGAATACATGATGCCAACAAAGCTTCCCTGGTCGACTAGGATCCTTAGGACGTCAAAGTTGTCCATTTAAGCATGGACGAGCAGGGGAATGTTGGCGTTAGATGCTCCGTCGAAGAGGTCTTCCTTATAGAAAGAAATGGGTGTTGATCCTCCACGGGGAGGGTCAAGAGTGGAGCTTTGGTTGGAGTTGGTACTGATAAGTTGATTAAAATGTTGCTTAACTGACCTCACTGTAACTTTGTTGGGCCTTCCCCCTAAGATGACCATTGTAGAAGGGAAAGACTCCCACAGGCTATAGGCAGCAAAATATGCAGGACCGGTGTACGGTTCGGGGATGTATAAATCTTCTGGCCGTGTGATGCTAAGGGCGGCCTGGAGATTGGCTTCCGCGGCTGGGGGATCAGTTTCCTCGAATTTTCGAGCTTCCTGTACTTCCTGTCGGGGAGTCTCATTTCATTTATGAATTGTTTCAGATGGCCGTCTCGAATAAGGATTTCAATGGCATCCTTCAGGTGGATGCAATCGTCGGTGTTGTGCCTGTGGGACTTATGAAATTGATAGTATTTTGTCTTGTCTATGTTTGATTTGTTCGGAAGTTGTTTAGGAAATCTAACACCAGCTTGGCGGAACTCGAAGAGGATTTTCTCCCTGGTCGCCGCGAGGGGCGTAAAATCGTGGAACCTCCCAACTGAGCCTTTAAGCTCCCGCAGTTAACGGGAGTGATCTTCCTTTCGTTTTTCTCCTCCCCGACGGGATGTCATGGAGTCGTCATGTTTAGATGGTTTGGCATCCTCGTGGCGCCTAGTATCGCAGGCAGTGTTGTCTGCCTCTTTTTCCTCGTATTGAATGTATGCTTGTGCTTTGAGGAGAAAGGAATCAAGCGTGGCGAGTGTCTCGATGCCCACAGCTCTCCTGAAGTCGCTGTGGGGATGGAGTCCCCACTTAAGAAGGTATTTCTTCATATCGTTCGTGGTCGAGACCTGAACGACTTCCTTGTTGAACCTTTCGATGTATGCCTGTAGATGTTCGTCTTTGCCCTGGATGATCGCTTCCAAAGAGGCCTCAATCTTTGGATGTCTTCGTGAAGCAGTGAAGTGTCGGGAAAATGTTCTCCCAAGTTGCCTCTAGGACATGATGGATTTGTGGGGAAGGCTCTTGTACCAAACCATAGCTCATTTCCTCAGTTTCATAGGGAAGAGATGGGATTTAATTGTCCCTTAGATGCCCCTGTAATCCAGTAGAGCGTTGTTGTTCTTGATGTGCTCATCTGGGTCTGTCGGTCCGTTGTAGGTTCCCAGGGTAGGGGGCTTCTCGACCCCTTTTGGGAGCCTAGTAGACATGATCTCGTCTGAGAAGTGGCCACGAGGTTCATCCTCGTTGCTAGAATGAGAGGTGGAGCGGGAGCGATTGTCTCGGTGTCGACAAGGAGGAAGCGATCTTGAACGATTTCTTGCACCCTTATGTGATGGTCGTGCTCCTGCTTGGAGAGTCCTTCGGGTCTTTCTAGCTTCAGGGGACTTGTTTCGTCGAGGGGACGAACGATTCTGTGTGAGAGGGGGACCTGGTGTGTCTTGCCTCCTCTATATTTTTTAGCCTTTCGCTCTGACGCAAGAGTAAAAGGTTGATGTTGTTAGTCATTTCGACCATATATGTGAGTGTCTGATTCGTCCCTTTTGGGATGGGAATTATGGGGATATTAGCGGGCGTGCTCTCAAGTGGCACAAACGGTTCAGGTGACGGAGAGGCAGTACGCCCATCCTGGAAGCGATCAGGCTCCCCGAGGGGAGGGATGGTTCCATTGTTTTCCCGTTGTTTGACGGGAATGTTTGAGAGGACTCGAGCATTAATGGAGTCGTCGTGGAGAGCCATTGAGAGAGGTTGAATAGTGATGTTTTTACTTTCACGATCTAGACATGAGAAAACGGGGCAACATGAAATTCCACAGACGGCGCCATTGATCATAACTATGATCAGGATCTACAATTGTTGCAGACGCTGAAGTGGATCTTGAAGTCTTTGCTTGGTCGTCGAGGAGAATGAGGTTGTACCTGTAAGGTACTCTGATGCCAAAGTAAGAGCGGACAGAAGAGTATGCAAGTACGAATAAAAGTGTTTATGGAGTGAATATTCGATCCCTGACCCTCTCATGTGAGAGGGTTTATATAGAGAGCCCCCATCGTTTGGCTAATGGTTCTTATTTTGGGTCTGGATCATAGATTGCCCGAAAATAGGCAACTGTCAGAAACTAGCCGTTGGGACAAGTATACCTGGTCGGATTGGATTTACGTCGAGCATAGAGATATCCGAGTAGAAGATGTCTTCGGTTGAATCTGAGTGACTTTTGCGGGTGTCGAGCAGAAGTATGGAGGGAGCAGAGAAATCTGATCACGTGTAACAGTGGTCGACAGGTTCTCCTCGGCTAAGGGGCTTGGAGCCAGTTAGTCTCTTTGACATTTGGGCTATTGGGTTGTCTCATGTGCAGGAATGGATTGGGTCATGCCTAGTCATTGGGCCAGTCCGGAATAAAATCATATATAAATATAGAATATAAAAGTGAGAGCCCCAGACGGTAACTTTGGTGGCCTACCCCTAAGATCAGCCCTAGTCCTATATATTTATATATATTAGAAAAAAATGTTAAATAAGATAGCATATATATACATATGTATTAGAAAAATGCTAAATAAGTTGATTTATATATATATATATATATATATATATATATATATATATATATATATATATATATATATATATATATATATATATATATATATATATATATATATATATATATATATATATATATATATATCGACATGTAAGACTTCTTAAGTAATATAAATTAATTGAAAGTTTTAATAAGAAACATATTTTTAAATAGGTTTTCTGGTCAGACATTTAAAAATACCGGACAAAAAAGAGTTTATGGTAGGCCATAGACAAAATTTAGATATTGTAAATTTATCATAGTCAGACTTAGACTAATACACCAGTGATACACACGAGTCCCTCCGATTAACTCGACATATATTACGTGGTAGAGGTCATCCAATTAGAAGATCAAGTCGATTTTAAGGGATAAGTGATTTGGGATATTAGGGAGAACACTACAACAAACAAGATCTTAGACAGCGCTTTTTTTAGCGTTAGACAGCGCTTTAAAGCGCTGTCTAAACCTCCGCTGCTAAAGGTTTAGACAGCGCTTTTTAAAATGTGAAAAGCGCTGTCTAATCCCCCACCCTTAGACAGCGCTTTGGCCAAAAGCGCTTTAAAAGACCCTCTTAATTTAAATTTTTTAGGTACACATTAGACAGCGCTTTTCAAAAGCGCTGTCTAAGCCCCTACCTTAGACAGCGCTTTGGCCAAAAGCGCTGTCTAAGCCCCTCCTATTTTAATTTTTTTAGGTATACCTTAAACAGCGCTTTGGCCAAAAGCGCTGTCTAAGCCTCCACCTTAGACAGCGCTTTTGCCTAAAGCGCTTTCTAATCCCCCCCTTAGACAGCGCTTTTGCCAAAAGCGCTGTCTAAAGTATACGAAATTTTTTGTAGGATTTGTTTGTAACCACATTTTTTCCAGGTTTATAAACCAGAATTGGTACCTGTTTTCAACCAGATTTTTGCAGTCAATTATCACATTTTATATATGCCATTTTGGCCTTTTTTTACCAAAATTTGGCTAACCAATTCAAACCAATTCAAACCAAATTTGCCATAAATGTATCAAAATATATACAAATTTATGTTTACATTTATAAGTCATTACATATACTACTACAAATGTACACATTAATTACACACTTTGAGCTCTATCATGTATTGACACCACTCCTCTTTGATTTCGTCCACTTGATCCTTTGTATAAGATGCACACTTGAATTCATCAAAGTACTACATAATAATATAACATATTTTGAATTAATTCCAACTATTTAATTATATGAGATATGTGTAAATATAAAAATAACTCATAAGTTAGAAATACATACATCGGTGGGAATCTCTAATCGGCCCAACATGAGAGTATCTCGCATAAACCTCAACATGAAATACCCGCAATCTATTTCATTACGTTGAAGAGGACACTACATATGAAAAAAAAATATGAATTATAAATCCTAAGTTTTATCAAGTGTAGTCATCACTAATATAATAAAAAACGCGGTAATTAAAAATATACCGCCACTTTAATCCATGAAATGGAGTTGGCGCCCCTCCTTGAGGTCTGGATAACTCGTTGGGCACGAAAAGCTTGTAGGACGCTAATAAAATAAAAATGAAGCAATTAGAACAATTCACATAAACTAAGAAAAATTTTGAACATTCTCACTTACGTGTCAATTAGGTCCTTCATAACCGGGTATGTTGTCCAATCATTTCCTAACGAGTCAAGATAATACACAATTTCTCGGATAGGATTGATTGCGAGCAACAACCAATGTCCACTGTAATGATTAGGCAAATGTTAGATGGTAACTTGGAAAATAATTATTATAGATGAATTTAGAATGAAATGCTAACCCGGTATTAAACGGTAAAAAAAACAACTTCTCCGCATTTTTATTCTCCACGAGGATCCGAAGAACGTACTCCGTCACGGTATCCGGTCTACTTATCATTAAAGTATAGTTGACGGTCGCGGGTGCTAAGAATCCGAATGACACGTCCAAACCATTGGGGCGCATCAATTTGTCATACAAAAACCTAATATAAAAACATCATTAACATAAAGTAAACATCATTAAAATAAGTTGTTTAATTAATAAAACAAAGTATGCCGAATTTACCTAACATATGTATTGACAACGTTGACGCCGATTTCTTCACGACCAAAAACTTGCATGAAGTCCTCATTACCAATCATTTGTTCGTAATCAAAGCCGAAAATCCCTACCTCCATAGGTATAGTCCGAACACCTCCGGTCGGTATATCGGTCATCTCTAGAAATGTCCTGAGGCACGACCTATACTTGGTGGTAGGTTTTTTCCTAGCTACGGACTTCTTAGCACCAGAACTTTGTACCCGTGCGGAGGCGTTGCTAACCTCCTTTTTTTGTTGTGCGGAGGCATTGCTAGCCTCATTTTCTTGAACCTACATGTCATATAAATAGTTAGATCAAATTAAGAATGTAACAACTTCCATGAATATATGTCATATAATTGTATATTACCTCTTTTCTTGAAACCGTGGACTCGGTATGCCGTGGAATCGCAGTTTCTTTTGATTTGGATTGTGTGGGAGTCTATTTAACATAGGAAAATATGTAAGTAAAATTTTAAGCATAAATTTTAAACTTTGAATATACCAAGGAAAGTTAACATAAGTTTTAATCATACCTCATATCCTACGCATATGAGGTTTGTCGGCCATGCAACAAACGAACCTACTGCTTCGTGCACCGTTGTTGCATCCGAATCATCGCTAGGATATGGTAATGCTGCATTCGGCTCAACTGCAATATCAAATGATACCTTCAAACATCCAGCAGGGAGCTCTCTAGTGTGGAGTAATACTCCGCTAACGTTATGCACTTTTCCCTTGCCAACCATCCGATAGTATGGTGACGACAAATACAGCTGACAATGGGAAATGCCCTAAAATCAATAATAACAAGAAATCGTTAATGTGTATATATGTCAAATACATAATTTAAGAAAATAGTTCAATTTAAGACAATTATATGTAATTACCTCTGGAATGTTCGGCTGAAAGGTACAGTTGATAATGTCTTTGTCCGAAGCATCTCTGTATACTGTTGAGGCGCTAGCCTCTCTTTCTCTCCTCAATGCATCAAGCTCAGCTTGCATGGCTTCCATTCTTGCATGAAGCTCCCGATTACTAGGAGCCTTTCCTTTTTTAATACTCATGGAGGTCGGAGTGACTCCAAATCCCTTACCCCTCACCCGACCAGAGTACTCAGGGACATCTAATGCCCGACCAAGTATGCTCCTAGTATCATCGGGAGATAAAGACTGAGATAGCTCCTCCTGAAAAATCATATGAATATCGTACAATTGTCAAATATTTGTGTATAAAAATGTTATTCAATTAATGAAAAAATGTTATACTTACACATTTCTGGTATACTTGTAAAACTTCTTCTTGAGGAACTCCAGATTTGCCCACACGGGCTTCCTTCCACAAAACATGTGCAGGAAGAGATGATTCTGAACTTTCCTCCTTCTGCAGCTACACATTAAGTCATACAATTTGATCAGATAAAACTAATATATGATGAACAAATTTGTTATCGCAATTTAAAAATACGTACCATGGATTGTTCTAAACGTCCATATCCGACACGTCCTTTTCGGTACGGATATGCGGGACTTGATGCTCTTTCCCGATTTGTAGCACTTATTCTTTGAAAAACCGGGTCTTGTCTTTTGGATTTGAACGCTTCCCATTCTTCAGCCGATATCAAACTTTCATATTTTTGGGGAAGCTCCGCATCCACAAAATTACCATCCGCATCCTTAAGGAACTTGGATGATAAAAATGTCCGAAACCCTCTTAGAAGCTTTCCGGCCAATTTCATACAAAAGCCTCTTCTTTCTTCTTCGATGTTAAAACATCGCTAAGAAAAACATACAGATTGATAGTTAGTATCGGTAATTGAAAAAACATAATTGATACCGTATAATTAAGGGCCAAATGATTGTACCTTTATCTCACTCCAAATTTTATCTTTGGACTCTTTCAGCTCTTTGTTTCTCCAATCATCACATGTAATGGGAATTTCATTCCTTACTAGTGCACCGATAAAACTAGTTAAGGTATGCCCATTAGGTTCTATAAGCTGTCCCTGGGTGCTCCAATAGACATCTAGTATGATGCCTCGAGATCTTCCTTGGACCACCCTTCTCATTACTGTGATGCCTCTTCGAATTTCTTCTTCCGCGGATACTTTTTTAGGAACTTCCTCAGGTTGGTCATCAGCCATGTCTAACCTGTAATAAACCAAGGAAACCATCAAATATCAAATATAACTTATAATCAAAGCAATTGAAAACAAAAAAAATAAAGAAATCATGCATTATCATATATAACTTATAATCAAAGCAATTGAAAACAAAAAAATAAAGAAATCATGCATTATCACATATAACTTATAATCAAAACAATCGAAAAAATAAAATAAAGAAACCATGGATAATTTACCTAAGTCACTAACATCTCTTTCTTTTCTTTGTTGGAATATTAATCACTTGTTTCTTAGCAATGCGTACGGATGAATTGATCCAAATTCCCTCATTATGATCGTTTCTTATATATGACTCATCCGGTATAAGATCCTCAACTTCATCATTTCTATTCAAATCATTCCGTCTAATGCATGACTCATTCTCAACATCAATATCACATTGATCGACACCGCTATCATCAGTCACTTTGTTAGAGAAAAGCACTATAGACCATTTTGTACTCTTCGGGTCATTCACATAGAACACTTGTTTAGCCTGAGATGCTAGAATAAAAGGTTCATCTTTGTACCCCACCCTAGTAAGATCAACTTGCAAAAATCCAGACTTATCCATTCGTATGCCACTACTATTCACCCACTTGCAACCAAAGATGGGAATCTGAAACTTCTCGTAATCAAACACCCAAATGTGCTCAATAACTCCAAAATATGACAGATTTGCATATTTGGGGTTTAAGTCCTTCATGCTTGATATATGCATTGCTTCAGCTAGCACGGTGACACCACTATTTTGCATAGTACTCTTATCATCTTGTTCTTTGGTATAAAATGTGTATCCATTAATTGAATATGCGCTATGAGAAAACACATGCAAACTTGGACCATATGCCAAACATCTCAACCTTTCTGTTACCGAAGAAGGATCTGAAGAGCGCTTCAAATAAATATGATCCTTCAACCATTGTATGAAACTTTGATTGTGCTCTATAACTATCCAATTTTCATTTCTGTTCGGATTTAACCTTCGGAGTACATCCTTGTGCATTTCAACATATGGCTCAACCTCATTATTATTGTGCAGAACATACAAATGAACTTGATCCCGTTCATCCCTTGATATTGTCACAATTTTATTCCCAATTAATTTTTTACCTTCCATTTTGTCGAAAATCTGAGCTCTGGGGAGTCCAATCGATTGAACGTTAGACAAATATTCAGTACAAAACTCAACAGCTTCTTCAACAATGTATCGTTCAACAATACAACCCTCTGGTCGACTTCGGGATTTCACGTACCCTTTTAATATTTTCATATACCGTTCAGTAGGGTACATCCATCTCATATAAGCTGGTCCACACAACTCTGTCTCTTTCACAAGATGAACAACTAAATGAACCATTATGTCAAAAAAAGACGGAGGAAAATACATCTCAAGCTCACACAAGGTAATTACAATCTCTTTTTGTAGTGTTGGTAAGATCTCGGGATCGATCACCTTACTACAAATTGACCTAAAGAAAAAACACAATTTAGTTATGGAACTTCTTACTTTTTCTGGCAAAATAGAACGTATACCGATCGGTAGAAAATGTTCCATTATAACGTGACAATCATGTGTCTTCAAATTCTTCAACTTGAGGTCTTTCATAGAAACAAGTCTTCTGATATCAGATGAGTATCCTTCTGGAACCTTAACTTCACTCAGAGACTTACACAAAATTTTTTTCTCCTTTCTAGATAAAGTAAAAGCAGCAGGTGGTAGATATGTTCGTCTTCCTTTCTTCACGGGTGCTAATTCAGTTCTCATTCCCATTTTTAACATGTCCTCCCTTGCTTTAAGGCCATCCTTAGACTTGCCTTTTATATTGAGTAATGTACCGATAACACTTTCAAATACGTTTTTTTCAATATGCATAACATCGAGAAAATGTCTCACGTACAAAGACTTCCAATATGGCAATTCAAAAAATATCGACCTTTTCTTCCACCCACCTTTCACAATCTTATGTGCAAAAGGCTTGCCAAACTCAGTACGCACATCTTTCACCTTTTCAAAAACTTGTTCACCTGACAATGCGGGTGGAGCTCTACGATGTTCGGTGTCTCCATTGAATGCTTTTCTCCACCCACGGTAGTGATGTTTAGAATGTAAGAATCTACGATGACCGAGAAACACATTCTTCTGGCAAAGTTCCAATCGGATCGTATCGGTTCCGTCTTCACAAACAGGACACGCACGTTGACCTTTAATGCTATACCCAGATAGATTCCCGTATGCTGGAAAATCATTAATTGTGCCAAACAACATCGCCCTCAAATTGAAACTTTCTTTCCTATATCCATCATAAACCTCCACACCGTTCTCCCACAAAATCTTTAAATCTTCGATCAGAGGTGTCAAGTATACGTCTATGTCATTACCTGGTTGTTTAGGCCCAGAGATTAACATAGATAACATCATGTACTTACGCTTCATACATAGCCACGGAGGTAGGTTATAAATCATAAGAATCACAGGCCATGTGGTATGTGAAATACTTTGAAGACCATGTGGGTTCATTCCATCAGTAGATAATGCCAATCGAAGGTTTCTTGCTTCTGATCCAAACTCAGGATAATCATTATCAATCTTCGACCACTGTGGTGAATCAGCCGGATGCCGATACTTTCCATCGGTAATTCTTTCATCTGCATGCCAAGTAAGATGTCTTGCATCGGTTTCACTACGAAACATGCGCCTAAATCTCGGAATTATCGGAAAATACCATAAGACTTTTGCGGGAGATAATCTTTTCTTATATCGAGACAAACCGCATTTGGGGCACTCAGTTAACGTTGCATATTCGTTACGAAACAAAATGCAATCGTTAGGACAAGCATGTATCTTATCATAGCTCATGCCAATAGAGCACAACATTTTTTTTGCCTCATAGGTTCGATTAGGAAGAACATTATCATCCGGTAGCATTTCTCTCATAAGGGCCAACAACTCTGTGAAACTTTTATCCGACCATCCATTGCCCGCCTTTAAGTTGTACAACTTTAATACCGCAGAAAGTCTTGAGAATTTAGTGCAACCTTTGTACAACGGTTTCTCTGCATCGCTTACCATCCTCTCAAACATTTCAGGACAATCATGAAGATCTTCTTCCAGTGCTTCTACAATCTCTTCAACTCGATCACAATCATATGTTTCCGTGTCTTTGTCGTATGAAGCATAGGTCGTATTTCTTTTTCCACTCGATTCAACATTCCCGTTAATTTTCTCACCATGAAATATCCAACACTGATAACTTTGATCAATTCCATGCCTCAGCAAATGCGATTTCAATCCATGTGCGTCAACCTTACCAATATAACAACAACGCAAGCAAGGACAATGCATTCGTCTGGGGTTTTCAGCGTGTTGAACAGCATACTTAACGAATTCCGCAACCCCACTCTCGTACTCTTTGGTCATTCGATCGGCACAGATCCATGTTTTATCCATGGTTTTCCTACTTATTAAAGTAAACAATCAATCCAGACGAAAATACATAACTAAGGTAGTATCTTTGAATATCCTAACAATTTTAAAGTTCAATTCATTTTAAACTTCAAAAACGTATACATAACCAATGTTAATATAAACTTCAATAACGTATTCGATACGCCAATATACCAACTTTAATTACCTCATCACTTTCATTTTTTATATTATAAGAATCAAACTTTTTCTATTACAATATACCTATAACTATACCTATAACACGTTAATTTTTCTATAACTAACTTTAATTTTCTATTAGAATATACCTATAACTATACCTATAACTATACTTATAAACATTTTCTATGAATCAAAACAAAGGATAATACACTAAACTCACTTTTTATGAATCAAAACAACAATGTACCTTCTACACTCAATGTACCTTATGAATCAAAGCAACTTAAACAAAGGATTATACACTAAACTCACTTTTTATGAATCAAAACAACAATGTACCTTCTACACTCAATGTACCTTATGAATCAAAGCAACTAAAACAAAGGATAATACACTAAACTCAGTTTTTATGAATCAAAACAACAATGTACCTTCTAAACTCAATTTTTATTAATCAAAACAACTTAAACAACAATAATAAACTAAACTCAGATTTTATGAATCAAAACAACTAAAAAAAGGGATAAACTAAACTCAGTTTTTTTCAATCAAAACAACAATGTACCTCCTAAAATCAATTTTTAAGAATCAAAACAACATAAACAAGAATATTACACTAATTGAAACGAAGTTACTGTGTTCAAGAATCGAAAAATCAAGAAATGACCAAACATACCGCAAGAATGGAGAATGAAGAACGAAGAATCAAGAATCGAACTCAAGAAATGAACAAACGAAGTCAATGATTCTTCAAACACGTTCACTGATTCTTCAAACTGTGTTTCGCTTCAACTGTGTTTCGCTGCTGTTAGGGTTTCTTTCGCAGGAGGGAAAACAAAAGAACAGAGAACGCAAATAGAAGTCTGAATTTTAATTTTAATAAGACCTTAGACAGCGCTTTTGGGAAAAGCGCTTTCTAAGGTATGCCTTAGACAGCGCTTTTCAAAAGCGCTTTCTAAACCCCCTCTTAGACAGCGCTTATGGTTTTATTTTTTTTTTAAATTTAAAAGCTTTAGACAGCGCTTTATCAAAAGCGCTGACTAAGGTGAATATTTAAAAGCGCTTTCTATAAGCGCTGTCTAAGGGGGGGTCTTAGACAGCGCTTTCTAAAAGCGCTGTCTAAGACCCCCCCTTAGACAGCGCTTTCATTATTTTTTTGGAACATTTTCCGTGTTTTTTTTAAATTTTAAACTTGGACAGCGCTTTCTCTTAAAAGCGCTGTCTAAGATGCGCTGTTAAAAAGCAGTTTTGGCGTAGTGGAAGATGAGGTGTTTTGGGATATTAGGAAGAAAAGTGAGATATTCAGACCAAAATAATTTCCATTGTTAAAATCTTTAGCTATTCATAATATGCACACATCATTTCACTCATTTGCACAATATTGCTGTACGCTATTTGGTGATCATCATAATTACAGTACTATGGTAGTATATCAGAATGGTCTGCTATATGTTTGTACATAAATAATATTGACATCTCTTAAAGAACAAAATTTTCTTTTGAATTAATATCTACATTTAATGATAAATGTATAAAAAATATCCATTTAAGATAACTCAAATGTCCATTTAAGATAACTCAATTGATAACTGTATACAAACATCAGAACCAGAGTAGCAAATTCTAATCCGCAACATCATATTTATTTACTTTTAAAGATAAATTTGATCACTTAAATTACTTATAAGAAAATAGAAAAATAAAAAGTTATATATAAAAGGTTTGATAAATTTGTACCCAAAAATAAAGTTTTGATAGATTGGTAGAGTTGACTTCAAACATAAATTCATTATTTGATTGAAATCTGTTGCCTGCTTGATGTGTAAGGAAGATGATCACTTCAGTTTGGATTCTCTTTTGTTGGACCCCATTTCTTCTAATCATGCTTATAATCTTTTTCTGTTCTTGACCTCAATTATTGAAAGCTAGCAGCCACACTAATCCGTTTTCACCTCAATGTCATGCTATAAATCACTTCCGATATCATGTTAAAAATTGGATAGACTTTTCACTATAGAATGATTCAAATGAATAGCCACAAACACTATGAAAAGTTGAGCCCACATCAAAAACAGCCAAAGAAAGTGTATGACAGAGGGCATAGTTGGAGTAATCAGATCAGAGCAACTATGTCCACAAATTGAGGAACAAATTACAACAAACTCATAGTATTCAATTTTCGACATCCTTGCATTGCACTCACTAACTTGTACTGTAATTTTATCATTATTGGAATTGACCTCACTATCACATCTTAATAGCCTTAAAATCTTTACTAATCTTTAGTTGCAATTTTGCCCCTAAAAGCATGTGACACTGTCATCAACCGTAACAACACAAACTGAAAAAACAGAATGATTATTTTTTTGAGGGACCCAAACTACCAAGAACCCAACAAAATTATATCAGCTTTTTAGAGGTCTTGATGACCCATTGGTGAATATTGCATGATTTTAGTACACTTTCAGAATCAAATCAATGATTCACTTTTACCTAGTGATAGTGCTGTTCTTTCTTTTTCACACACACAAGTCAATGATTTCAATACTTCATCGCTTGTTGACTCCGCAACTAACAAGGACTAATCAATAGATGCATGAGTGAAGCGACCCTACCCTAGCTACTTTCATCACTATATAAGTGCTTATCCATAATATACGGAGCATGAATATCCTAAACACCACTATGACGATATCATGAATATCCTAAACACCACTCTGACACGACGACACCAATAATAATTTAAAGAAATGAATAAATTAAATATAATCAGAAATGATGCAAGTGTCTGATCCCGACACGGACATAGACATACTGTTTTTTCTAAGTGTCTGTGCTACATAGTCCATTTTTTTTGCCAGATATCTATCATCAGCGCACTACTGCAGAGATTAATCCTCAAATCCTAAAGAATCATGATGACAATAAAATACCAAAATCTTCTCTTAAGAAAATTAAACATACTGTGTATCGAGGGATAAATTCAAACCTAAGACTTCTTTCGAAGCAGTCTCTTATCATCTGATCCAAATATTGTTGGTAGCGATTATCTATAATTGAGATAAAGTATGAGTGGAGGAGATTTATCGCAAGAGATATAATTAGGAGATTTGTAAGGTAACATAATTCTTTTTAGTGATAATAGCAGCACTAATTGGTGGCACATGCTTGCATGAAAAAGGCAACACATAGAAATTTCTTTATTAAGGATTGTTAGATAAATACAATCTATAATCATGAGGGTTTTGATAATGTTGGTAGACCTCAAACATTTACTAATTGCAATATCTATAATTGTTAACCACCATTTGCTTCCTTAAAAGGATTAGTTTTCCACCAAACTACATCTCCTGGTCGGTTCTTTACTGCTTTAAGGGAATTGTGGTTGATAATTCAAATCATATTAGACCTAATGCTGGATTTTTCTTTGTCGTTTTAAATATTTCATTATGTGGTGTGCATAAAGTCTTATGTGTAAAGTAAAACCAAATCATTTTTAAATTTTAGTTTGTTAAATATATGAACACTAGCAAAATACACATATTTTCTAATAACATATCACATTAGTCAAATAATTGTATTTTCTAATAACATATCACATTAGTCAAATAATTTACTGATGTGAAAATGATATGTGGTGGTATTTTTGAAATTTTGAACAAAATTTTGTTGATATTTTATCGGTTGATAGTGATAGCAGGTTCAATAGAATTAAAAGACAACCCAAATATTTAAGTGATTATTTGATCAATTAAGTGATTTATTTTAATTAGTATTTTATCTTGTTGGGTCTAGCCCTATCCATTATAGTTTGCACTATTGTATTTAAGTCACCTTGAATCTCTTGAGAAGGTAGAGAAAATTAATCAAACTTATTTCTTTCTTATGTTTTTATGTGTATTCAATTGGTGAACCCTAGTTTGATAATATTTGTTAATCCCATTGCATCATTGGTGCTTTCATCTTGAATTCATGGCCCCTCCTAAACCACCTCAACCCACCCCTCAAGAAATAGTTGAACAAGTTGTTCATACATCAAACATCCACATAGATAATGCAATTAATCAAATCCACTCAGATCTGGATGAGAGATTTGACCTTGTTAGAACAGATCTGGAAAAAACACAACAAAATCTGGGCACTATTCACACGAAAATGGAGAGTGAAAGGAAGCTCGTGGACTCTCGCTATGAGTCTCTCAGGGCGTCGCTGAATAAACTACTGGTTGAACAACCATCTCAACCTCACACAGCTTATTCTTCCATTCCCAGCTCATCAGGTATTACCATTCTGCCCTCTTCTTCTCCTATGAGTTCTGCGGCTACTGCTAGCGCCTTCACCCCCACCTAAACCTTTTTACGGCCAGCTGCCAGATCTACCCAAACACCACTCATGAAAAATCCTACCCCATCCTCACCCACATGACCATCACATTCCCCTTATTCCAAATACAACCCTTATTAATGTCAAACCATATCGTTATCCCCACTCACAAAAGGATGTGATGACCACAATAATTAAAGACATGCTCAAATAGGGAATTATTAAACCCAGCAACAACCCTTATTCATCTCCTGTCTTATTGGTTAGGAAAGAAGACGGGACTTGGCGGTTTTGTGTGGATTACTGCGCCCTTAATGTTGTCACTGTCCGAGACCGTTTTCCTATACCCACTATTGATGAGATCTTTGATGAATTGGGATCAATAACTATTTTTTCTAAGATCGATCTTCGATCTGGATATCACCAAATACGGGTCACACCAGAGGATACACATAAAACTGCTTTCCGAACATTCGATGGACACTATGAGTTCCTAGTAATGACATTTGGCTTAACTAACGCTCTTAGTTCATTTCAGTCCACAATGAATGATTTATTTCACCATTTTCTACGCCGGTTTGTTTTAGTTTTCTTTGATGATATATTAATCTATAGTTCCTGCATTAGTGAACATGCTAATCATTTACAATTGATTTTAGATATACTTTTATCTCATCATTTTTATGCCAAATTGTCCAAATGTGTTTTTGTTGTTCCTTGTGTTGATTACTTAGGTCATGTTATTTAAAGCGAAGGTGTAACCCCAGATCCTACGAAGATTCAAGCAATTTTGGATTGGCATACGCCTCGTTCACTCACGGCTCTCAAGGTTTTTTAGGCGTCACCGGGTTTTATAGACGTTTTGTACGTCATTACGCCTCTCTCGTCGTTCCTCTCACCAATTTATTGAGTTTCACTAAGTTACAATGGAGTACATCAGCAGATACAACTTTTACAAATTTAAAAATAAAAATGACTGAAACCCCTGTTCTAGGCCTCCCTGACTTCTCCTGGGTATTTGTCATTGAAACTGATGTATCTGCAGTAGCTATAGGCACCGTTCTATCCCAGCAAGGCCATCCTTTAGCATTTTTCAGCAATAAGATTTGTCCCATAATGCAAGCATCTTCAGTGTACGTTCGAGAAATGTACGCAATAACAGAATCTGTCAAAAAATGGCGTCGATATTTAATTGGAAGAAAATTCAACATTTATACTGACCAGAAGAGTTTAAAGAATATGTTAGTACAAACTATACAAACTCCTGAATAACAGAAGTGGGCTGCAAAATTATAAGGTTTTCATTTTGAAATTTTTTACAAACTTGGCAGAGTTAATCAGGTTGCAGATGCCCTGAGCAGAAAACACAGCGAAGACGCAACAATGTTCTTCTCCATCTCTTCTCCAGTTCCGCTTCTCCTCACACAATTAAAAAATTTCTATGAGTCCACAGACAAAGGAAAGCTATTCATACTGATGTTTCAATGCAAAAAACTTTTCAGTTTCAAGGAAGGGTTGCTATTTTACAAAGATAAAATTTTTATACCTGATACTCAGGACCTTCGTACACACATGCTCAGAGAGTACCATTCCACCCCAACAGGAGGTCACTCTGGTCTTCAGCCCACCTTATCTCGTGTTTCTGCTTCATTCCTTTGGCCTGGAATTTACAAAAACATAAAAAAGTTTGTTAAATGTTGTGTAACCTGTCAACAGAACAAATATATGCCTACAAAGAAGCCAGGGTTGCTTCAACCTTTGAACACACCATCATTATTTTGGGACCAACTGAGTATGGATTTTATTACTCACCTACCGACATCCTTCGGACATACGGTGATTTGGGTTGTGTGCGACAGACTCACTAAATTATGTCACTTCATTGCTCTCCCAACTAAGTTCACTGTGAAATATTTAACACTTCGCTTTTCAGTTGAGATTTGTCATCTCCATGGTGTTCCTTCATCGATTATTTCAGATCGGGATCCATTATTCCTTAGCACTTTCTGGAAGGAACTTTTTCGAGCTCAAGGGACCACACTGAAATACAGCTCCGTGTACCATCCTGAAACTGATGGACAAACAAAGGTAGTTAATCATTATCTTAAAACATACCTAAGGTGTTTCACCTGTGAAAATCTAAAGAAATGGTTTATCTACTTACACTTAGCAGAGTTTTGGCATAACTCTGCTAATCACTCGTCCATCCACATGTCGCCCTTTGAAGCTCTGTACGGTCGACCATCTCCTTCTTTTCCCATCTACCGTCATGGTTCCATCTCCTTATCACCCTTGGAAGCCTCGCTTCAAAAACGAGATGAACTGTTACAGACTTTCAGACAAAACTTTAAAAGAAGCAAGCAAAAAATGGAGACTCATAGCAATTTAAAAAGAGTCGATCGTACCTTTGAAGAAGGAAACTGGGTTTTACTCCGCCTCCAACCATACCAACAAACTTCGGTTCAGCGACGCGTTTCTCAGAAGCTTTCCACATGATACTTTGCTCCATTCAAGGTTCTTCGACGGATTGGAAAAGTAGCCTATTATATCGATCTTCCTCCTTCTTCGAAGATCCACCCAGTATTTCATGTTTCTCAACTCAAAACATACCATGGAACAAACCCTAACATCCACTTCAAACCACTTCCTTCGGATCCTCCAGTCTCAGACGACGACGAAGTTGACGATCATTCTCCTCAGAATCCACTTGCAGTTTCGTTACCTCAAGGTGAGAGAGACAAGGGCTTAATAAAAGTGTGAAGGTTTTAAAACAACCTGAAGCAAGGGAGACATAAATACAAATCGAAGCAAGTGTTACAAGGAAAAAAGTCGAAGAAAGAGAGAAAGTGAAACACTTTGAGTTTGAAAGTGTTGTATCTAACACGTTAAAGTCTCACAAAGACTTTGGACAAAGTACACAACCTAATTCTATAGCCTGCTCCAATACTTCCTTGGCATCTCAATTTGCACCGTTAAATACATTGGATCCTCTTTTGATTCAATCTCCTCCATCCAATTTTCTGCCTGTTGCACCTACCCCTTCATGTGACAACATACAAAACCATGCCACTCCCACTATTCCTCGTGAAACGCGTGGCCTTCCTCCTTCCCCATGTAAGATAGATAGCCCACATGCACAACATCTCACTGCCCACTCATAAACCACGTGGCTTCTTCAGCTAACCCTAATAACTCTTCTTCATTCAAGTGGGCTTCAGTTTTTCACCCGGCCCATTCGTCAAATTCCTCAAACCTTGAGGACAAGGTTGTTATTGGACCAGATACTACTGATAGCAGGACCAGTAGAATTAAAAGACAACCCAAATATTTAAGTGATTATTTGATCAATTAAGTGTTTTATTTTAATTAGTATTTTATCTTATTGGACCTAGCCCTATCCATTACAACTTGCACTATTGTATTTAAGTCACCTTGAATCTCTTGAGAAGGTAGAGAAAATTAATCAAACTTATTTCTTTCTTATATTTTTATGTGTATTCAATTGGTGAACCCTAGTTTGGTAATATTTGCTAATCCCATTGCATCATAGTTAAACAAAAAAAATATTTTATTTTATTTACAAAATAAGTTTTTAGCTATTTCCGTAATTGAATATTCGATAGTAAAACAGTGTGTTCTAATTTCTTCCTCTCAAAACTTTATGTTACTTTTATTTTAAAAATGAGCTTTTACCTATCCTCTTAGTTGAGCAAATGAATCGATAGAAAAATCCTTAACTATCCATTTGTTTAATAATAGGTCCGAGGTGAAGAGTAGGGTTATCACTTCGGTAAAATTGCTAGCCTGAGGTGAAAGTGTCAGTTATTCGATCTGATATATGTTGAACTGTAATTTTTTTGTCGAAGCTTGTTGCTCGACAAAAGCAAGTGTTGAAATTATATGAGTTTCGAAATGTCGAAATAGTGTAGCTTAACAAATTTTTTGACTTAGGTCTAATTTTGTAGTGTTAGTAGAATTAGGTATTTTGGGCCTTGCTTGAGGAGCAAACAAGCCTAAAACTATAAATAGGGAGTAACCTCTATCATTGTATAAGAACTTGCAGTTGCAAAGAATAAACATTCAGTTTTGAAAGCAGAGAGAAGCTCTGCAGGAAATCTTTTCTTCTTCTCCTATTTTGCCTAAGCCCTAATCTTTTTCTTCTCCAATTTCATTTTTCATTTCTTCTTTCATTATCATTGTGTAGTAGCAAAATCTTGCAACTAATGACAGTTGATTCATTCGAGGGAAAAGTGAAGAACAAGAGGAGTAATCGATCAAAAATATTGATTCTTGTTCATCGAGTTTTGGTTCGTAATTCATCAAGTTTTGGTGAAATTCTTGAACCGGAATTAAGTACATTCCAAAAATATATGACTGACTTACCATAATGATATGAAGGAAACAACATTGAGAGGCGTGATAGTAGACATCACTTACTAATCAACAAATTGCAAAGTAATTCAAGTGTCATCCTTAGGTTTTTCATTTCTATCATATTGTTTAGAAATATGTAGCTTAAGATCTTTATGTTGTGCTTATTTTATTCATTATAAGACAAATTAGCTTTGTTAGATGATGTAAAATTTAATGAATTAGTAATCTTTGAATGTTATGAATATGTTGTCTTAATATATTTTGGTCATGTGAATTTATGTCATATGTTTATTCCTTCGTCTGGACACCTTAGAAGTAGAAAACAATCTGTTAATATAGAGGAATCCTTTAATAAAAGAAAATCATGACAAATATGAATAAAAACAATAAATAGAAATATTTGTCATTTAGTTATTTTAGGGATAAAGAGCTAGAACCATAGGGGAATTAGAACTCAATAAAGACATGCACTAATGAAATTGTGAGACTAAGAAATTTTTTCCTTAACTTAGTTGCATTTTTTATGTTGTAAGCATACACCACTAGATCAAATTTTAGTCTTATTTGTCACGGCATAACAATATCATACTCATACGTTAGCTGAATTCATTAAATGAAACATTGTCTAACATATTATTTCACTATATGGTAACACTTAATTATCTTCTATGTGTTTCCACATTCTTAAGCACACGAGACATGTCATTATTTTATTACATTTGTTCATGTTTACTTTACAACTTGAAAATCATCATGCTTAAATACATTCTTTATGAGATCGATACTCTTTCTTATCACTTGCTACTAGTTTGATTGTGTATATTTGCACGTACAAAATAACCATGAATGAGATATGCATCACTAGGCATTATTTCTTGATAGACCTCCCTTTGACGCTGAGCCATGAGTTTGGGCTCCTATAGGTTTTCGTATCCGTTATTTTACCTAAACCCACAATCCAAAATTTCTTTGAATTCCCGTCTCTTCCAGGTATCGAGGTAGATTGCATAAATTTCTCGTTATCGAGTCGTCGTATGTTTTCATAATTCAACTTAATTGGTAACTATTATTTTACTATTCATTTTCAGGTATTCTTTCTCAGGAGAAACCCAAATCCAATATCCTTGGTAGAAATATATTTCGCAGGCAAGCATTCCTTCACATAATGTTGACAAATTCGCTATAGATTTATTAGTTTTATATAGAGAAGAATGTTCTAATAATAACCATACATTCCAAATCAATTTCCATATAATGGTGTAAGTAAGGATTTGAAACTATAGTGATATGCATAGTAGAAGAGAGGTTAGAATAGGATTCTCTATATGGGCCAACGCATAAAGAAAGCAAGGAATGTGTGGATGTGGGCCTGGTCTTTTATCCACTTTACAGTGATATGTATGAAAGTTATGATTTTGCTTCAAACATGTAGATAAGAATGAGTTTGTTACAACATTCCCTCCCTACCACCATTTTAATATGATGCACTAACGTTGGTGGCTTTGAGTGAAAAATATCTTGGATTTTTCTTTTGGTGGCTTTAAAATGCATTCCTCCAATAACAAAGAGGATCTAGTGCCACTTTCTTTTGAACAAAACTTAATCCATATATGCCATGATGGGTCCTACATAATTCTTACTTAAGAAATGAGGAACTGCCAGTGACAACTTGGGATTAGTATTGCACCCAACGCAAGAATAAAAAGAAAAAAAGGAGGGGAATCAATAACAGCGATGTTTCAGGAATAGGAATAGATAGATATTGCTTTTCTATGGTTTGAAACTTAAAATTGTATTAATTTAATTTTTGTGGTTGATGAAAGTATAAATTAATACTTAAAGTCCTAATTCGATTCAGAAATGTTTAATTATTAGTATAGATTAATGTCCTAATTCATCCGAGGTTTTAAAGTTGTGTTGTGTGTGAATTTATAGAACTTTTCTATTTGATATACCTATACTAAGGCATAACACCCCCCCTACAATTCTATAATAAATTAATGGGTTAAATATATTTGTGGTTTTCTTAAATATATTAAAAAAAATTAAAAAATAAAATATTTTAAACAAAAAATAGTTTTTTATGCTATTAGAATTATTGGGCTTTTTTCCGAAGTTTATTACAATTTGATTTTTTTTCTTTGATGGCTCTTATGGTTATGATCAGATAATGGGCTTGGCTATTAACATTTCAGCATTTAACTTGATATCTCCCACTTAAATCTGGCACCTCCATCGCATATGAAAATATGACATTGCTCTTACAAAATCATTTTACTCAATTTTCAAATTTATAGTATACACGCGTAAATTTGAAAAGTCTAGGACGATATCAAAATTTCGGAGAAATTTTCGGAAATTTCAAAATAATAAATTTTTATATCAATAATTGCACAATTTTCGATATTTTGTATTAGAAATTTCAAAAAATTTGGTGTTAATTCTAACATTTTTACCAAATTTTTTAAAATTTATGGTATAAAATCCCATGGAATTTACTGGAAATTTCAGAATTTCTGATAGTTATAAAAACTTGATTTTTTACCAGAAATTTCAGAATTTCCGATAGTTATAATAACTTTGTTTTTTTTTATCGGAAATTATGAAATTTCTGGTAGTCGATAATCTTTTTTTAGTTTTCATTTTTCCTTCATTTGTAGTGAAATACAGAGTTAGAGACGACACTATTGCAATCAGAGCTACTGATAGAGCGACAAACTAGGCTAAAGGTGTTAGGGGTGCTAAGGCTAAGTCTTCCCAGATACGGGTTGAACGAGTGGTCCCAACCGGTTCACACCAAAAGCGGTTGGCTGAGCAAGGTCAGTTCCGCGTTCCTCGTAGCACTTGACACCGAATGGTACAATTAGTATATCAGCCCAGAGATGAGGTGGTAAATGAGGTAATGCACCCAAATGTTGTTGTTGTTGATCTGGTGGTTGCTGAGGAGGTTGTAGATCTGGTGGTTGAGGAGGTTGTTGATGAGGTTGTTGCTCGGGTGATCCAGTCAGATATCGTTGTTGCTAATCTGATCCCATATGTTAATGTTGACACAGAGGTTACAACTCCTTCGACTGAGCCCTATGTGCACACTGTTGGAGGATTCCTCAGAGGACCCATTGACCGATCGATGCTTATTGAGTATTTTAACAATGTGGCGTTACGACTATGGCAGAGAGAGGTATGTATCTTTTATGTTTAATTTTAATTTGTTTATTATCGTGCCATGAAAGCTAACTTTAATTTTTTTATTATTATCGAGCTCCTTGATTTTGCCCACTACTTCCTCCCCATGCACGAGGCTCCACTACTTATCGCGTTTGTTGAGAGATGGCACAAGGAGACATATTTTTTTCATCTTCTGTTTGGAGATATGATTATCACTCTGTATGATGTTTCCTCATTGTTCCATCTCACCATGAACGATAGATTTTGGACGGTTCTTGTTCTTAGCATACCACTTGCATGTATGACTGCTACACAAGATTTGGAAGTTTTTGAGACGGTTGTGTTGAAGGAGTTTGGCATCAACATGGGCGCTCTCATTCATATGTCTTGACTTCAAAGACATACGAGGAGCTTGTAGCGATTGTGAGTTACGAGGTTGCTGCTAGGGTGTACATGCTACATCTAGTAGCATTTACTTTCTTTGCGGGCAAGTCTGATGTTTATATCGACGCCTGGTACATGTGCATGTTAAGTAGCCTTGAGGTTACCAATTGGGGTTAGGGGTGTGCTGCGTTGACCATTTTGTATACAACACTTGGAATATTGATAATATTTGAGACCAAATAGCTTGATGGTTATTTGAGTATGTTATGGTATACTTGAAATTTTTATTTGTTGTTGTTTTATTATTTAATATTTACGAATAACATTTATTATTTATTATTTGTTGTGACTGTGTTTTGATATCAGTGTTGGATATACGAGAATTTCCCCACCATTTGTGACCGGAGGGTGCAACATTCCCTAGTGGGGTCCCCATAGGGGAGGAGATGGAATGGCTGGCAGTCACATCTCGATGGTGTTGTTGAGTACACCTAACACTAGACGATGTCATCTGGACACCTAACACTGGTCATAGAGTCCACTGTGAGTTCGAGGAGTCTTCAACTCAATAAGGTTGTATTTAACCCTCTCGACAATATCAATCCATTCTTCATGAAACTCGATCTTTCCCACCTTTCTATTTTCGGTATCAAGCAACAATTCATTCAACTTGGACATCAGGCCGACAAGAGATGTGATGACATCCGTAAGCCATAACTCTACGGGAGGTAAAACTTTGTTGAAGTACACTTATGTCTTAATAAAAAAATTGAGGAAATGAATTTTTTTAGATGTTTTTATCAAACAACAGGTGACCCCATATTTTTAACACTTTGCATTTACTTTGGACCATACAAAATTGTTAGTGCAATCACACCCATCCAAAAACTATCGGCGAAATCTCGAGCGTTTAAAAATTTAAAACAAATAATACTACCAGAAATTTCACTCATGTTGAAATTTCCAGTATCAACTGGTAAATTTCAAATTTCCGAAATTTATTGAAACATACCTAAAATTTTGAACTTTCCGGTATAGTAGAAATTTATAATACACTATCGGAAATTTTGGTTTGTACCAAAAATTTTGTTTTGCCTACCGGAAATTTGGAACAAAAATTTCATTCAATTTTCAGCCAGGGGGAGTTTTGGCAATTTGAAAGTATAATGGTGTCGGGTTATAATTGTGGGGGGGGGGGGTGTTGGCACCTTAAAACCTTTTAACCTTTATACTTATATGGATAATGGCCCAATTTCTTAAAACCGGTATGATTTTCTTCATATTAGTGATTATTTGCCCTAAGTGGAATCGATCATCACCAAACATCGTTTCTTCTACCTCCTCCCTATTTCTACACTTACCTTTGTTTTTCTCTTCCGTCAATCTTCTGTAACCTTCCTTGTTACTTTTCCCTTCATTTAGCATTTCTACCAATATTTTGTTGTCTGAATGAATGATTATGTCTTGAGCCTTCATAGTATAAGACAGTTCTATCACATTGAGAAACGCTTGAGCTTCCGCTCAAGATAATTCTCATAACCTCGTTGATTCCACGTAGTTGTGGCCATAGTATTTCATTTATCACAAGCAAACCACACATCATTCTTCCATTTCTCCTTTAGAGAAATATTAGTATCCATAAAGATATGAATTTGCTTCTTTCCCCATATTTTATCTTCCTTTCTATCAGCTTTTCTTTTGTCTTTTTGGTTTTTATTCTCCATCTACATGTGGTTTTTTCCTATGTAGGTCTCACTTTTATGGATATACATAGCCATATTAGTATCACAAAGTGTTGTTTTCTCGTGATTTTGATCTTCATTGGGTCTCGTACCATTTTCGATATAAATCCTTGATAATGATACCTTTAGTGTTTTGCTTCATCTTGTGTAGATCCAACATCAGGTATTTAGGGTTTTTTACTTGATCGTCGATCTTCTTCTTTGCATCTGAGCTTTCACCCTTATCCAAACTTTTGACTATGTTATTTGTTTGCAGGCTATTCTTAATAGCAATTTGATTTTTATTTTTGGTTTGAAGTCTCTTCTCCATCTACATCCATTTAATTGAGGTACTTAGAATCTTTTGTTTTGTCGTTGGTTGTTTCCTAAGTGTTGTTTTTTTTGCTTTATTCCTGAGCTTTCCTAATTCTCCCATATCTTGATATTATTGTTTGGTTTTCGATTTTTCCAAGTAATAACTTACTTTCTGTTTTTGCCATGAACAATCTCATCCTTGTTAATTTCATTATGATATGTCAGGTACTCTGATATGTTTAACTTACATTTGTCTCTTTTGTTATTTTTAATGTTGTTATTCTGATTGTTCTCCTTGTTGTTATTGTTGTTGTTTTAGGCCTTCAGTAATATCATTTTTCTACGATGGCCTTTTTTTAGGTACCTTTATTAACTTTATTTCCATCTCAATCCATCTTCTTGAGATATTTGATCTGATGTTGAGTCTTCTGATTGCTATCATTATCTATATCAGTAGTCTCTCAAACAATGGTTTCCTCCTTTTGATTGCTTCCCAAGTAATTTCTATATATATTCTTAGTAGTATTGCTACTATGATTCATCTTATTTTCCTTTCTTTATGATATTTTCTTAACACCCCCATGGCTTTCTATGGCACCTTGCAAATTTCCTTTTATGCCTCCATTTTTCGGATGTGCACATCTGGATGCACCAATTTTTACGTTTTTTTTTTCCGGATATGCACATCCGAAAAGGTCTACCGGATATGCACATCCATAAAAAAATAGAACTTTATTTTTTTTTTATAAAAAAAAAAAATCATATTAGTTGGTTTGTCGCGGATGTTAATTTATCGTCGTATTAAAATAAGTAGAATACATCAAACAATGACTACTGTGTATACCTAAGGATCTCTCCTAGCTCCCCTGCTCCTTTGCCACTACCAGTTGTCTTGGCTCGATGTCGGCGGTACTGAAGTGCCCCACGAGAAATCTCAAGGATCCTGCCCATGACAAGACTTCCACAAGAGCCCTCGGGGAGGTGACCTTTTGCAATGGCCTCTCGCGCTATCTGCTCTATCTCACGACAACGAGGGAGAATATCCTACGTATGGTCCAGCTGAGACTGTTGCTTCTCTAATATCTCCTAATGAGCAGGTATGGGTGGCGATCCTTCAGTAGTGGGCACCATGCATGGGTGTGAGACTCTATATAACCATAATATGTACCTGACAACAATGCTCCTGTCTCCAGGGCCTCTGATCGCCTGAGCCTCTTCCAGTACCAAGTGGTTTTGGAAGTCAGCATATATCTCATATATCTCCCTATGGGTCAATCCAAGAGGAACAAACTAAAGAGGCATCCTGGGGATGGTCTGCAAGTAACCGAACTGACACAGGACGCGCTCTAGTAGGTATCGAGCAATCACAATCAAAATACATGCCATCCAGCCTAAAAAACAATGATACCTCATCAAACAGGCGCGTGACATGGTGATCGGCATAAGCGTCATAAAAGGTATCCTATGCAGTCATCCGATCAAGATAAACTCTGTACGAATCAGGCGCCTAATTCCCTCTGAGCAGGACAAAGGTAGCAGCACGTGATATCTCCTTAGTGTACTCTAAGACACTTCCCTAACTAGTAATCTTGGGGAAGTATTGTAAAATCCATGTCTGAAATGGAAAACATAACATCGGTGTTAAACATTATAATGAATATAGAAATAAAATAAATAAATTAAGACTTAGATTATTCACGTATAGCATGCAGCTTCCTGCCACAGTCTTGGCTGCCTAGTGACAACCATCTAAGAGCCTGAAGTAGGTGTATGCCAACATAGACGCACCCTAGTTGTACCCATGGATCTCAGTGGGATCCAAAAGGTACCTAAGGTAAACGACATAAACATAAGTAGCTTTGTTTCCACAAATAGCTATGTCCCAAGCAAAAATTAAATTGTAGCATCTCAAGGCACGCTGCCTGTGGATTTTCACCTCAACTACATCACCATCTGCCCGTGTTGCCTCAGTAAGTGCTACACAAAATATACCCATCATAAAGGAGAATCGGGCATGAAAACCTCTCAACGCGGTCACCTTCACATATGTGTTAGCATGGGTAACCCCAAGCTCCTAAGTAAGCATCTTTATCACGTTCACCTTCGTCATCCTACCATGACAGAGCAGGGTGCCCGTGATCGGTAGATGTAAAAGGTAAGAGATATCGTCTAGTGTGATCGTGAGCTCGCCATACGGTAGATGGAATGAGGATGTCTTAGGGTGTCATATCTCAACAAAGTCTATCAACATACCATAGTTGATATAGGAATACCCAATCCTGGAAAGGCCTCCGAGACCAGAGGTAGCAAGTGCAATCCAGAACCACTCATCCTCTAGCAGCTCCACAATCATGTCCAATACCTTGCCCCTATGGTTATAAAACTTCTGGGGATCCTTCTCCTAGACATTTCCAATATAAAACAATGTTACAAATGAAAATATTTTAAACAGAAACAATTTTAAACCGAGAATAGTTACCTGTCCTAGCCATACATATCTGGCAGTGTGCTCAAAGTACCCCATGAGTGGGGACAAATAAGATGGTCCCTCGGGGTAACCCCATGCTCATCAAAGTCATCATCACCTTCATGTATTGGGTGATCACCCTCAGGACCAGGAATAACTGCCTCAGTGGGTGCATCATGAACAACCTCCTGAGGTATGGCTTATGGAATAGTAGCAGATGTAGAAGCGACAACGGCATGTGTACATACAAGGGCTGGTGTAGGAATAAGAGCAGATGTAGGGAGGCTCCTACATACATGCATGGCCCCAGATGAAGAACCAGAAGCAACCTGCCGCCTCTGAGATGAAGAAGCGACGATAGTGATGGGAGTGGCCTGTGGAGTGGAAGGTTGTGTAGTAGGATGTCCCTCAATTGCAATGGGAGTTGTAACACCCAAAATTCCCGCATAATATTAAATCAATTTATCATAGTAATTTGAAAAATAAAATTTAACAAAAGGATGTTACTTCTCAACAACACTGCTCATGCATAGAACATGTAACACATAATTGAAATTAACAGAAATTAACAAAATCATAATCTAAACATTCACTTTTATTAGGTAGTGAAAACTATTCAATTAAATCAGAAAATATAACTTCATAAAGCCACAAAATTTGTTTCAAAGAAAATGAAAACCAACTATCCATCGACAATTAAAATAAAGCAAAAAGTGTTCCCTGACTCCCTAGTGTTACATATCAGAGCAAACGTCGAACACTAAGTGAAGGACTTCAACTTCACTAACTGCAACTCCACACTAATCCTGGTTATTTGCACGCTACCCACATGGAGGCAACATTCAAACAAAAGGGGTGAGATTCTAAAATCAACAAAAGCAACATATGATATAAATATAAAGACATAAAATCATAAGATAATTCACCCTTCATCATAACCACTGACCATAATCACTATTCACACTATACACAGATAATCATACATTTCATAATAACACAAATAAACTATTATGCAATGAGACACCAACTTGACTCAATGCATGTGGTACCAAATTCGATCCCTTTTTCATGATCACAATTCCCGTCGAAATTCTATATAGGTGCCTCAAACCCCACACGAGCACAAGACACTCTTCACTGTCCACACCCCACATGGGCACACAATCACCTCAACAACAGCAACATCATGATTCCCTTACGAAGAATATGGATACGCGCTCACACCCTACACAGACACATATTTTATCCCATAACTCATGCAACATGTTATGCATTTCAAGTAACAACATACAACGATGAAACAATGCATAAGGCTAGCATTTCGTCAATACATTACCTCAATATTTCCCAGCATATAGTAGACACCTGTTCTAGTATGCAAACACAATAATTCACAACAACAACAACATGCATCACACACCCGAAATACATCTTTCACATTTCAATAAATCACAACATACAAGGGAATACAATTACACATTAAATAGTTGGAATTCTGGTGTTAAAAATATTTTTAGTAGAAAGTATATAAAACCAGCTTTCAAACGATTTGAACGACGACTTAAACGGACTTACGGTTTGAAAGTTATGAATTTTCAAAGTTTCAGAAAATTTGTCATTACAGTGTTAATCGGTTACCGCGTATGGTTAACCGGTTAACCACGTCCAAAAGGCCAAAAACACGTATTTTTAATGTGTTAATAGGTTACCGCATATGGTTAATCAATTAACAGTCCAACAAAAGCAGTTTTCTGCTATTCTTTCACGAAAACTCAGTTTTCAACCCCAACCCAACATCCCCAATCACCCCAAATACCAGAATTCAAATTACCACATCAACACACATCAACTAAAGTCTATTCCAACACACCAAATACAACCAACCACATCAATTACACAATTATACATGTTCTTAATTCACTGACACGTAAACCTCAATTTCTCACCGGGAACATTCAACGATCGACAAAACATGGGAAATAAAACCAAGGATTTATCTACCCTCATACATATAACATATATCCCTAAGATATTGAAGAACCCCACCCTTACCTTAAAGTTCTTGCCCAAAAATCCCTTCTTCTCCTTTGAGCCCTAACTTTCTCTTTTCCTCTTTCTCTTTTCCCTTGTTTTTACGTAGAATGAATTTTCTCTCTAACCCCTTATTTTTTTATTATGTTATTACTGTTATTATTTTAACTTAACCCAACTAATGAATTAATAATAATAATAAAATAATTTCCGTTAAATATTTAATTAAAATAATATTCACTTAATATTATAATTAACTAAATATTACCAATATGTTAGATTAGTTTTACTCACTACACCACCAATATCTACACTATTAGTCACACACCCTACCACCTTAAAGTCTTATTCTCAAGGCCAATACCCACTACTAAGGGTAGATCCAACACCAACAAAAGCACAAAATCACATATACAAATACACAACATCATAAATTCAAATTATGAAAATAATTAAATTAAATCAATGTGTTACAGGAGTCGCCTGTGATGCCAAGATGGAGGTGTGGGATGTACCCCAACTGTAGGGGCTGCTGGGACATCCTCTGTGCCTGTTGCCTCGGCTCTAGCCGGTGTCCGCTCACGTCAAACGGATGCATGCTGAGATGGTTGGTCGTGTATCATATGTTCCTCTCCATCATCCATGTAATTTGCAAAGCATAATAAATATATTAGAAGTTTATAAAAACAATAAATAAAAAACAAAAAAAAACAGCAAAAAACAAAAACAAGTTTATTCCAGATGTACACATCTGGTAGTACTCTGAATTTATAACATTGGAAACTCTCGGATATGCACATCAGGAAGAAACCAACGTTGGAAACTTCTGGATCTACACATCCGATACATATTTTCATTTTCAAAAACGCAGTCATTAATGTTGTACCATAGAGAAAGGAATTTTAATGCCCTGATCTTCCGTTTGAAGCAACAAAAAACACTTACGTTGTCTCTAAAATGTTTTTCAAACTACATATCCATTTCTACACCTAGATGTCAACTCTAAATCGATTACTCGTAAATAACTCGAAAACTCAAAATTTTGAAAACTTACCGATTAAACTGAGATACAGAGGTTGTGGAGTTTATTGATCGTTGTAGTAGTCGCTTTGCACCGAACTCGAGTGAAAATAATTAGGATTTGTGGGAATGACATTTTGAGAGTTTGGGAGAATTTAGGAGAGTTTGTAGAAATGAGAATGTGAAAAGTGAGGGAGGGAGCCTCTGGCACGACGAGTTAAAAGAAATACTTTCGGATGTGCACATTCGGACGTCTGCCGGATATGCACATCCAGAGCAAATCAATGTTTTTTGTTAAAAGTTGTGCGTCCCCATACTACCTTCACAAAAGTGATCTCCTTTCCTCTCAATTGCTTCACTTCGCGATCTTTAATCTGTATTGGTAAAGCTTCAACCGTAAGTTTATCCCTTACTTCAACTTCATCCATCGGGATTACATGTGACGGATCTGGAACATACTTCCGAAGCTGTGACACATGGAACACATCATGCAAATTCGACAACTTCGGTGGCAATGCCATTCTATAGGAAACAAGTCCAATATTTGCAAAAATATGATATGGACCAATAAACCGAGTAAGCTTCCTCGACTTCAACGCACATCCAACACCCATCACCGATGTAAGTCAAAAGAATACATGGTCTCCTTCTTGAAACTCAAGATCCTTCATTCTCTTATCATGATAGCTCTTTTGTCTACTCTAGGAAGCTTTCATCTTTTCCTGAATCAAATTCACCTTTTCTGTAGTCTGCTGAACAATCTCAGGTCCAAGCATTACACTCTCACCAGATTCATACCTACACAAAGGTGTCCGACACCTCTGACCATACAAAGTCTCAAAAGGTGCCATCCCAATACTGGAATGATAACTATTATTATAAGTGAACTCAATCAATGACAAATGGCTATCCAAAGCACCTTCTTGTTCAAGCAGAAAAACTATCAGCAAATCCTCCAAAGATTGAATAGTTCTCTCTGTCTGTCCATTTGTCTGCGGGTGATAAGTTGGGCTCATTCTCAGCTTCGATCCCAAAGCTTCTTGCAAAATTTCCCAAAATCTGGAAGTGAACCTCAAATCCCTATCCGACACAATACTCAAAGGAATGCCATGCAACTTAACTATCACTCAGATATAAATCTTTGCTAAATTATACAAAGGAAAATTGATATTAATCGCAGTAAAATGTGTTGACTTCGTCATTCTATCCACAACCACCCAAATAGCATCATGTCCTCTTGGGGTATTAGGCAGCCCCGTGACAAAATCCATAAAAATACTGTCTTATTTCCACTCTGGGATATTCAATGGTTGCATCAAACCAGCAAGTTTCTGATGTTCCACTTTCGACTTTTGACAAGTCAAACAAACATACACAAACTGAGCCACGTCACATTTCAATCCAGGCTACCAGAATATCTTCTTCAAGTCTTGATACATTTTTGTAGCTCCTGGATGGACACTCAAGCTACTCCTATGACGTTTTTCCATAATCATTTTTTTCAACTCAAAATCCTCAGGAATACAAATCCTATGACAGAACCTCAACAATCCTTATTTATCCATTCTTAAATCGTTGTCTCTTGTCTGATGCTTTCCAATAATCAAATATACCAGTTTTACATCCAACTTTTGACCTTCTTTGATACTATCAAGAAATTCATTGTTGATCTTCAACATACCCAACATCACACTATGCGGTGTCTGCTCACAAACCAAACGCATATCTCTGAACTACTCAATCAATTCCAACTCTCTAATCATCATAGCATACATATGCAAAGTCTTCTGACTCGAAGCATCAACCACGACATTAGCTTGATTGGGATGGTAATTCAAGCCAAAATCATAATCCTTCAGGAATTCTAACCACCTCATTTGCCTCATATTCAATTCCTTCTGATCAAACAGATACCTCAAACTCTTACGATCACTATACACCTTAAATCTAGAACCATAAAGATAATGTCTCCAAATCTTCAACACGAATACCACTGCTGCTAGTTCCAAATCATGAGTAGGATAGTTCCTTTCGTGAATCCTCAACTGTCACGAAACATAAGCCACAACCTTACCATCCTACATTATCACACCACCTAAAGCCATCAAAGAAGCGTCACAATATACCACAAACGGTTCATTTGGTTCAGGTAGAATCAAAATTGGAGCTATAGTCAATATCTTCTTTAGCTCAATGAAATTCTTCTCGCAATGAACATCCCACACAAACGTGTTACCCTTATAAGTCAATTGAGTCAACGGAAGTGCCAACTTTGAAAAACCTTCGATAAATCTACGATAACACCCAGATAAGGCCAAAAAGCTTTTAATATCCGACACCAACTTTGGAGCCTCACATTGTAGCACCGCATCTACTTTGGATGTATCCACAACAATACCATCACCTGAAATAACATGACCGAGAAAACTCACCTCTCTTAACCAGAATTCACACTTAGACAACTTAGCATACAATTTCTTCTCCTTTAACGCTTGCAATACGATCCTCAAATGCTCAACATGTTCCTCTTCTGACTTAGAATAGATTAGGATGTCATCAATAAAGACAACCACAAACTTAACCAAATAAGCATGGAAAATTTGATTCATATACTCCATGAATACACCAGGTGCATTGGTAACTCTGAACGATATCACCGCATACTCATAATGCCCGTACTGAGTCTTGGAAGTAGTCTTCTGAATATCCTCATCCTTCACGCGTACCTGATGATAGCTTGACCTTAAGTTGATCTTGCTAAATAACCGATTACTCACTAAATAATCCATCAAGTCATCTATGTAATCGATACATAATCTCATACTACCATCCTTTTTCTTTACCAACAACATTGGAGCTCCCAAGGCGACAAACTTGGTCTTAGAAACTTCTTTTATAACAACTCTTCCAACTACTTATTTAGTTCTGTTAATTCTGATGTCGAAATCCTGTATGGTTCCATAGAAATAGGTCTGGTACTAGGGACAAGATCAATAGCAAACTCCATTTCTCTTTTTGGCGGTACATCAACAATGTCATATGGAAACACTTCAGGAAATTCACGTACCACCTGAAACTCATTAATTACTAACTCACTTTCCACTGACAAGGATGAAAATAATGCAAATACTTGAGCTTCTACTTCTAAGATCTCTCTCAACTCTTTAGCAGATAGAAAATCAACTTCTTTCTCTTCATCAGGAGCAAGAAACCATAACGACTTGTTAAAACAATTGATATGAACGCGATTGAACTGCAACAGTTCATTCCCAAGATTACATCAAGACCTCCTAAAGGTAAACAAATAAGATTAACACCAAAGTCCTTACCATAGATTGAAAAGGACAATTCAAACAAACTATAGAAGTAGTCATCAATCCTTTTTCAGGAGTTTCGATAACCATTTCTCCTTTCATATGAGAAAAACCAAGGCCTAGCCTTTTCACACAATCAACATCTATAAAACAATGGGTAACACTAGTATTAATCATATTAATCAAAGTCGCGTTATTAATATAACATATACCTCTGATTAGTCTGTCTTCATTGGAAGTCTGAGTTCCTATCAAAGCGAACACCTTTCCTTTAGTTGAAGATTGCTTTGGCTTCTGACAACGAGTAATGATATGTCCCTCTTCTCCATAGTTGTAGCAGGTCACTACATTAACTTACAATCAACAATCAAATGACCCGACTGACCATATTTGAAACATTTTTTCACGTCACTCATGCACTCACTGAAACGATGACCTAATTCACCATATTTGTAACACTTCAGAGGAGTATGGGCACCTCCCCCACTCGACTTTTTTCCATCAGCATACCTCTGTTTACCTTTATCGGCTGGGGCTACATAAGGTTTCCCATGGTGCATCAGTTGTTTTTCTCTCCTCCCAGCTAACCCCTCAAAGTGAGCTGAACGAGCCTTACTGTATTCCTCGAAAATCCTAAAACAGTCACAAAATCTGGAAACCTCCTGATTTGCTGATAACCAATCGCCTATTTGATCTCAGGCCTCAATCCATTCTCAAAGTTGACACACTTTGAGAACTCAGTTGTCGTCACACTGTAGTGGGGATAAAACTTAGCCAAATTTGAGAGCTTGGTAACATACTCTGTGACCGACATGCTACCCTACTTCAACTCTAGAAATTCAATCTTTTTCTTTCCTCTGAAATCTTCAGGAAAATATTTCCTCAAGAATTCTATACTAAACACATCCCAGGTGATTTCCTCACTAGTCACTTCCAACCGTTGGCAAGTGCTAACCCATCAGTCATCAGTTTCTCTGGATAACTTATGAGTACCCAACCGCACCTTCTGTGTCTCAGGACACTCCATCACCCGGAAGATCCTCTTGATCTCTTTGAGCCACTCCTGAGCTCCATATGGGTAATACTTTCCTTTGAAAGTAGGCGGGTTATTCTTCTGAAACTCATCATTTTTACTATTGTTGGCATTTGGCGAATTCTGTACGGCCTGAGCAATAACATGCAAGGCGGTAGCAAGGGTAACATCGTTCCTTCCAGCCATTATATATCTATTATACATCAATAAAATAAAACAATGGTTAAGGAACCTACATCGAAAATGATTATCTATCACTCACAACAACGACTCAACAACTTGGTCGGACATACCGACTTGCTCTGATACCACTATGTAACACCCTAAATTCCCTGCATAATATTAAATCAATTTATCAGAGTAATTTTAAAAATAAAATTTAACAAAAGGATTCTACTTCTCAACAACACTACTCATGCATATGAACGTAACACATAATTGAAATTAACGGAAATTAACAAAATCATAATCCAAATATTCACTTTTATTAAGCAGCAGAAACTTATTCAATCAAATCATAAAACATAACTTCATAAAGCAACAAAATTAGTTTTGAAGAAAATGAAAACCAATGATCCATCGACAATTAAAATAAAGCAAAAAGCATTCCCCGACTCCCTAGTGTTACATATCAGAGCAGACACCGAATACTAAGTGAAGGACTTCAACTTCACTAACTAAAACTCCATATTAATCCTAATTATCTGCACATTACCCACATGGAGGCAACATTCAAACATAAGGGGTGAAATTCTCAAATCAACAAAAGCAACATATGATATAAATATAAAGGCATAAAATCATCAGATAATTCACCCTTCATCACAACCACTAACCAGAATCACTATTCACACTACACACAAATAATCATACATTTCATAATGCAACACAAATCAACTACTATGCAATGAGAATCCAACTTGACTCAGTGCACGTGGTACCAAATTCGATCCCTTTTTAATTATCACAATTCCCGTCAGAATTCTATATAGGTTCCTCACACCCCACATGGGCACACGAGACCCTAATTGCTCACATCCCATATGGACACACAATCACCTCAATAATAGCAACAACATGATTCCCTTACAAAGAATCCGGATCAACGCTCACACCCCACACAAGCACACGTCTTATCCCACAACTCAGGCAACATGCTATGTATTTCAAATAACAACATACAATGACTAAATAATTCATAAGGCTAGCATATCATCAATATATTACCTCACTACTGCCAACATACCGTAGACACATGTTCTAGTAAGCAAACACAAAAATTCACGACAACAACACGCATCGCACACCCAAAATACACCTTTCACAGTTCAACAAATCACAACATACAAGGAAATACAATTACACATAAAATAGATGGAATTCTGGTGTTAATTATGATTTAGTAAAAAGAACATAAAACCAACTTTCCAACTATTCGAATGGCGACTGAAACGGACTTACGGTTTAAAGTTATGAATTTTTTAAGTTTCAAAAAATCTACCATTACAGTGTTAATCGGTTACCGCATATGGTTAACTGGTTATACGCGTCTAGAAGGCCAAAAATATGTATTTAACGTGTTAATCGGTTACCTCATATGATTAATCGATTAACAGTCCAACAAAAGCAGTTTTCTGTTATTATGTCACGAAAACTCAGTTTTCAACCCCAACCCAACATCCACAATTACCCCAAATACCAGAATCTGAATTACCACATCAACATGCATCAACATACATAAACTAAAGACTATTTCCACACACCAACTACAATCCAACCACATCAATTACACAATTATACATGTTCTTAACTCACTGACACGTGAACCTTAATTTCTCACCGGGAACATTCAACGATCAACAAAAGATGGGAAATAAAACCTAACGATTTATTTACCCTCATACATATAGCATATATCCCCTAAGATATTAAAGAACCTCACCCTTACCTAAGAGTTCTTGCCCAAAAATCTCTTCTTCTCCCTTGAGCTCTAACCTTCTCTTTTCCTATTGCTCATTTCTCTTGTTTTTACGTAGAATGAATTCTCTCCTTTAACCCCTTATTTTCTTATATTATTATTATTATTATTATTATTATTATTATTATTATTATTATTATTATTATTATTATTATTATTTTCACTTAACCCAACTAATGAATTAATAATAATAATAATAAAATAATTTCCATCAAATATTTAATTAAAATAATATTCACATAATATTATAATTAACTAAATATTACCAATATAGTTAGATTAGTTTTACTCACTACACCACCAATCTCTACACTATTAGTCACACACCCAACAACCTTAAAGTCTCATTCTCAAGGTCAATACCCACTACTAATGGTAGCTCCAACACCAACGAAATCACAAAATCACACATATAAATACACATCATAACTTCAAATTATGAAAATAATTAAATTATACAGGGGCATTACAAGAGTCGCCTGTGATGTGGTAGGTGGAGGTGTGGGACGTACCTCAACTGTAGGGGCTGCTGGGACGTCCTCTGCGTCTGATGCCTCGGCTCTAGCCAACATCCACTCAGGTCGAACGGATGCATGTTGAGTTGGCCGACCGTGTATCATACTTTCCTCTCCATCAGCCATGTAATCTGCAAAGCATAATAAATATATTAGAAGTTTATAAAAATAATAAATAAAAAAACAAAAAACAAAAACAAGTTTATTCTGGATGTGCACATCCGGTAGTACTCAGAACTTATAACATTGGAAACTTCTGGATGTGCACATCAGGAAGAAGCCAACGTTGGAAACTTTCAGATTTTCACATCCGATACATATTTTCATTTTCAAAAATGCAACAATTGTTGTTGTACCATAGAGAAAGACATTTCAATGCCCTGATCGTTCGTTTGAAGCAGCAAAAAACACCTAGATGTTTTTCAAACTATATTTTTCAAACTATGTTTTTCAAACTACCTAACCATGCTACACCTAGATGTTAACTCTAAATCGATTACTCGTAAATAACTCAGAAACTCAAAAATTCGAAAACTTAGTGATTAAATTGAGATACGGAGGTTGTGAAGTGTATTGATCGTTGTAGTAGTCTCTTTGCGCCAAACTCGAGTGAAAATAATCAGGATTTGTGGGAATGATTGAGAGAATTCAGGAGAGTTTGTAGAAATGAGAATGTGAAAAATAAAGGGGAGAGCTCTGGCGCGAAGAGTTATAAGAATTACTTCCGGATGTGCACATCCGGACTGTCTCACCCCAAAATTCTTCCTCTGGTTTTTCTAACTCTAACTGACTTATGTTTACATTCACATGCATTCATTCATTTGCATAGGCTCCTAAGACATGAGGGAAGAGAGGGAAGCGGTTTATGGGGTGGGCTGCTAAGGCCCGGGGAGCAAAATCAGGTCAAACATCGATAGGGATAAAGAGGTAAATGACTCTTCCTTTCCTCCCGATTGGCAATGATATATCTTTCTTCTGCCATTGCGAGACAAGACAGCTTCGTTCGGGCGATCTAACCAACTTAGGGAAGGTATGCCCTCTCTGCTTCTCCACTCGAACCATAACCTGAACTAGAAATGGAACTGGAACTTCAGCTGCCAAAGGAATGAAACAAATGCTCAACACATGCCTCCTATTGGAGAAGCTTCTTTCATTCATTTCCCTTACCATCCGGGACATCTGCTCCTAAAATGGTAACTTCACTCTGCCCGCTTCGTTTGGTTCATCATGTGGACAATTCCTCCAAAAAAAATATTCTTGTCTGGAAATTCAAGGTTTTGACTATGCAATCGTCAATGACATCATCCTCTTATGTTCTTGTCACTCGATTAGGGTTTATTTCCCCGATTAGGTGATATTAAAGGTTTTCACGTCTGAAGAATATTCATTGTGCATCTAGTCCATCATCAACAGTGAAAAATGAATAAAGGGTCTCATTTCTTTGCTAAGCCACTTTAATAGTCGTTGGAGAACCTTAATTGATAAGGAGTTACAAGGGTTAATCAGGGTTCAGGAAAAGTTTATCAGGTCAAATATGTGTGAGATTCAATTAGATTTGACCTAATTTTGGTCGAATAAGAGTTTGCTCCATCATCAGGATATATTAAAGCAAAAATTGCTTTATGGTCTAGTTCATTTCCAGTTAGGATTTGTGTAGTATGTTAAAGTTCACGTTTTAGGTCATAACCCTTTGATTTTAAGGCGTGATATTGTTTAACCTTTTTCAACTCTCAAAATCACTCAAACCCATCTCACCATTCTCATCCCCAAAATGGGTTTCCTCCAACCACGGCCATCACATTAACCTTATTCCAAACACACCGCCTATCAATGTGAAGCCATACCTACCCACATTCACAAAAAGAAGTTATGACATCCATTGACATGCTAAGAGAGGGAACCATTATACCAAATAACAACCCATTTTCCCCTCCGATGTTACCAGTAAAGTAAAAACATGGCACATGTCGATTTTGTGTTGACTACCGCGCTCTTAATGTAGTTACCACCAAAGAAAAATTCCAATGCCCACAATAGATGAATTTTTAGATGAACTTGACTCAACCAAAGTTTTCACCAAATTAGACTTACGCTCAGGCTATCACCAGATCTGAGTTGCATCAAAAGATACACATAAGACAACTTTTCAGACTTTCGTTGGACATAACAAATTTCTCGTAATGCCATTTGGTTTGACAAACGCTCATTCGACTTTTCAGTCAACGATGAATGATCTTTTGAGACCTCACTTACGAAAATTTGTTGGTGTTTTTCGATAACATTATGATTTACAGTGCTAATTTCAGTGAACATCTTACTCATTTTCAAGTTATTTTTTATTTGTTATAGTCTAATGTTTTTGTTGTAAAATTATCAAAATGTGTTTTTGCAGTTGATAAGGTTCATTATTTAGGTTGTGTGATTTTTGTGGGTAATGTTGCACTTGATCTAGACAAGGTGAAGGCCATTTTAGACTGTCCCAACCACATTCTCTCACGGCACTCTGAGGATTTTTAGGACTTACTGGTTTTTATTGTCGTTTTATTTGACAATACACCATTCTCGCCGCTCCTCTCACCGATTTGTTGGGTTCCACTAAATTTGTTTGGGGGTATCGATGAGGTCGTAACCTTTACAAAATTACAAAGAAGAATGATTGACATGTCGGTCTTAACTTTGCCTAATTTTACAAAGAAATTTATAGCCAAAATTGATGCTTCAGGAGTAGCCATTGGTGCAGTATTGTTCCAACATGGTCACCCCATCACTTTCTTCAATAAGATGTGTCTTAGGATGCAAACAACCTCTGTCAATGTCCGCGAAATATTTGTTGTAGCAGAAGCAATAGATAAATGACATCAATATCTTATAGGTCAACAATTTCATATATACACAGATCAAAAGAGTCCCCACGACAGAAGGTGGGGATGGCTTCGCGACAAAGATCGATATAGTTTGGATCATACAAATCGCTTCTCCATTCTTCCTCTTAGAAACCCTAGTTAATAAATGGACGAGTTCACTTCTTTGGTTATGAGCCCCCACCTTCACCCTCATACTTTTCGCTTGCTCAAACATTACATTCCTTTGGGATACTGACAACATAGTCATTTTTTCTACGATAAATAAATTCAAAAGAGTTATAAAAGGACAAATGAATAACAAATAAGTTAGTTAAAATAACACACATAAGTAACTATCAAACTTTGATTTATCTTCGTAATCCATTAATTCATTAACACTTACGATGCTGAATTGCTCTAAAAATTGGATACCATGTTTCTCCACCTCACTAAGTTTGTCAGCTTATTAAAAAAAGTTTGTCATCCTCCTAAAATAGAAATCGATGTTTCACATCCTCCTAAATAATGAAGTTGGGGTTGTCAGTGTTACCTCAAACTCAAGATCGAAATTTAGTTGGACTCATATTCTATCCATTTGAAAATTCAATTTAGGGTTTAAGATTAATATTCTTGTTTACAATTTTTTTAAACTCATCAAAACTATTCTATATTAATGTCTAAACATCAAAATATCTAATAAATAACACAATTCAAAAGTATTAACAATAAAATAACATCTGACTTAAATCCATCTTAACTAGTAACAAGCATACAAGCACAAAATTGCATCATATAAAGGCGCACTAGGTACTAAACAATTCAACAAATTAACATGAAAATTAAGCTTTTGTTGAAGAGAGTCTAATAGGATTAATCAAAATTATAGGATGACGGTGGTGTTCAAGATTCTTACTTACAGAGTAATTTACTTACAACATGATAATATCCCTTTTCTCTCTACTTTTCAAGTGTCAAATTTGCACTTATATTACACAAATACCTATATGACTGATTGATTTGGGATATAAATATAAAATTAAAAAATAAAAATAAAAATAAAAATAAGAACATGTATAAAATGTTACTAACGCTAAAGGGCTGCGATGAACAACAAACTCTAGACCGAACCGGTCAACTAGGATGGGCGGTTCGGTTGGCGTACTGTAATTCTAGCAGGTAAAGGTCGACCGGTTCCGGACCCACCACAACTACTGCAACCCATGCGACCCGAACCGGAGCACGTACTACAACCGACATCACCGTCAGACCAGCGTGAGCACAGACAAGGGACTCGACCGGTTCCGTTGCAGCTGGGACATCTGGGAAATTGGCCCGCCATGGGTTTTTGGTCCAAAACTGATTTAACGAAAACCGCTCCGGCCAGGACGCTTAGACCGGTCGCTAATTGGCTCAGCACGAGTGGACCCATTTGAAGATACGAACGGAGATGGAAATTGATAAACAGAGTTGGAAGATGAAAGAGGAAAGAGAAGAGATAAAGATTTTGTGTGAGAGTTTTATTTGGAGTGGTGAATAAGAAATAATTATAATAAAGAGATGAATAAATAAATAAATAAAAGTGGTTGTGGAATTGTACACGTTGACAACACTTCGTTTGGTGGCTATAACAAGTTTGGGTTTGGAAGCTTGTGCGAGATGTTTTCTTTTTCAAATGTGGTTTCTCTTCTGGTAACGCCACTTCTTAATTAACGGTGCTGCGCATTTAACCCACACAAAAGAACATGTGAAACATTTATAAATAAAATTGATAAACACACAGTATTTAGCATCTTATATTCCGCGTAATTGTTATTGTCAATAGTAATTAAATAAAATTGTGAAATAAAAACTTAATATTTGTTTTCTTGTAACCATAGGTTAGGGTCTATTTTGGTTTTTCTTTTTTATTTATTTATCTATTTATTTTAAATTAGTCTCATATATTTTTAAATGACTCACATTGGTTCAAATCGTCTAATAGATGTTAACGGTATTAAAAATGATAATATGTATTTTGAGGTGACATTGTGAAATGTACAGTCAACGTCTCATTTTTTATTGTGATGTGTTTGTTATAAATCTAGGTCATGATTTCCATTCCAAATTCCAAAAGCTAGGTCACGAATTCCCTCTTCTAATCCTTCCTAAATCATGACCAAGACATTTGGAGGGCCTTTCATATCTTTTTTAGTCATAATTCACCGGTTATTCATAGAGACCTTAAGGGTGACAACATTTTTGATAACATTGTATATATAAATTTCAAACACATTGTAAATCAAAGATTGTATTTATTTCCCTTATTGTTTATGATTGTTGAAAGCAAGTGTGTGCATTGAAGAAGATTGTTCTTCTTGCACTTAGTGTTCAAGTTTTAAAGGTGTTAAGAGCATGTGATCTACCTATAGGTTAGATAGTAAGCATCATCATAAGAGTGAATAGATGTACAATAATTCTAAATATAGTGAAATATCTTCGGATTGAAAAGAGACTGGATGTACCTTCGGTTTATGGAGGGAACCAGGATAAATCACTTTGCCATTTACTTTCTACCCTTTATTGTTTTCATAACCTTACCACAATCAATAAAAGTAATAACCTTCATCGATAAAAACCAGAAAAAGTTTAAAGAACCTAATTCACCCCCCTCTTAGGTGCAACTCAAACTATCAACAAATTGTTATAAAATTAAGGCAAGAACACTAAAATATGTCAATTAAACCAATCGTTTTTCCTTCATAATAAACTTGGTACAACAGAAGTGACAAATACATCTCAACTACAACACCTAATTTTCATAATATCATAACTACTAAGACAAAGAACAATGTGTAACACAAGCACTTCCATATAATCTTCCATTGTTAGTGTTCTTCAAGCCTTCGTCTAACTGCAGATTCTCTACCTTCAAAACTTCCACCATTTTTTTGGCTAGCCAATTCTTTTTTGACTTCATTCATCTCTTTTTATTGCATTTCTATTTTCCATCGCATATTCCTGATGCTTTCTTCATTTTCACCGTTAGAAACATCATAAAACCATTCAAAGAAGCCACACCCAGAATTTGTGCTTCCTTGTACAACAATGATTTGCATTCAAAATATTGAAGAGAAGAATGTCAAACCAAGTTATGAAGATAGAACATTACCTTAAAATGCTAACAACCCCAAAATAGTTTTTCGTAGTTGTGTGTTCTTGCTTTTCGAAGAACACCTAAGTCTCCACAAGCACACATAAGCTTCCTAAAACTTGTGTACACTTGTAAATCGAATCTAGTTCTTGAAGAAGAGGAACCACGTCCAAAACTCATGATTTAGGGAGAATTTTCGTTTCAATTTAAAGAAAAGGGAAATCGTGACCTAGCTTTTGAAATTAGGAATGGAAATCGTGACCTAGATTTATAACAAACACAACACAATAAAGGAGACGCTGACTGTATATTTCACAATGTCACCTCAGAATATACATAAAAAAATATTAAGTAAAAAAAAAAATTGTAGGTGTTACTTTTTCTCAATTACAAGTAAATTATGAAAAATCACTCATAGTAATATGTACACGCTTATTTGAAAATAGTTCAACTTACTTTTAGATTTTTCAATTTTATCTTAATAAGTGAAAAATATAATTCATCTTACTTTTAGATTTTTCAATTCTATCTGAATAAGTGAAAAATGTAATGATGATGTAATTTAACTTGGAGATTCATGTGGAAGATTTCTCCACCACTTGTCAAATCTAGATGGTTCAAGCAGGGAAGAAAGTCCCATGTATCAGAAAAATATTGGGACCACTAATTTTGTCCTTTACACCATGGTTCATAACCATACAAAAGTTATTTGCAAAACATGATTTGTTTTGTTCAAATTTTCAAGAACCGTTTTATCTAAAACGGAAACTAATTGTCGACAAGGCAGAAGCCGTGTGCGGTTAAAGATCGTGAATAATATGGCGACTATGGCAACTTATTCTAGCCATCTCTCTGCGTGCAGACTGGTTGCTCAAAACGTAAACTTCTTCAACAGCTCTTGACAATATTTAATAGTATAACTAACGGCAGTAGGGTAGCATGGGTAGCTAATTTATTACATTGTCTTGTTTAGGTATTCATGTGTGAGATTAGATATTCATTCTCTCCATAATGTCAATAATAAGTTGTTAATTTAGATTGCTTATGCCAATTGCAAACCTCCTACAAAGCAAGCATAAGCTATAGGTAGATGTTGCCGCAAGGTTTGCTGAACATGATATAATATCCATATTAAATAGAAATTATATATATTTTCATTTCTCATAATCTAACAAAATTTCATTTTGAAAGAAGAAAATTTACTTAAAAAACTTGTCTGATATTGATGTTGATTCTTGAAGTTTGAATATAGTTTAGGAAACAAAGATCATCTTCTTGCGTCAATTGTGTCTCAAGATGATCTATCTCAGCGTTTTCTTTGTCGGTGAAGATCCGAGGAACACCTATAACATGCATAATAAGACAGTTTCCAATATTAAACAGAATTTTGAAGCTAAACAAATCAACATAAGACACATTTTTTCAAAGGGCAAATGGATTTTATTAAAAGACACTAACACAAAAGCACAAGTTGCTAAGGTTGGGAGAGTAGTCTACCAATCAAAAATAGAAGCATTGTACAATGATATTAACATAGGCAAGTACATAGCCTTATAACAGGTAAGAACGTTCCTGTGGAACAACTATTTTCCAGCAGCACAATACTTCCAACCCGAATTACTTGTTAGTCACCACCTAATCTTTCCACACTCCCATTCTTAGCAATTCACATGTGTCGAAATGCTATGCAGATGATTAACTCCCCAAACAAAATACCCCATCAACAGAGATTAAAGCCAATCCACACCAAATAAGGTAATAGTAATTACAAACAATCCACACCAAATAAGGTAATAGTAATTACAAACTCAGCAGAGTAAGTGAATACCAAGCCACTGCAGCTTAATTTCAATTCAATTACTAAATCATCACTCCAACTCTTCTTCCATACTGCCATTTATCAATAGACACCAAAAAAGCAACAGGGTAGGTGAACCAAAATGATAAAAATAGCAACCATCTTTAGATTCTATCTTTAACCATCTCCACACCATTATCGGTGTCTGCTCCGTAATCACCAAAGTGCTGAAAGTTTTCAATAGTTTCATTATGCAAAACAGCTATCACACCAATCCACCTCAATTACTCATACCATACCTCAAAAATACAGGATATTCATTGAAAAGTGTTTCATGGACCCAGCTAGGCCACAGTCCCAAAGACACTGGTGCACATTTAGTCCAATGATCCCTATTCTTAAAATGTATTTTTTGTTGGTGGAACTCTATCTTGAATCAACCTCAACATAAAGAAAGACACCTTCAATGGTTACTTTCCTATGCCATACTTTTAGATAGGTATCTACTACAACCCTATCTTGAGTCCTTATAGGACCTTATATGCCCCACTTACAAAATATTATCCTAATATTCCTTCTCTCCAAATCCACCAATTACACCCATCCTCCTTGCTCAAAACAGAACCAGCCACACTCTGCATTTGATTCAACGGTTCTTCCTCCCACAAGTAAAGCCTTCTTTTCCAGCTCCACTTCCACTCACTCTTTTTTTCCCTCCTTATATTTGCCACAATTGCTGACTTGTCATTTGACAAAATAAACAGACGTCAAGAGTGACTTTTCATCCTTTCCAAATCCACCAATCACACTCATCCTCCTTACTCAAAACAGAACCAACCACACTCAGCATTTCATTCAACAGTTCTTCCTCCCACATGTAAAGCCTTCTCCTCCAATTTCATATCCACTCCCACACCCTTTTCTTTGTCTTATATCTGCTACCAGTGATGGCTTGTCGTTTGACAAAATAAATAGCCGTCCAGATTGATCTTTCAGTTTTTCCAAATCCACCAATCACACTCATCCTCCTTACTCAAAACAGAACCAACAACACTCGGCATTTCATTCAACAGTTCTTCCTCCCACAAGTAAAACCTTCTCCTCCGATTTCATATCCACTCCCACACCCTTTTTTTGTCTTATATCTGCTACCATTGATGCCTTGTCGTTTAACAACATAAATAGCCGTCCAGATTGATCTTTCAGTTTTTCCTCCTAAACCCCCAAACCCCTTTATCCATCTTTTCACAAAGAAGAGCACACCCTCAGCTTCTCACACAATATTGACCCCCCCACTGTCATATTTATATTGCTATACCTTGTACCATAACCAACAACCACAATTATCCGTCTCTAACCTCCGCAACCACTTTGTTAATAACTCAATCTTAAATTATATGTGAATTCCCATTAATAATCCTTATCCAAGTGACATAATTCAAATGGTCATATAAAAAATGCTATGATTTAACAGGAAAATATCTTATGTAATGAATAGTTAAGTTATAGTTATGGTTATTTCTTGAAACAAAAACAATCATTGTTGGAAAAAAAAAATTATTGATAAAAATTATTTGAATGGTACTAGAGAAATTAAATTTAAAATAAAGAAATTAAAACTATTTAATATTGTCCCATTAAAAGGATGAATTCCAGCCACTACGCTACTTGACAAAAAAACCTATTTAATATTTAATGATTATTTTTTACAATATGCTATTATACTCCATGTCCTTAATTGGGGAAATTAATGTAAAAAATAAGAGAAAACTTGGTTTGATTAAATAGTTATAATAATAAACTGATTTTATTAAATATAGAATTCTAAATGCATCATAAAATTAAAATAAAATGTAGTTTCATGAGAATGAGATGGTTTCATTTAAGATTTCAATTTAATATTATAGGACTCAATATTTATAGCATATATATCTTTATAGGGTATAGTATTTACCATGAAAGCATTCCCTTGCTTCTCCAGCCATGAGTACAACATCCCCACTCCGAAGAAACATCGCCACGGGAGCATCCTCTCTAGATTTTCCTCCCAATAGAAAAATGGCTTTACAGCCCAAGCTGAGGCAACGAGGACAAGAAACTAATAAGGATTCTTCATCTGGTACCTCTCATTTGACATGTTTGTATCTAGAAACCGAAAAACCAAGGTAGTCCAAAGAAATAAGTATAATACCTTAAACTAACTATGGGCTTACTCCAATCTACTTCCATATCATCAAGGTGGCCACCCAGTGTGTCCCCTGCAGTATAATAGATACATCGAAGTGAGAGGTAAATCACTGAACTGTATGGTGTTGTGTTGTGTGTTAAAAAAACTGCTAATACATATAGGTATTTTTTTAACAAAAGGAAATATTGTTTGTACTACTAGTGCTTGTTTGGATAACACACAATTTGAGCACAACTAATTTTAAGAGACATAAAAATTTCAAATTTTCACAACTGAGTAATGTATTCTTGAAATGGGACATACAAAGGCATTTGCGTCAACCAAGCAAAATAGATTCTTTTAAAACTTGCTTTTAAAAAGGATTCCCAAACACAAATCAATTTCTTTAAACTCTATTCTTTCATTAGAATTAAACTAAAAATGGAGTGAAAAGAGGACATGTAGAATCATCACACAAGAAAACATTCAATAAAAAAAGAGTTGCTTTATGCGAACCTGATGCAAAGTAATTTACTATCGCAGCTTCAGGCTGGAATTCAACACCAGCAGGTAATGCAGGTTTTGCCAACTGTGTGGCAAGCTCACAGAGTGCTTCAGGGATTTTGTTATGTTGGAGAGATACATTATAATTCCGCTGTACATATACATAATCATTAAGAGATTTCCCAACAGAAAGCATATCAAGGTGATGCAACTTTAAATATCAATATCCTTACCTAAAAAAGTTGAGTCATGCTAACAAGTTCCATTACGGAACCAAAAAAAAAGGAAAATGTTGTGTTGAATAGAGCATTTTTTAGACTTTTACAGAATTGACTACACAAGTTTCAAGATATTATTACTAAGTGCACTTGTAAGCATTTTCCAAAATATTTTATTTAATACCTTCACAACAGGGTAGAATGAATATCTACGAGCTAGTAAAATTTAAGGTATATTTTAGCAATCTTTAAATAACAATGATGATTCGTCAACCTCAAAAATCTGTTGTTTAAGCAAGGTATGGTGCATGAGGTTGAACAACAGATACTAATCTCCAAAGCAAAAGTGCAACAGTGTACATTAGTAGATATGATTCTATTCTATTCCAAACAATATAAGCATATAACTAAAATTTAAATCCAAATGCAGCCGAAAAACATTTGAAGGGTGAATCATAACTCACATTGGACCAATCAAACTGTAGGCCAAGGGTGCTCCATCGCAACTTTCGCAGCAAAGAAGAACCAGAAACGGATCTGCATTTTCTCAAGGACGCTTCCTTTTCCGTGAAAAACTTCCATTCCTCACCATCCCTACAATCGAAATCAGAACTACATTCATGCGAAGTAATTGGAGATTTCTCTTGAACCAAAACTTTCCCTTCTTTAGCCGCAACAAATAAATTGTGTATAGGACCATATATAGCATTATGATTTGTTCTGTTAGGTGGCTGCGGAAATTCAATTAAACTCTCCCTTATCAAATCACATTGTTTCTCTATGCTTAATGCCCCAGGGATAAAATAAAAGCCTGCACAATAAGCATCACCACAAATGATTTGAGTTAATTTAGTTTATTCACCGAACAACTCTAGTTCCATAAAGAAACACTAGTTATTATAAATGAATTTGTGAATAATTAGTTACCAATCAGTTATCTCTATAGTTAGTTCCAAGCATTCAAATGTTCATGTTATTAGTTTCTAGCTAATCAATGATTAGTCAAATCTCTACTAACATGTAAACCACGCGAAGAAAAACATTACCAGGGTGATTTTGCAAAGAGAACACTGGAGAACTGAATTTGTCCTGAAGAACAACAACACCTTGAGGAAGCTCAACGTTGCGGTGATGGCACTCTAGAATTGATCTGAAGTCAAGTACCTCTGTTAAATCCACCGGTTTGGGTTGTTTATTCCTGTGAAGAAAGAAAATTGCACAATTAGGATCTAAAAGGAACAACAAAGTGAAAACTAACTGCATTTATAAGAAATTGAATTAAATTAAATACTTTTTGTTCTTGGAAGAAGCATTGTTATCGTAGTAAAGCTTGTACTTCTTCTCTGTTCGTCGGAAAGCCGTTCGCTCCGAATCTTCTCGGTTATTCTCCGATCCGTACATCGGAAAATGAACCCGAACCGATCGAAGAATTTTGGTTAGGGTTACAAAAACTGACAAATGATAGAGAAAAAATCAGTAGAGTCAAAAGTCAATAAAACCCTCGGATTATTTCTAATAGACAAGGGTATTAAAGACATTTTGTTTGTTCCTTATCGAAAAAAATCTGTGTTAATCTGTTTCATAGAGTACAAAGCGGGAGAAAAGAAGAACCCAGGAAAAAAAAACAAAAATGGCGTGCAGGAGTATGCTTCGTTCAGCGATTATTGTGGAACCATTTCAATTCCAATTCAAACCCTTACTTTTTGATTTGAATCCGAATAAGCGAGGAGGTTTTCGGTGCAAAACCGTTAAGGCTCGTCCGTTTCACCGTGGCGGTGGAGGAGTTCTCCGTTGCGCTCATAACGATAAGCCGTCGTTTCACGACGATCAAAGTCCTCCTCAAGAAGCTGTGTTGAAGGCCATTTCAGGTAATAATTCCATCTTCTCAAATCTCAACCATTTGATTTAATTTTTAGAAAAAGAGCTTAATATAAAATTGTGTTTGATTTGTTAATGGTTGTAGAGGTATCTAAGACAGAAGGGAGGATTGGGCAAACTACGAATATGGTTATTGGAGGCACTGTGACTGATGATTCTACTGATGAATGGGTTGCTTTGGACCAAAAGGTGTTCATACTTCATACATTATGTGTTTGTTTTCTTCTAATGAGCATAGCCACCTCGAACATGACCCGACACTGACACCGTCACACTAGTAATAATTTGAAAAAATATATAAATTAAATGTAATCACTTGAAAAAATCTATAAATTAAATGTAATCACAAGTGTTGGTACATGGATCCGATACAGACACGGACACGCCTCTTTTTTCATAGGTGTCGGTGCTATGTTTTGTTTAAATTTCATTAGTTCTAGTATTTTTTTTAGTTATACTTTTGTGGCTTTTTTATTATCACAATAAATGCTTGAGTTTGGTGCTGCGTAGGTGAATTCATACCCAACTGTTAGAGGGTTCACTGCAATTGGAACCGGTGGTGATGATTTTGTGCAAGCTATGATTGTTGCTGTCGAATCTGTAATCCAACAGCCAATTCCTCAGGTATCGTAAGTGTGGCTAATTTTGCTTCATTCTTGTGTTACTTGGCTGCTTTTTAACATTGATGCGATACTTGTTGGTGGATACATGTTTTGTTTGCTAGACTTGTTAAATAGCATTTCAAGATAGGGGCATGCCTCATTGTTTATACCATTCTATGTAGTAGTCACTGTCTTTTGAAGTATAGTGTAGTCTGCAAATTTCGATTTACACTATCTTTTGAAGTACAGTGTAGCCTGCAAATTTTGATTTACATAGGGGTTTGCTTGTTAATTGTGACTGAATTGAAAAGTTCTTTTGTTTTTTAAAGTTTGGATGATAATTGATGACCTGTTGTCCCAAAGTAAGCAAAATTTAGGGTAGCCTATGACTACTTCAGTTTCCTTTCATGCTCAGTCAGATGTTTAGAATTTAGCACCGGAGTCCGGATGGCCTACATAAATATGTTGTCTTACCTACTTTGTGCTGCATGCCAATCATAGCAGTGGGGTGGACACCTGATTTTCAAAAACAGTTAAACATTAAAACTCGTAACTGTGTCCTGGTGGGTGATGAAGAACTTGATTGCTCGGTAATAGGCACCAACATTCTAAAGACGTGTAGAGTATTCCATCTTAAGTTAGGGCTTACAAAATAGACCAACCCTGAGTTATTTTCGAACTACTTGTTGGGGATCACATCAGATGAAATATATGATGATGGCATTGACTGAAAATTTGATGTGTTTTGAAGTATAATTTTTACCCTGCACGCCATGACTTCCTTCAAGTTGTTATTGGTAGACTGAAATATCACATGATCAGTTCTCATAAATATGTTCCATCTACATATATTTGGTGGTTGATGTTCATCTTTCAAGAATGTTAACACATTGGTTTACAGGGATGTGTGAAGCACAAGCTATCAACAATGGGGAAATATGTGTCGGTAAACATTGGGCCAGTCCAAGTTGTTTCCAGCGAACAGGTATTTATGTCTTGTTCCCTTTTTTTTTCTTTTCCTCTCTCTGAAGTGATACTCTTCTACCTTTTCTGTTTTTGCTAAATATGGATTTATTCTTTAGAATGTGAAATTATGTATGTTACAAAGTGTAAATTGTGTCTCCGTGCAAATAATTCTGTCTTGTTCCCTTGGTATTGAATTTTGTTGTATTTTCCAGGTCCAAGCTGTATATAATGCGATGAGGAGGGATGACAGGATGAAATACTTTTTATAGTATTTTCAGAATTTGTATAGGATGCAGTATTTCAATTGGTATATTAACATGTCTGCTTTCTAGTGGTTAGGCTGATTTTGTTCTTTGATTAATCCACAATATCGTTATAATACGATGAAAATTGGATCTCTTCTGTATTTTATGAAGATGTAACTTAGTATTACTTGGTTTGATTCCAATAATTATATATGATTATAGTCTATAGACATTATTTTACAGGGCATGTAAATGATAATTGAAGATCACGAGTCACTGAGCTGTAGATGTTCTGTTTGATTCCTTTAATTGCATAATGGTTTTAAATAAATAAAAAAAATCTACTTGTTTAGTGTGCGATACAATTGGAAAATGAACATCCTATGAAATATATAGACTCTTATGTAACGTCCAGTCACCCTTAAATATTAGGGTAACTATAGAATACAACCACAATAATCAACATTTTTTTTATTAAGTGAGGGCGGTTTACATCGATCAATTTTTGCTATAGTATCGTTCTATTCAGGACCATTATTTTATCTAAATTGTTAATTTTGAAATCTTTCTTAATAATTTTTCTTATAGTTTTCTCAGATTTTCTTCTACTTCTAATTATTTGATTTGTCTTCATCTGATGTATTCTCCTTATCATAAAATCTATTTAGAGTTTCACATCGGACAATATATGACTTGAACATGTGATTATAAGTAAGAACAATCATCACTCTGCCAATTTATTTTGTAGGGTTGAGTTAAGCACAACCGCACATTCTTAACATAGTATCAGAGTCTCGTTTAAGATCCAATGAGTCACATACCGCACATTCTTTCTGGAAATTGAATTAGGAATGATGGACATTGTGCATGAGTGTGCGGGTGGCGTCGGTCACCCACCATTTAAATAGGGGTGGCGTCGGCCACCCAATGTGGGATAAGGTGATGTGGCGAAAGCCACTGAGGAAGTGGCGGGAGCCATGCTCCCATTGACCATAAATGGCGCAATCCATGAGAAACAATAGTGAGGGTGGTGCAAGCCACCCTATGATGGGAAAGGATCACTTAATTTCTTAATACATAATCTGATTAAATAATTCACTTATGATGTTTTATAGTTTGGTGATTTTTTTTTTGTAATTCTAAGTAAAACTATTCCCTAGAAATACTTAATATATTATTTATATTATTTACTTAGAATATAATTCTGATTAATGTAAAAGAATCAGGTTCTGGTGTTAGAGGTTAGAAACAGAAAGCAAATAACTTGCAAAGAGAAAACAAATTAGTTTGGTAATTAACACTGTGTTGTAATTTTTGATAGAAAAACAGGATGAAGTCAATATTTTTATGACAGTAGGAATTTATCAGAAAACCGATTCTTACTGAATTTTTCTAAAGAGTTTGTATCTTATCGCAAAACGTTAAAACAATATTGGTTTAGTCGGTTTAGCCGAATTAGGCGAAAAACTTAGTTGCCCGGAATTTAACGAAAATAGTCGGGGTAAGTTGGGTGGTTTAGTAGTTGATTTTATTGTATTGTTTTTGTTGAAATGATGTTGGAAAAGTCGAGTTGGAGGTATAGTTGAATTGGTAAGTTGTTCCGTTTTACGAAAAAATCTAAGTTGTTCATGTTGGAGGCTTGATAAGCCAACATTGATTTTAAGTTGTTCCTGTCATATAAGTTGTTTGTGCTGCTGATGTTATTATGTTGTTTGTGTTGTGGAGTCGTGTATGTCATATAGTACATTTGCATATTATGTCGGAGTCATTGCTCACACCATATTGGTCTAGATTGGCACTACACTGAAATCGAAGGCTTATGCCTTGATGCCTCGATAACCTGACAATAATTTTAAGTTGGAGCTTTAATCTGAATGGTACCACATGCATAATTTAGTCGAGTCGCATTAAAATTTGTATCTTTGAGTTGTTTTGATTGTTGTTTTGGTTGATGTTGTTAAGTGGTGATTTGTTTATGATACTTGTCTATGTATTTTTTATCATATATTGTTTATAACTATTGATATCTCACCCCTTTTGTTTGAATGTTGTCCTTATGTTGGCAACATGCATGTAATCAAGAGGAGTAGTCGGCTACCTTTAGTCGATTCAGTGATTGTCGCTCTGATACGTAGCACTCGGGGGGATGACGCGTGTTTTATTTTGTTGAATTGTTTACATGCTGAATTTTGTTTTCGTTGGAGTATTTGAGACTACTTGTTGCTTATTTTAAAGTTGTTTTATGTTGGATAAAGATGCTACTACTTTGTTTATGAATCCGTTGTGTAGTACTTTATAAAGTTGAGTTATTTTGAGGATTATATGTTGGTTTTATGATTTTTCCGGGAATGTGTTATGTATCAAATATGATTATCTTTTAAGTTGAGATTTTTGAAAGTTGAAAATATGATATCCCGTTTATGTTGAAAATTTTATAACTCTAATTTTATTATATTCTTCAGATAGAAAAGGGAGTGTTACATTAGTGGTATCAGAGCAGGTCGGTCTGTCCGGCCAAGTGTCGAGTCTTAGTTATTTAAAAATCGAGTATTGTTATTTGGTTCTAACTTTTGGTTGTGTTATAGTGATAAGTTGAGATGGTTGGAAGAAATGATGTTGCGATGGCTGCTGCAATGCAAGCGTCGAGTCTTATAAGTTGAGATTTTTGAAAGTTGAAAATATGATATCCCGTTTATGTTGAAAATTTTATAACTCTAATTTTATTATATTCTTCAGATAGAAAAGGGAGTGTTACATTAGTGGTATCAGAGCAGGTCGGTCTGTCCGGCCAAGTGTCGAGTCTTAGTTATTTAAAAATCGAGTATTGTTATTTGGTTCTAACTTTTGGTTGTGTTATAGTGATAAGTTGAGATGGTTGGAAGAAATGATGTTGCGATGGCTGCTGCAATGCAAGCGATGGCTCAGGCTGTGCAAAACTTGCCAAATGTTTGTGAAGATGCTAGATCCCGTAGCTTGGAAAATTTTCAGAGAAAGAATATGTCAGTCTTTAAAGGAAAACATGATCCAGATGCAATGTTAGGATGGTTTAAGGAGATTGAGATAATCTTCTGTGTTATGGATTGTACTTCAGCGCAGAAGGTTCGGTATGGTACTCACATGCTGGAAGTCGAGGCTGATGACTGGTGGCTAGAGACTCGTGAGAGGTTGGGTGTTGCAGGTGAAGTAATCACTTGGGATGTGTTCCGCAGGGAATTCATGAGAAAGTATTATCCAGAGGATGTCTGTGGCAAGAAGGAGATTGAGTTCCTTGAGCTAAAGCAAGGAAACTTGTCTGTTAGCGACTATGCTGCAAAGTTTGTGGAATTGTCCAAATTTTATCCTCATTATACGGGGGTTGGTGCTGAATTTTCAAAGTGCATCAAGTTTAAAAACAGGTTGCACTCTGAAATCAAGAAAGTTGTTGGGTATCATAAGATTTATGTTTGTTCTTAGATGGTTGATAGTTGCAAAATTTATGAAGAATACAATAATGCTCATTACAAGATTGTCGGTGACAGAAGAGGCAATCAACAACAGAACCGTGGCAAGCCTTATGATACTCCAGCTGGAAAAGGTAAACAGAAAGTTTCCCCAGCTCAGAGAACTAGTGGGGGAGGTGCTCCTGCTGGTATAGTTTGCTTCAAGTGTTGTCAGGCTGGTCATAAGAGTAATGTGTGCACTGCTGAGGTAAAGATGTGTTTTCGTTGTGGTAAGACTGGGCATGCAATAGCTTATTGCAAGCACAAAGAAATGATTTGTTTTAATTGTGGAGAAGAAGGACATATTGGTAGCCAGTGTCAGAAGCCAAAGAAAGCTCATACTGGAAAAGTGTTCGCGTTGGCGGGAACTCAGACAGCTAACGAGCACAAACTTATCAGAGGTACATGCTTCATTAATAGTACTCATTTAATTACTATTATTGATACTGGTGTTACACATTGTTTTATTGCTGCTGATTGTGTTCAAAGACTGGGTCTTGAATTGTCTGCTATGAATGATGAATTGGTTGTCGAGATTTCGGCTAAGGGATCAGTATCTACTTCTTTTGTGTGTTTAAAGTGTCCTTAATTGATCTTCGATAAAGACTTTTATGTTGATTTTGTATGCTTACCGTTGACTAGGATGGATGTAATTCTTGGTATGAACTAGTTAGAGTATAATACGTTTATATAAACTGTTATCGTAAGTCAGTGAGGTTTTCTAATCCTGAAGAAGAATGAGTTGGATTGTTATCTTTCAGAAAGCTACAACAATTGATGAAAGAAGAAGCTCAGATGTTTTCGTTGATGGCAATGTTGTCTGTTAAAAGTAAAGCTAAGATTGTGGAATTGTTAGTAGTGAAGGAATTTCCTAAAGTTTTCCCTGACGAAATTCCTGATGTACCGCCGACGGAGAGAGAAGTTGAATTTTCAATTGATCTGGTACCTGGTACTAGGCCTGTTTCGATGACACCGTACAGAATGTCGGTGTCATACCCCAAATTTTTCCTACCTGTATATTATTTCAGCTTACTTACCTTTATTCAGAAAATCCAAAAATATGTCATTTCAGTTTTGTTCAGTCGGTTGGGTCAAGGTTTGCTCGGTTTGTCAGGGTGTGTGTTTGTGCTATTGATCAGTGGATTTTGGTGCCGTGACAATTCATCATCATATTTCGATCTTTTATCCATTCCCGTTTTTTATCCATTTTTTATCATTACCTTTTCATTATTTCATATCTTTTCCAAAAGAAACTCAAAAAAATATCTTCTTTTATTTTACTTCTAATCTCATTTCATCTTTTATGCCCATTATTAAAAATTCCAAAAAAAAAAAACTCATTCTTAATATTATTCCATTTTTATTTTTATATCAATAAACCATTTTCCACTATTATTATTATTACTATTATTTTATTTCTATTATTTTATTTCTATTATTATTATTTATTATTATTATTATTATTATTATTATTTTATTATTAATATCATTATAATTACTATTTTCTTTATTATTATTATTATTTATTATTATTATTTATTACTATTATTATGTAACAATTTCACACTACCCCACCATCCATTTGCTGTAGAAAAGTTTTCGTACATCAGCACAAGGTACAAACGCAACATGGTCCCCACAAGAAGCATCAACACATGAAATTAGCTATTCCACCATTTTCACATCAGCTTCCACTACAAAACACATCACTCACTAACAATTTTTCTTTCAAATTCAAAACTCATATTCTTATCCAAAACTCATAACAAATTCCAATTTTCACCCTCTGATTTTGCTCTATAAAAGCAACCCTTCATTCTCTCAATAATCAAGCTTGAAAATTATAGAAACTCTACTGAAATTATTACTAAAGCTTCAACAAAATTTACAAAAAAAACGTATATCCTTGCAAAAACCAGTAGAAATAAAATTTCATAAACTGCCCATGTTTTCCATTTTCACTCACAAACATCACACAAACAAACCCGCACTCACCGAAAACCAAACACAAACGAACCTGAACCTGCATAAGCCAAAACTTGATGAGAACGAACCTAAAACGCACACAATCGATGAACCTTCATCTGAAACATTTCCAAACCACCACCAAATCCGGACCAATAAACAACACCGTGAATCCCTCAAACACTAAACACAAAACAAAAAAAAAGACGTGAAAAACCTGTTCACCACAAGACCATAACCGTGACAAATCTTCGAAAACCATCACTGAAAAAATCTCCATCCGCAAGCTCTTCACCTTCAATCAACCGTAAATCACCACCACTCACCATAAAAATCTGGGGGGAAAAATCAAACGCAGAGCCAAACCTCACCGCAAAAGCGAACCAGTGACAGAGAAAGTGAACCACACCGGCGAAACCGAACCGCACCGTGAGAAACCGTGACAAACCTCCAAATCTGAAAACTAGAAAACACCAAAAACCCACAATCTGAACACAAACCAGAAGCGGACCGCGATTGAGAGTGAAGGAGAGGGCAATTTTCGTTTTAACAAAAGGGTGGGTTTTCTTTAAAAAAACTGTGTTTTGAGAAGAAGAGGAACGTAAAATTTGTTTTCTGAATCACGTCTAAAGAAAAGGGGTCTCTTTTTTTCTTACTGATTTTATTTTCATAATTTATTTTTATTATTATTTTATTTCCTCATTGGTTGGATCTTGGGTTCTGAACTTAGCCTCATGATGATTGTTTCTCACACACAGATCTGACTCCACACACCCCTTTCAGTTTCTTATTTTATTTTCTTTTTGTATTTTTTTTCTTGAGTAAGATTTATATTTTATGATGACTTTATTGTGTTATCTATTTTAGAAAATTTTAGAAAATACATTTTAATGTTCATATAATTTATTTCTATTTTATTGTTTATTTTTGGGCCGATGACATAACAAACAATTGATTTTGGTCTGATTTCATTAAATCGGCAAGAATCGGTCAATATGAGGCCAAAGTAGTTAGGTTTATTTTTATTTATCATTTTATTTCGATTTATTTTCTATTTTGTCAAATTAATTTAGTTTATTTTATTTTATCGGTTATTTTTGTTTTTATGGTCTATGAACATTCAAATATCTTGAGATTTGTCGCAAACCTACTTGTAATCTCGATTAATGATGAGACCATTTTATTTTATTTAATATAGTTTACTTTATTTTTGCATTACCATATCAACGCTCGACTCCTTATAGAACGATTCTAACATTGAATCGGTTCTAAGGTAGTTAAAGAGCTACATTTGATACATCCGATTAAATTCAAGGTTCAACGCCTCCGAATAGTTTAGGACACCACACACACGCTTCCTCTTGGGCAAAATACAATGAACAATTTTATTTAGTGCAATCTCGTGTAACTTACTTGTACACCTCTCCCGATTATCTTGTACGCAATTTACTTTTTCGCATTTATCGATTTTAATTCACCCACGAACCCTTGGTCCAACACCAAGTGGTTTCACTCGCACACTCGCACATTCCATTCGGTTATGGTTTCGTATTACTAGGAGCACCCTTAGGGACCAGGAATCAAATCCACCTAACCAACTCAATAATAAACCTCCATTTACATTTACTCGTAAGTCGAGTGCCTCGCGCATCGCCATCAAACCTCAAAAAACCAAAACGTCACTTTTTAGATCTAAACCCTTGATCCAACATCAAGTGGTCATAGATTAATTAAACACCTAACAATTATCGAATCAAGGTGAAAAAAGGAGTGCATTGAATCTTCGGTGGGTTTCCTCAATTGCTTGGGTGCGAGGCATCTGCTTCGGGTGTGAGCAATTGACGCTTATTAAAATCAACAAACTAACCAACCGTAGAACCACGAACTACGAGGCTCTGACTTTCCCATTGCACGAGGGAATACGTAGGCACACAGATCTTACTCCTAGTCAAGCACCCTAGGAACATAACCACCCATTTCCCCTTTAATACTAACCCTAGTTTAGAATCATTTGCATTTACTTTCTGTTTATAATTTGAAGAAGATAAATGACATTCGTAAGACATTCAATCACAAATTAAACTAAGAGGTTCCCGTTGGGTACAACGACAAAAGGGGTGCTAATACCTTCCCCTTACGGAATCGACTCACGAACTCAAAATCTGGTTTCAAAGACCAAGCTTTATCCGTTTTCAAAAAGGTTTCTCGATATTCTCCTTTTCCTAAACTTTTGGAATAAAATAAGTTCGATGGAGACTTTGTTGTTATTTTTATTTTTTCCGTGGCCTTTTCGTCGCGAAGTCGTATTTTTCGAGGTACGACAGATGGCGACTCTGCTGGGGAGATGAGTCAAGCTTAACTTAGTTCGATTTTTGATTGAATGTCAACCTTGATTATTTATCTTCTTCCATTTGTTTATTTATGTATTTACTTACTTATTGTGTTGCTACTTGGGCTCCTTTGATCATCGGTACTGAGTGAGTTAGGCTCACTACCAAGGCTTGAGAAAAACCATAGGACTAGAAGATGATTGTGTAGTGGAGGTACACGGGGAATCTTCTCCGGGGGACGAAGCGAAAACCATCGCCTGAAATAGATTCTCTTGGAAATATTGTGATGCGATGTTCCTTCGTCGTGTTGACAATGTTTCTAAGTTAAATTTTCGACTCCAGGAACCTTCAAACCAATTCATAGTGGTTAGTAGTGTTAACCTACGAGATCTATGTGACTCAACGGGTTAATGAGAAAACCATAATCAGACTAGATCCCTTGAACGTATTACTATCTGACAGTAATATTTTCAATCTTGATCGATGATGTCTGAGAACCTTAAACCTGGATTGATGGTTGTGTAGGAAAAGCTTACGAGGAATCTTCTTCGTAGGCCGATATAAAGACCTCACCTAGAGTTGATCGTTTCAAAGATATTATCGTCTGATGGATCTCCTTCATGTCTATAATGTTTTTGACAAGGATCCACAACTCTGGGCACTTACCCATTCAAAACCTACCTTTGGGGATATATCGGTTATTTATCATGTTAATGTGACCGACCTCAGAGCACGTTGAACCTTTGATCCTGGATCTTGCATTGCATCCATACAAATCATCTCATTGCATCAACTATGCATCTTGAATTTCATTTAGAAAAACAAAAACAAAATCTCTTTCCATCCAACAAAGATCATCCAACTGATTCCTCGACACTCTCACGCTGCTCAAGTCAATGTCAGACGAGTAATGGATCAGATTCAACAATCCAATGTCGCCGCAAGTGGCCCGTCAACGAAAGTTTTTGAAGGGGTTGTTGAAGATCAAACTGAGTAGTCTCCAAATTTAAAGAATTCAAATCAAGAGAAGTTTATTCCTCAAATCAAGGCAGTCGTCGCTATTTATCATTTCACATTCTTGTTATTTTGTATTATTTGTTTAATTAATATTTTATTTGAACATTGTTATTTCGTATTTGGTTTTGTTAATGTTATGTTTATGCATGATTTGAATTAGTCTATCCGTATTCGCTCATCATTTATCATTTATCACAAAATCACAAAAATATTTTCTCACTTCACTTTAGCAAAGATTTGAGGGAGGATGATGAAAATAAAATACTCGTAATTGTTATGGTATGCTTTCGGATAAAACCTCGTCAATGATGTACATGCATTTTTTCAAATCCCCAAACAATGGAGAGATAAGGAGTTAATCCCTAGTCAACCACTTCGAGCCTAAAAGTAAGAGTTTCTTTCAGATACAAACCCTTACACTTAACCCGGGGCAGGTAGTTGTTCAGTTAACCTGACTACACCTTCAAATCCCAAGATGAGACATCCCATCGGAGGACCATCAAAAAATGACTTGGCAGTCACAACATTCAACAAAATACAACAAAAAAGAAGAAATTAAGAGAACCGCTAAATTGAGCACCCAAAGGGTGATTTATTCGAGAACAAAAAAAGAAGAAATCAAGAAAACCACTAAGTCGAGCACCCAAAGGGAGACTTAAGCGAGAAAAAGAACCACTAAGTTGAGCATCCAAAGGGAGACTTGGTCAACAAAAAAGAAAAACAAAGCAAGAAGAGGAGCTTAAATCCTCAACAAAAACAAAACAAAGATCTAGTGACCTCCACATAAAGAATCAAAGGGTCACCGACAACATCCAACAAAATAAGATGACTGCCAATTCCAAGCGAACCTCAAAGTTTCATCTTCGCTCTTACAACGTCGAAAACAAATGTTTGTGTAAAGTTAACTGAACATAGGACTGGAGATCATCACGAAGAAGAGGTGGTTACAAATCAAACTTTGAGCCCTATATCCTTTGTTTCTCAAACCATGAACCAGGCCACGTTACAACCCTCAAAAGTCCTAATTGAGGCAAGGTTTATTCTGAAAGTATGCTACCAACAAGGTTATGTAAACTGACTCCCAGAGATTTGCTAATCCTCAATCATGATAGCATATTCTTCTTGCTGCATCTTTCACTCACTTGCTAAATCAGCACAACATTTGGACTAAAGGTCCTGTAACACGGTGGGAGAACTGACTTTCTATAAATGTTGCGGATAGCAAGAGTCGCCGCCGAATTTTATTTTATCCAGGTGGAAAGGACATAAAATAACAGGAAAGACCTATTAAAAGACTTGAGTTCGGGGGGCGGGTTATATAAAGGGAAGGTGTTAGCACTCTTTATATCCATGGTTATCCATGGGCTCTTAGTTACTTAGCTCACTTAAATGTTTTGAAAGTGTGAAGTGTGGGATTAGAAACTTTTCTAAGTACTTTGTAATGATCCTTGTATGGATGTATACAAAACCTTATTTTGAAAATATTTGAAAATAGTGAGGTTTGAAAAGTATTTTAAAAGGGTGTGAGCCAGTAACTTTGAGTTCCTACCCTAGACTAAGTCTTTCATGTTCTTGTATGTTCTTTCAAGGGTAAGACTATCCCTATTATTAAGGAATAGGTAGTTATTACCTTGGATTTTATTAAGGGACGAGCGTAGGGTCATCGTATGGTCAACGAAGGCAACTTAAGGGGTGTCTTTAGCAATTGGGAGGGACTATCATCTTTTACCGAAGGGACAAGATCATTGTAGGCAACATAGTAGGCAACATCGTAGGGACTTGATATTTTAAACCTGGGAGGGACTAGATTATTTATCTGGGTATGGGTTTTTCTTAAGACACCCCCATTTTTGAGGGACTTGACCATATAAAGGCAACTTAAGAAGGGTAACCCTAGGAGGTGCAGATGGCGATCGTAGAACGATTGACTTACGTGTGTGAGTGATTTATTCAAATATTTAATCTTTTAATTAAATTATCTAAGTCCTTTTTATTCAATTACGTTTTGCACTCCCTATTTACTAACCATGTAAATTAAATAAAATAAATAAAACGTGAAAAAAACAGTAAATCCTACATTATTACATCGCTTTGGGGCAGATACATAAGAATCGGACAGAAATATAAATCACAATAATAATAGCCTATACATTTTTTCTAATAATTAACATAAGACAAGAAGTAAAAATAAATAAAGAATAATAAAGCAAAAAATAATTAATTAATTTTTTTTTCTTAAGTTAGGGTTAGAATTTAAAATTAGGGTTAATTGAGCTTAATTAAAAAAAATTAGGGTTTAATGAATAGTTTAAGAAATGTTCATAAAAAAATTAGGGTAAAGAATTTTTTTTAGGAAAAATAATTAGTGTTTATGGTTTATAAAAAAAATTGTAAGGAAAAAGGTTTTTTAGAGAAGTTTTTTTAAAAATATTTTAAAATTAATTAAGAATATTAAGGTTTTAATAATAAGAAAATATATAATTTGAGAAAAAGGAGGAAAAGGATAGAACTACCACAAAAATGTTGGAAGGCATGGTTTGAACCCACGACCCTTACCATCAAAGCCTGATACCTAGCCACCAAGACACCTCCGCGCAGGTGACATATACCTGGAATGCATGAATAATATTCTAAAAAGTAATAATAGGATCAGTTAGTAAAAAAAATATTGAAGGCAAGACTCGAACCATTGCCCTCATTGTAACAAAATTGGTCCTTTGCAAACTGAACCAACGCGCGTTGGTGATTAATAACTGAAACAAATATTATATAAAAAAATACAAAATTTGAAAATGTTTTACGTGCCAGACTTCATCTTCTCCAAATTTCTTATGAAAATTCATACGCTTTTAGCTGCAATTTTTCCTGCGATTCCAATTTTGTAGGAATACCTAGGTTCCTATCAACGACCATGAAACCTGCAAAATTTCTCAAAATTGAACACACCAACAAGGTCCTCAAACCATTTACAGTTTAATTATGTTATTACAATTCATTTATATTCATTAATTCATGAAACCCCAATTTGAGCTTTGAAACCCTAGTAATGGCGTTTCATGCCTCCGACCCTAAAGTTTCAATCAAATTGTCCAGAAAGCATCCTTAGGTCATACAAAATATGAATCAAACAACAAAATCAATTTATAAGAGTTAGAAGTATGAAATCAAAAAATTTTGAAGCATGTATAATAACGATTCAGTCACTACATATGAAGATGTTTTAGATGATGTAAATGATGGAGATAACATAAAGAATGTCCAAGGATCATGTTTTGATCATTAGAATACCTTGACACGACCTGCAAATAAAAAACCGAAAATCAAATTTTTGCAAAATTTTTTAAGGTGACAACGCTGCTTTTTTTGTTCTGGACAATCCCCATTTGTATTGTTTTATGTTTTTGTATATGTAGTGTGTAACACCCCAAATTTGCACTCTCATTTTCATAGTATTTAGCATATCATTTGCATATTTCGCACTGCATCATTAGCATAGAAGACGAAGCATAACATCCATATCATAGCATGAAGCTGGCAGTGATTTCAATTCGGTGAGGCTTTTCAGTTTGCGATTTGATTCAGATGGATATTTGACCTAGCTTGGTCAAACTGTCAGGATTCCTTTAATTGCAAGTTATCTGCTTCAATGGTTAGGTCTCAGGCAATGCGTATTCAGTGTCAAGATGTGTGGCATGCGGAAGTTCTGTGGTTTATCAAACAATGGTTCATGTTGGAGTTTGATGTATATTGTATATTTTCTTGATCGAGACTTTGATAATTCATCAGTGGTTCGTCGGCAGATTCATTTTCCCTTAGATTGATTCGGATGGATTTTAAAGCGATTCAAGGCTTTTTGAGAAGAGATTAAGAAGGTCCAAGTGGATAGATGTTGCTTCAGTTGCAATCTGTCCAGTGGTGGTCGTGTTTTTCTCATCAGAGGCTGTGGAAAAGTTTAAGATTTATTTCGGGCTAATATCATGATGTCATATCCATTTTACTTAGTCCATACTTCCCATTATCCAATTAAACCATTATTTTCTATCCGTTTTATACCTTTTTCACATCCATTTTTTTAATCAAATTTATCCAATGCCCATATAACCAATTCCATTCCTGTTGTCCATTTTTACCAAATTATTTCGAATTCCATTTTTGTCTCAAGTCATGGTAAATAATTTGTTTTCATTCTCATTACAAGACTATGGTCATTAGGCCCGTTACCACAAATTGCCCAATTTCAGTTTTTATTTTTATTACTACATAAATACAAAGTGGTCACAAGTGAAAACCAATTTTTTTATTTATACAAGCTTTTTCATTAGTCATAAAGGGAGGGGCCTACACGGATCACATGACCTTGGCAGCAAATAACTTCTAACCAGTTTTCACGCCTTCACATACACACAAATAACATGACCACAAGGCGCTTCAGAACATGCGAAAAACGTCACCCAAAACGCGGCATGTTAGAGACTTAAACGCACAAAAAAATAACAGATAGAAGAAGGCAGTGAGAAAAAGGAAATAACAGATTGAGAAAAAGGAGTTTGTTATGAAAAAAAAAAGGAAAAGGATTCAAAAAAAGGAGAATACTATAACAAAGGGATAACAGGAAAAAAGAAAGAAAAAATTCGGTGATGCAGAGAGAGGAATCCTTCATCACAAAACTGAATTCTCCATCATCACAACTTCATTCGTCATCACACTTTTCACCATAACAGAATCACACAGAAAAGGGAGTTCATTCTTCTTCACCAAGAATCGAATTCCATCACACTCACACAAAATTCGTTCATCATCATTGTTCTAGAAATAAAAACCGAAATTCACTCTCATTCATCACCGAAAAAACATAATTCACCTCTTCTTCATCAAATCACAGAACCGAAACTCTCATTCATCACTCTTCACCATCATACAGAAACTGATTTTCATCAAGCTTTATCATAAACAATAAATCGAGTTCACTGTTCTTCAACATAACGGAAATTGATCTCACCACGCCATCAGCTCACGACAAGTCCTTCATCGATCTCCATTTGATTTCGTCCTCCTTCATCAACAAATCAAGAGCATGTCGCTGTGAGATAATTGGAAGAAATAAAGAAAAAGTAACAGAAGGGAGTCCTTGTACCGTCCTCATCACGGATTCAAGCATCGTCATCATCGTCGCTTGACATTGATTACCGAGTTCATCACTCTCGTCGGTCTTCACCATCAACCGAAGTGATAGCATCGTCGTCCACTCATCAACAAACGGAATCATTACTCTTCCACAGCAACGAATCCGAAAATTTGACAGTGTGGTTCACGTCAACTCGAAGCGGACAAATCACGATTCAAAAATTGAAGCAAGGCTCAACAACAATCCGCAGGAGTGCGCAGAAGAAGGAAGGAAGTTTCAAGACAATACGAGATTGAATCTTACCGAGAGTTCATTGTTCTTAACCTCGGTTGACAGGTGCACTCCTTCGAAATTTTCTTTGGTGTAATTGTTGTTATTCGTTGAGTTTTGTTGAATCATGCTTCTGTTTGCTTTGATTTAGCGTTTGACTTAGATTTTACAAGGTTGATGGTAGATCTAGGGATAGAGAGGGTTTAGTGAGGGTTGCGTGGTGGTACTTTATTCGAGTAGAGGGAGGCGGGTTAGCTAGGGTTGGTGTTACGGCGGCGGTGAGGCCGAGCGATGCGGTGAGGGAGGAAGAAAGAGGCAGCGGCGGTTAGGTTAAGATGGAGAAGAAGATGTTGGAAAATGATGAGCATCGATTGGGTTGTTTCTGTTTTCTTCCGTTTTTTTTATATTATGAATTGTTAATAAAGATTTGTAAAGTTATTAATAAAAAAAATATATTAAAATATTTTCATAAAGTTTATATTGAGAATTTAAGAGGATAGAGATAGAGATAAGCATGGCAGCTTTTGTGATTCCTGCCCATACCGGCGGTGACACTTGTCACCGTCCGGTAGGGCTTCCCCCTCCAATCGTGCGTGGGCACCTCCACCATAGCAGTATGGACTAGCGCAGACCTGGGCTCTCACTAAGTTAATTTTCGCACCCCACCCTTATCTTGGCCCATTCAATTACACTTCCAAGCCTTACTTTCCTCACCTCCCTCAATTTCCTTTATTTCTTTTTCCTATTTTTATTTTCATCTAATTCAGTTTGCTTTTAATTCATTTAAAATAGTTTTATTCACCTAAAAATTCTCAAAAAAATCATAGACCTTCCTTTTTGTTTCTAGTTTTTTATCATATTTTTATTTTATTTTTTCCATTGATCCACGTGCCAGAAATAATTCACCAAGGTGCATAGCTTCTTTTGCTTCATTTCTTGACCAGTCTGTCTTGTTTATTTTCTATAGCTTTCAATATTTGTAGTTTTGATCCCATTCTTTTTGAATTGTATTCCTAAGATCTTCTAGTTTTCATGTGATTTTTCTCAGAATTTTTAGGAAATTATTTATTGAGTTTTGGTCTGGTATCTTGTGATGTAAGTTTTCTGTCCTAACTTGTGTTCTTGCCTTCATTTGGATTAGTTCCTTTCTGAATTTTTTCAAATCCTTTTGGAAAGTTGATATAATGTGTTTGAAGATCATTTTATTTCAGTTGTAGAATTTTTAGATGGATGGTTGATTATTTGTGGATTTTTGTTCTCACCTTGTCCCATTTTGCTTCTTTTGGTTTATTAGATCTCTTATAGGCTTAGAAGGGCACTTGTGCCAACTTCTTCTTCTTATTTGGGGTTCCTTTGGGGTGTGGGTACCTTCCTGGTCCTAGGATAGGTCTTGTTTGTTCTGAATTTTTAGGTTTGCTTCTTATACAAGTCATTTGTTTCCTTAAGTGCTTAAATTCCATATTTTGATTCCGCTGCTTCTATTTTGACATTGTTTGGTATTGTGTGACTTCTCTCTTCATCTTGCTGGACTCTTAGGCTATTCTTCATATCATTTTGATTCTGGTTTTGAACTTTGTACTTGTATTTTGTGTGTTTTGCATTACATCTTTTATAAGTGCGCACTTGTTTCCATATGTATTCGTGTTGCCTCATTTTAAGTCATAAGTCTCCCATTTTCATTTCTTTGAGTTGAATTGGCATTAAGAATTTGTTCATTTCATTTCACTTCTGATTGTTGGATGGTGTCATGTTAATTTGCTCATTTTTTTTGTTTCACTTGTGCATACTAACCTTGCAGGGGCTATGGTAAGTGTGAGATGTGGAAATTGAGTTCCACATCTCCAATTCTCATCTCTTCCTTTTATGTTTATGTGAACTAACCCTCTTTTGTCGGGCCTAGGCCTTACTCATCCCTTATTCTCTCTTCTTCTTCCTCCTTCATTAGGATAGAAACCCCATTAACCTTTAGGACATCCATGCATGTTAACACCTAGGATTATTTTAGTCCCCTTTAGAATTTTTCCTTTGAGATCCTTTGGTGCTCTCTTTCTCTTCTCCTTTTCAAACTTAATTTTAATTCATTTAATAAAGGTTGAGTACTTTCATGTGACATGAGACTTTGCTATGAGATGCTTGCATGCGTTCCATTTCGGGGCGAGGTGTGAGTCATCACTCGTGGTGGATAGGTCTTAACATGAGTACCTCACAAAGAAAAGCTAAAAGACACTTCTTAATCATAAAACCATAAAAACACTTAATAATGGTAATAGGCCAGTGTGCTTGAGCCTTCACTTGTGGGACTAGCTTTGGGGATTTCCTCCATAGATAGGTGTGCCTCTTGCGCATTCCATTTCGGGATGATGTGAGACGTACACATCCCATTGAGTAAGACTTAGGTACACTGACCTATGCAAACATTCACTCATAAAAGCTTCTAAAAAAACACCAAACAAACAATAAGCGTCTTTCCTTCGGGAATTCTTTTCTCACCTCATTCGCTCCGTACGCGAACTTGCTCCTACTTGTCACTTTGCAAGACGGTTACGCACTCGTCGTCCGAGCCTGCAACACCTGAGCAATGACATAGGCAGTTCAAGCTTTAATTCACAAGCAATTTCTTTTCTACCCCTAGTTAGGGGAACTACGGCGTCTCTGATCCTCATTGTCCTGATGAGGTACGTAGGCAGCGGGGTAGGGCCCGTTCGAGCACATTCTTTATTTTCCCTACATTTCCCTTTTTCCTTCCATTTTCTTATTCCAGTTCTTTTCTCATTCCTCATTCCAGTTCCAGTAGCAGTTTTATTCAGCATCAATTATATTTTTCTCATCCTTTGAAACAAAACAAGCAAGCGTGGATCCCGTCGGATACGACGGACGGATTGGGGTGCTAATACCTTCTCAATTCGTAACCGACTCCCGAATTCAGATCTTTGGTTCGCAAGGCCTTGTCCTTTCCTTCTTCCTCAGGTTTGTGCAACATTACCTTTCCCATTCTTTCGGGATAAAAATGTCTGTCTGGCGACTCTACCTTTCCGCGCCACTTTCACGTTTGTACTAGGATGAAAATCCCGGGAGCGACAGCTGGCGACTCTGCTGGGGACTGCACACCAGAGTCTCTGGTTCCCCTGTGAGTCTCTCCTAGCGTTTGTGTGTTTCTGTTTCTTTGGGTGATGTTTGTTTGTTGTGGCTTGTTGTAGTGTATTGTTGTTTGTTTACAGCTTTATTTACAGCTTTATTTACAGTTTTCAGTATTTATTTCACGCATCATGTATATCATACTGGACTGTCTGGACTGGTTTTCTGTTTGGTGGGCTTGGGTGATACTGTTTCTGAGAGATAAGCCAAGTACCCGGCTTGAGTGCACCTTAGGATTAGAGTGGACATATTGTACTCGCATGTGGCATGATGAGTGGCAGTGTGTTTCACGCCCAGATTGCGACTGTCTTGGAAATATCTTGTGTGGGGATTTCCTCCACTTCGGGATAGGACCTTGATAGTTATGTGCATCTGGGGACCGATCATTGAGAACCTTTGTGGAAACAACCCTCTCCAGTGGTGGCAGTGGCAGACCACATTTTGTGGCAAACCCATTCGCACCCGAGGGTCCACTGGGGACTCGCATAGGATGGCCTGGTTCTCTTATAGGAACTCAGTCAAAGCATCTGGTCGTATGACATTAGTACTATATCCTACAGGCTGAATGTACTATTGTTTCTCGATTTCAGCGCTTGAAGCTGGGAACCTATAGGGGATGCTTGTTTTTCCCGGACTCAGCTGAGGCCTCCCTGCGTAGTACATAATGCCTAACCGATTCCCTGATTTGGTCATGAGCCATTTCTCGGAAATGGTGAAAGTATTATTGCTATTCGGATTTGAGAGTCTGTGATGTCTGACCCGGAGCACACCCGTGAGATTGGGAGGGGTTTACAGGTTTGCAGGAACCTTTGACCTCAACATACCCTTCATCATCAGTGTGATCTTATGTTTCAGTCTGGTTATTATAATCCTGGAGTTCTTGATCCTGGGTTTTGAGTTCTTATCAGATGGTTATGATTCAGAGGGCATATATCATCAGATACTCGGTTCTCAGCTCAGTGTTCCATCTCTAGACAGATACCAGTTCTTGATCACTTGCCAGTTGCATACATGCCATCATAGCATTCTAGCATACATGTTCAGTTATTTTTGAGGATCTCATCCCTGAATTATTTCTGTTGGATTTTTGTATAAAAATGTGGATCAAAGCAGATAGATTCTTTGGAAGTAACTGAACATGGCATCTCATAGCATTTGCATTGCATTTCTGTTCAGCAGGCAGGGCTCATCCGTTCTTTGTTCACCATCTACAGTTGAGACTCCGGTTCTCGTATCAGACTTGAAGCAACTTTTGTGAAGATCATGGATCCTGGAGAGCAAAGCCAGTCTGCAAGTGTTGGGTTGACAAAAGATCAGTGGGACCAAATTTTGGAGGCTATGATGACTTTGGCAAGGCAGGATGGGCGTAATTTCGCTAAAGCTCAGCCTGTACAGACCCCTGTTGGGAATCCAGATGTTCAAGAGCGCCAGGTCGCCCGAAGTGGACATTCTTCTTCTGTTGATGCTGCAGATTATCATAGTTTTGCTTTCACTATGCCAGATCCCCAAGAGCAATCCCTGTAGTGAGAATCCCAGATCCACGAATTATGGAGAGGGAGGAAAGATTCCGTGTGTTGGAGGAAGAGATCAAAACCCTTCAAAGTCGTAATGTCATTGATCTAAGTGCTGCAAGCATGTGTCTGGTGCATGGCCTGGTAATACCTCCAAAGTTCAAAGTACCGAAGTTTGAGAAGTACAAAGGGGATAGTTGTCCAAGGCAGCATTTGGTGAGGTTTTGCAGAAGGATGGCCTCACATGAGCAGAAGGACAAATTGATGATTCATTGTTTCCAATACAGTCTGAGTGAGGCATCATTGAGTTGGTATATGCAGTTAGAGAGCAGTCGTATTTAGTCATGGTCAGACCTAGCCAATGCATTTGTGAAGCAGTATGGCTACAATCTTGACAGGGCCCTTAGCTGCATGAATTTGCAAGTTTTATCCCAAGGAGATGGTGAATCTTTCAGAGAATATGCCCAGAGGTGGAGAGAAGTAGCTGATCGAGTGCAACCCCCGCTATCAGATAGAGAGTTGGTCGATCTTTTCATAGAGACCTTACAGGGGCCGTACTTGGAGAGGTTGAGTGGCAGTGGAACTTCGAGTTTCTCGGATTTGGTGATAGTTGGAGAGCGCATTGAGAGTTTTATCAAAATGGGAAAGATCCAAGGCATTTCAGATAGCTCAGCTGAAGAGAATGAATCTTTTGTCAGTTCCCAAGGGAAGGATGTGATTGATGCAATCTGGGAAGATCCTCAAACTCCATTGACTTATCCACATTACCCATGCATTTCAGCTGCTCAGAGTCAGCAACCTTCTGAATCCGTATGTCAGATTTCAGTTAATAGTGAACCTCCTCAGTATCAACAACGACCATGCCAACCGCAACATACTCTGCAAAGGCATCGTTACTACACTAAGAGATCCAAGAGGTATTTTGATCCATTGCCAGTACCATACATTCAGATACTTCCGTGCCTGATCGATAGTGGATTGATAGTGCCGAAGAAACCGGGTCCAGTGCCTTTTCCATATCCACCAAGTTTTGATCCCAATGTTCAATGTGGATTCCATGGCAACGCACCAGGACATTCAACTGAAGAATGCAAGCCTCTCAGGGATAAGGTTCAAGATTTGATTGATTCTGGGTTGATTTCAGTGACGCCTCAAGGCATTCAAGTTAACAAGTCTCTGTTTGATCATATGGGTTCGTCAGCTCATATTATGGAGGAATTTATTGAAGATATATGTGAAGGTGATTCTCAGTTTGATTCTGAAGAGCGGCTATGTACGTCACTTTGATCCCTATTGAGGGGAACTACGTCGCTCTGATTCTTCATTGGTCTTTGGTCAATGGAGATACGTAGGCAAAAGATCGTCAGGTCTTTCCGAGCAACCTTAGGTGTCAAACTTATGTGGAAATTTCATCTCAGTGTCACTCTTTTCTTCAGACATCTCGTGTGAATGTTTGAACGTCGAAAGCTTCAGGTCAGAATAATTGGGAATGAAGTATGGTGCTGACATGTGGCCAGTGGATTGAAGACTGCATATCTTATCAAGAAAAGCTGCTGACTACTGAAAGTATTCAAGATCAACCGGTCCAGACGGAGTCAAGTCTCCTCAATGAGGGCATTGCTTAGTTTCTTTACTGCATTTTCATGTGTCGCTTTTATATGTTTGTTTGAACATTTGTATGCTTGCATGAAACTTGTTTGCTTTTTGAATGTTAATTAATGAAATGCACATGTTTTTCTTGAAGTAATTCATTCGTTTTCCTTATAATTTTGTGAATGTACATTGCAATACCAACTGTTGTTCTTAAACTCTGTGACGGAGGATGACGAAGTGAAAACGCAAAAATCTCCATTTGTGTGCTCTTGAATAAGACCTTGTTGAAGATGTACAGGCTTTGTTTCAAATCCTAAACACCGGAGATATAAGGGAGATAAACACTCGCTAACCCCTTTGAGCCTTGAAGTAGGAGTTTCTTTTCACATGGAAAAAACCCTCACATTTAACCCGGGGCAGGGTAGGTGTCAGCTAGTTGGACCAGACGTTCATGCTTCCATAAAGGAGTGTATCTGAGGATCCCTAACACTTCATTGTACCAAATCAAGAGGTCCAAAGACCGAAAACCACCATGGTTATTCTTCATCAACTGAAAAGTGAGACAGTCACAACCCTTACAAAACGATCAGGACAAACATGTGTCACACGATTTGTTCGAAATAAAAAGAAAAAAAGTAAAAAGGAATAAATAGCCCGCTAAGTCGAAACTTGAAAACAGGCGACTTAGGCAAAAATTAGGGCATCCCGCTGGACTACAATTGCAAAAGATTTACAAGAATCAGTCCAGGCAAAAGTTAGGGATACACAAAAAAAGAATGAAAAAGCGAAAGACGAAAAGGATTGCACAAGAAAGATCCTTAAGAAAGAACAAGTCGTGTGATACAGGCACGAAAGACAATAAGGGTGACTGTTATACCCAACAACAACCTCAATGGTGCTTAAACTGTTAGAGTAATGGTTCCTCAATCAATACGAAACCCTTAGGAAAGGTGAGCGTTTGCGAAAACTAGCTGAACATAGGAATGGAAGGACATCACGAAGATGGGTGGGCACATATAAAATTCGAGCCTATATCCTTTGATTCTGTAACCGTGAGCCAGGCCACGATACAACCCTTAAAAGTCCTAATTGAAGCAGGGTTAATTCGAGAGCGTGTCGTCATGAGATAGCGTTCTTGACTCCTACGAGTTGTGCTAAAAGACCCTCGTTGGTATTGCATATGCATGTTTATTTCATAAAAAAATATTGTAATATCTTAACCAGTGACTCGTTCATAAACGACATCTTTTCAATAAAAGCTTCAAGATTAACATGTGTTGAATTAGAATTTTCATTCTCATAATAAGACATTTTCTGCTTGCATACATTTGTTTGGGATCAAAGAAGTTCACATATGGAACCTCAGTCTAGAAGCTTGATCTTGCCAAGTTGAGAAGGAGGAAACTTCTGAGGGATATTCATGCCAAGGGGCACTTTTCCAAGAAACTTCGTTGAATAGGACCTTTTCCAACCAGTTGGGTTAAAGGCAGCCAAACTGGGGCAATCACTTCGAGATTTAAATCTCTCGTAGAGCAGTTATCCTGGGCGTTTTTCCAAAGCAAGGCTCATACTGGGGCAGGTCACCCTAGAAGAACTAGAAGTTACTCTCTCTAGAAGACAGTCGATCAGATGCACCTACCCAAGGTTCATAATACTGGGGCAGTACACCTCATGATGATGCCAGATCTTGGGGAAAATTCCTTCGTGGACCATACAGTTTGAGGTGGTTACTTCGAGATATTCAGGAGTTTGAAAACGCTGAAGCCTTTCAGATGCTAGGTTTTCTGTAAAATTCTCTTGAGACAATATTACGGTAGGCAAGGCCGTTCCCAGAATGAATGTCTGATGATTGATCCCAATAGGGCGCGGGAAGCGTGTTTCCCTGATCATAGAATTTCTCCTCAGTTGTTATGGGCTTCATCTGATAATCATATACGATTAAAGTCCAATCTTTGTTGGCATCTTTTCAACTATGACTAGTTGGTATCCATATGCGTCCAACCTCTCACTTCAGCTGAGTGTGGCGATCTTCGCTTTGGTTTGCCTGGACCCTCGAGTCGATATCATCGCTTCTGTTTCTCGACCCTCGAGTCAATGTTGCTTCCTTCGTTTCCTCAACCCTCGAGTTGATGTTGTTTTGTTTTTTTCGACCCTCGAGCCAATATTGTCATCTTGTTTCCTCAACCCTCGAGTTGATGTTGTTTCGTTTTCCTCGACCCTCGAGTCGATGTTGCTATTTTATTCCCTCAACCCTCGAGTTGATGTTGCTTTGTTATCCTCGACCCTTGAGTCGATATTGTTGCTTTCGTTTCCTCGAGTCGATGTTGTTGTCGCTTTATTCCTCAACCCTCGAGTTGATGTTGTTGTGTTCTCCTCGACCCTTGAGTCGATATCATAGTCTTCACCTCTTCAACCCTTGAGTTGATACCCAGTGAGTCTGTCGTAGAAGAAAATTCAAAAAAAAAAAAATCATAACATCAAAGTTCAACCACTGGATTCATTTATGCCAAGGGCAAGTGTGCATATCTTTGTGCTTACAGGGCACAGTATTTCGCAGTGACACGAGGTTTTCAGGAATCCTTGCGAGACAAATTCTTCCATAGTCTATGCAGTCTGGGGCAGTTATGTCAAGATTCGACGAATCTCTAAAGAGTTTGAAGACTTGGACATTTTGGATGTCAGGTCTTCTGTAAAATCCTCTTAGGTTGATCTTCAAGCAGTCAACTAGTCCAGAAAATGCAAAGAGGTCACAAGATGATCCTGTCCCCACAGAGTTCATATTTGATTCTCCATCAGTGAAATATTCCCCAACAAAGTTGCTAGTCTTTTGGGTATTTGATGATACAGCCAGGTATTCATCACCTCAGTCAGAGTTGAGTGTCCAGACCTCTTGACTTGTCTTCCCCTGCAGAGTTGTATCTCTTGATACCAATCAGGCATTTGTCTGTGGCTCGTCTGCAATCCTCGACACTCGTCTGTGTTATCCCTAAGCGGAGGTCTCCCCAGCATTGGTATTACTGCTTTACTGTTGCTCGTCTGCATCTTTTAACACCCGCCTGTGTTGGCTCTGTGGTATTGCTCGCCTGCTTTCCCCCAGCATTGGCTTATGATTACCTTTATATTGCTCGTCTGCAATTCTCCAACACTCGTCTGTGTTTGGTTATGATAGTTGTTGTTGCTCATCCGCAACTCCTCAACATTCGTCTGTGCTTTGAAATGGTTACCTTGTTATTGCTCGTCTGCAATTTCCAGCACTCGTCTGTGTTTGGTTATGATAGTTGTTTGTCCGCAACTCCTCAACACTCGTCTGTGTTCTGAGATGATATTTGTTGTTGCTCGTCTGCAACCTCCCAGCACTCGTCTGTGTTTGGTATGGAATCCTTCGCTGCACTCGTCTGTGCCTTGATATGTATTCTCTGTTGTTGCTCGTCTGCAACTGTCCAGCACTCGTCTTTGTTTGTTTGAAGCTCGTCTGCTTTTATTCCCCAGAGGTCGTTTGTGTTCTGAAGCGTCTGCTTTGCTTGGATACTCGTCTGTATCATCCTCAGCACTCGTCTATGCTAGCTTACATCTGAATGTGAAGATTTGCTGTTTACCCTGATATTTCTATGACTACTTCAAATGCTCGTCTGCGTTTGAATTTCTGGTATTCGTCTATACCAGTGGCTGATACGCGTCTGTATCATTGCCTGAAATGCTCGTCTGTGTTTCCCAGATCATCGTCTGATACTCGTCAGTATCATTGAACTATAACACTCGTCTGTGTTATCTTGATGATCATCCAATACTCATCTGTATTGAAGAGGTTTCAAATCCTGACAGTGGGAATTAATGTCAAAATGGTTACCGGTCCTGGCGTAACAGGTAAATCCGAAGGAGACTCGTCTGTCTCATGCTATATGCAGTTTTGAGGACTCGTATGTCCAGTTCCTGGCGTCACAGGATTGTTTGAAGACTCGTCTGTCTTATGCTATATGAAGTGCTTAAGGACTCGTCTGTCCAGCTCCTGGCGTCACAGGATTTTTTTTGGAGACTCGTCTGTCCCAGTTTATGTTCTTGCAGTGTTTAAGGACTCGTATGTCCAGCTCCTGGCGTCACAGGATGGTTTGAAGACTCGTCTGTCTCAGTTATTGTTATTGAAGTGTGTTGAGGACTCGTATGTCCGGCTCCTGGCATCACAGGATTGTTTGAAGACTCGTCTGTCTCAGATTGTTGTATTGCAGTGTTCTGAGGACTCGTATGTCCGGTTCCTGGCGTCACAGGATTGTTTGAAGACTCGTCTGTCTCAGATTGTTGTATTGCAGTGTTCTGAGGACTCGTATGTCCGGTTCCTGGCGTCACAGGATTGTTTGAAGACTCGTCTGTCTCAGATTGTTGTATTGCAGTGTTCTGAGGACTCGTATGTCCGGTTCCTGGCGTCACAGGATTGTTTGAAGACTCGTCTGTCAACATGTTCTTATTCCAGATATCAGTTTCAACTGGGAAGAAGCTCGTCTGCTTCTTTCTCCCCTGCAGTCCCCAGAGCGTCATCTGGTTGGGTTTATTTCCCAGGGTTGCATTCCTCGTCAGAGTGAAAATTTTGGGTCTTTTTGGTATCCAATCACAGTTTATCTTGAATGGTCGACAGCTCGTGCTATCGTCCTTTTCAGATTAACTGATGATTGAATAGGGGCAGCTGTAACACCCCAAATTTGCCCTCTCATTTTCATAGTATTTAGCATATCATTTGCATATTTCGCACTGCATCATTAGCATAGAAGACGAAGCATAACATCCATATCATAGCATGAAGCTGGCAGTGATTTCAATTCGGTGAGGCTTTTCAGTTTGCGATTTGATTCAGATGGATATTTGACCTAGCTTGGTCAAACTGTCAGGATTCCTTTAATTGCAAGTTATCTGCTTCAATGGTTAGGTCTCAGGCAATGCATATTCAGTGTCAAGATGTGTGGCATGCGGAAGTTCTGTGGTTTATCAAACAATGGTTCATGTTGGAGTTTGATGTATATTGTATATTTTCTTGATCGAGACTTTGATAATTCATCAGTGGTTCGTCGGCAGATTCATTTTCCCTTAGATTGATTCGGATGGATTTTAAAGCGATTCAAGGCTTTTTGAGAAGAGATTAAGAAGGTCCAAGTGGATAGATGTTGCTTCAGTTGCAATTTGTCCAGTGGTGGTCGTGTTTTTCTCATCAGAGGCTGTGGAAAAGTTTAAGATTTATTTCGGGCTAATATCATGATGTCATATCCATTTTACTTAGTCCATACTTCCCATTATCCAATTAAACCATTATTTTCTATCCGTTTTATACCTTTTTCACATCCATTTTTTTTATCAAATTTATCCAATGCCCATATAACCAATTTCATTCCTGTTGTCCATTTTTACCAAATTATTTCGAATTCCATTTTTGTCTCAAGTCATGGTAAATAATTTGTTTTCATTCTCATTACAAGACTATGGTCATTAGGCCCATTACCACAAATTGCCCAATTTCAGTTTTTATTTTTATTACTACATAAATACAAAGTGGTCACAAGTGAAAACCAATTTTTTTTATTTATACAAGCTTTTTCATTAGTCATAAAGGGAGGGGCCTACACGGATCACATGACCTTGGCAGCAAATAACTTCTAACCAGTTTTCACGCCTTCACATACACACAAATAGCATGACCACAAGGCGCTTGAGAACATGCGAAAAACGTCACCCAAAACGCGGCATGTTAGAGACTTAAACACACAAAAAAATAACAGATAGAAGAAGGCAGTGAGAAAAAGGAAATAACAGATTGAGAAAAAGGAGTTTGTTATGAAAAAAAAAAGAGGAAAAGGATTCAAAAAAAGGAGAATATTATAACAAAGGGATAACAGGAAAAAAGAAAGAAAAAATTCGGTGATGCAGAGAGAGGAATCCTTCATCACAAAACTGAATTCTCCATCATCACAACTTCATTCGTCATCACACTTTTCACCATAACAGAATCACACAGAAAAGGGAGTTCATTCTTCTTCACCAAGAATCGAATTCCATCACACTCACACAAAATTCGTTCATCATCATTGTTCTAGAAATAAAAACCGAAATTCACTCTCATTCATCACCGAAAAAACATAATTCACCTCTTCTTCATCAAATCACAGAACCGAAACTCTCATTCATCACTCTTCACCATCATACAGAAACTGATTTTCATCAAGCTTTATCATAAACAATAAATCGAGTTCACTGTTCTTCAGCATAATGGAAATTGATCTCACCACGCCATCAGCTCGCGACAAGTCCTTCATCGATCTCCATTTGATTTCGTCCTCCTTCATCAACAAATCAAGAGCATGTCGCTGTGAGATAATTGGAAGAAATAAAGAAAAAGTAACAGAAGGGAGTCCTTGTACCGTCCTCATCACGGATTCAAGCATCGTCATCATCGTCGCTTGACATTGATTACCGAGTTCATCACTCTCGTCGGTCTTCACCATCAACCGAAGTGATAACATCGTCGTCCACTCATCAACAAACGAAATCATTACTCTTCCACAGCGACGAATCCGAAAATTTGACAGTGTGGTTCACGTCAACTCGAAGCGGACAAATCACGATTCGAAAATTGAAGCAAGGCTCAACAACAATCCACAGGAGTGCGCAGAAGAAGGAAGGAAGTTTCAAGACAATACGAGATTGAATCTTACCGAGAGTTCATTGTTCTTAACCTCGGTTGACAGGTGCACTCCTTCGAAATTTTCTTTGGTGTAATTGTTGCTATTCGTTGAGTTTTGTTGAATCATGCTTCTGTTCGCTTTGATTTAGCGTTTGACTTAGATTTTACAAGGTTGATGGTAGATCTAGGGATAGAGAGGGTTTAGTGAGGGTTGCGTGGTGGTACTTTATTCGAGTAGAGGGAGGCGGGTTAGCTAGGGTTGGTGTTATGGCGGCGGTGAGGCTGAGCGATGCGGTGAGGGAGGAAGAAAGAGGCAGCGGCGGTTAGGTTAAGATGGAGAAGAAGATGTTGGAAAATGATGAGCATCGATTGGGTTGTTTCTGTTTTCTTCCGTTTTTTTTTATATTATGAATTGTTAATAAAGATTTGTAAAGTTGTTAATAAAAAAAATATATTAAAAGATTTTCATAAAGTTTTGATTGAGAATTTAAGAGGATAGAGATAGAGATAAGCATGGCAGCTTTTGTGATTCCTGCCCATACCGGCGGTGACACTTGTCACCGTCCGGTAGGGCCTCCCCCTCCAATCGTGCGTGGGCACCTCCACCATAGCAGTATGGACTAGCACAGACCTGGGCTCTCACTAAGTTAATTTTCGCACCCCACCTTTATCTTGGCCCATTCAATTACACTTTCAAGCCTTACTTTCCTCACCTCCCTCAATTTCCTTTATTTCTTTTTCCTATTTTTATTTTCATCTAATTCAGTTTGCTTTTAATTCATTTAAAATAGTTTTATTCACCTAAAAATTCTCAAAAAAATCATAGACCTTCCTTTTTGTTTCTAGTTTTTTATCATATTTTTATTTTATTTTTTCCATTGATCCACGTGCCAGAAATAATTCACCAAGGTGCATAGCTTCTTTTGCTTCATTTCTTGACCAGTCTGTCTTGTTTATTTTCTATAGCTTTAAATATTTGGAGTTTTGATCCCATTCTTTTTGCATTGTATTCCTAAGATCTTCTAGTTTTCATGTGATTTTTATAAGAATTTTTAGGAAATTATTTCTTGATTTTTGGTCTGGTATCTTGTGATGTAAGTTTTCTGTCCTAACTTGTGTTCTTGCCTTCATTTGGCTTAGTTCCTTTCTGAATTTTTTCAAATCCTTTTGGAAAGTTGATATAATGTGTTTGAAGATAATTTTATTTCAGTTGTAGAATTTTTAGATGGCTGGTTGATTATTTGTGGATTTTTGTTCTCACCTTGTCCCATTTTGCTTCTTTTGGTTTATTAGATCTCTTATAGGCTTAGAAGGGCACTTGTGCCAACTTATTCTCCTTATTTGGGGTTCCTTTGGGGTGTGGGTACCTTCCTGGTCCTAGGATAGGTCTTGTTTCTTCTGAATTTTTAGGTTTGCTTCTTATACAAGTCATTTGTTTCCTTAAGTGCTTAAATTCCATATTTTGATTCCGCTGCTTCTATTTTGACATTGTTTGGTATTGTGTGACTTCTCTCTTCATCTTGCTGGACTCTTAGGTTATTCTTCATATCATTTTGATTCTGGTTTTGAACTTTGTACTTGTATTTTGTGTGTTTTGCATTACATCTTTTATAAGTGCGCACTTGTTTCCATATGTATTCGTGTTGCCTCATTTTAAGTCATAAGTCTCCCATTTTCATTTCTTTGAGTTGAATTGGCATTAAGAATTTGTTCATTTCATTTCACTTCTGATTGTTGGATGGTGTCATGTTAATTTGCTCATTTTTTTTGTTTCACTTGTGCATACTAACCTTGCAGGGGCTATGGTAAGTGTGAGATGTGGAAATTGAGTTCCACATCTCCAATTCTCATCTCTTCCTTTTATGTTTATGTGAACTAACCCTCTTTTGTCGGGCCTAGGCCTTACTCATCCCTTATTCTCTCTTCTTCTTCCTCCTTCATTAGGATAGAAACCCCCGAGTTATTATCTCGTCCATATTGGTTTCGGGCTTTTGTGCTAAGGATTCGTTAAATTGATCGACTAGTACCCCGTGTTGGAATGCTCCAACGAACAAATCTTGTTTAGGGTGAGAAACTTTGATAGTTTCCTCATTGATTATGGATAATTACTCATGCAAAGACACTGTATGTCTTTGTCGTACATTGAGCAAGGTATTGGTTGATAATTTTCGACATTTGTTCGCCGAGAAGTGTTGAACTAATTATTTGGTTTAGTCTTGGTAACTCTCTATGGAAAGCCGAGGAAGACTCATATACCACCTAAGGGCTACATCCTTGAAAGTACCTACCAAGAGCTTACATTTCAATGAGTCGGTCGGTGTGACTATTGCCATTTGATTGTTAATGGCGATGACATGCTCTTGAGGATCTGTTTTTCCATCAAAAGAGGCAAGCGAAAGTGCCTTAAAGTTCTCGGGAACCTGGTCATCCCATATATCTTGAGAGAGTGGTTGATGCTTGAGAATTTCCTCCTCTTGATCACCCTCCGTTTGACTTTGCTGCTGCATAACTTGAACATTATCCTGCAGCGTTTCATTTTGCTGGCGAAAAGCATCCCCCATGGCCAAAAGTTGCGCCATGTCTTCAGTAGACATATTTGTGAACGTGATATGTGGCCCAAGAAAGTTTTACTAGGGCCCTACGGTGGGTGCCAAATGTTCCTGGTAAAGAACACTAAAAATAATAGTCTCCTAGTACAAATAAGAAGAACTACAATATGTGTAATTAGAAGGTATCTTTGGGGATTTAGGAGCTACACGAATGTTGTGTATTGTCCTTAGATTTTGTGTCTTTCTTATCCCTCTGTTGGGAGCCCCATTTAAAATCTTTCTTTAACCTCCATTCAAGAGCTTCATTCAATAGAGACCTCTTAGCATCCCATAGTTTCTAGCCATCATTATCGTAACCTATCATCATGAATGCAACCTTTGAGTTAACAGTAAAGTCCACATTGACTAACCTTCAGACGTCATGGCCTTTAGAATTCCTTTGAGTTCCTTCTTCGACTAAGGTTCTGAGCTCGATCTGGGCCTTCCTCGACTCTCGACCTTCCCAGTCTTCTATGTAAATATTATGTCCGAGTTCATCCTAGGAATCAACTATGAGATATGAAGTTGACTTACTCGGTTAATCTGCTGTCTGATCTCTCTTGACTTTCTAGACTCGTTCACATTTGATGCTCTCGACTATTAGAAATATATCCAGGATGTACAAAGAGAATGATCACACATCATAACATGACATATATCACACATAAGTAACATCAAATACCAGGGTTTATCAATAACAATATGGATCACACAACAATCTGAAGAATCAATTTCATGCATGTAGTAAGATTAATACAAAAATCTCAATTCCCATTTCCATGAATTCCCCCCCCCCCCCCCAAGTTATGACTATTTAGGAAACCACCTTTAGAAGATGAAGATGATGAAAGATGAGCTCTTGATGATCTAAGCCCTTAATCTTTAACTTACTAGTTTTTCATATTTTCTCCCATTTCCTTCTCTTTTCTCCTTTCTCTTTCTTACTAACAAAAGGGATAAATAATGGTGAGGGAGAGATGAGAGAAAATATCTAAAAGAGTATTTATCCTCTAGTAGATAAATGACCAATCACCAAATATTACTAAAATGTCATTTCTTTTACCGATTAGCAACGATCAATCAAATTGAGAGAATTAATTTCTTCTAAGTTCATTAATTACTTTTTTTGTCCCAATTGTCGAGTAATATAGCATATAGAAACTCAATAGATTCCAACTGACAAGATACAAAATACTTAAGAAGATATGGGATATCATCTCACACGTGTCAAATCCAGACATTCTATCCACTTTCACATTCAAACTACTTCTAATTCATTAATTGATTTAGACATTGAAGTATTAACTTTGCAGATTCATTTCATTCACCCGTATCAGAAACAAACTCCAATGTATTTGAACTTCATTTTACTCAATCATCAACTATTTCTAAATTTTAAACGAAATAATAGCTTTTGCAGATAAATGAGTGCTAACTAACTAACTAACACTTGTTTAACTAACTAACATACATTTTAATATATTCATCAATAAATATATATGATTCATGTATAATTGTAAATGCGATTAGTATTTGATTTATTCCATAGCATATGCTTAATTACTTAGTTTAAAAAATGCAATTGATGGATTGTATATCAATTAAGTTCTGAGTATTTTTATCATTATGTTACATTTATTAAAGAATCCCTTAATTATTGACAAAGTTACAAAGTAGTACACCTCAGGTTTCTTGATCATAATGTGACACATTAACACACACTAAACTGCAAATCAATAATTATAAAACAAACAAAGTACAAGTGACACCAATTTTAAAATATAGAGTGGGCATTAATTTGTACAGCATACCTTTCTTAATGTCCCAGCAACATCGAAAGGTATAACTAGAAAAGTAAAATAGATTGATTATTCGCATGTGACCATTCTTGTCGGGAATAGGAAGGTGCAGTGGCAATCTCATCCTCTCCAATCATCTATACGTCGGTGATTCCCTTTTTCACCAAATTTTGGAGTAACGAAATGTAACAACAACAATACAAAAGTAACATGTTATTGTAAATTTGTAATAATAAAAAAATTTAACTCCTTTTTTGAACAAAAAAATGTAACACATGGTAATGGTAAATTGTTTCTATCTCTGATAACATAAGCAAGAAGAAGATAATGAACAGTAATTATAGTTTAACAGAAACGAGCATCATCAGTGTTGTTAGACGGTGGTATCTTGAAGTGCCATAACCTTCCAACACCCTTCACCATGTTCTTCTTACAAAGAAATTCTTCAGCATAAGCCTTCTCCACCCTACGATCCACATCATGCAGGAAAACATGCGTCACACCAGATCCCTTTCTGTTTCTCGCCATAACAGCAGCGGAGAACACGGCGGCCATACGCCCCGGAGCCTCCGCGTAGTACCCTTTAGGCGCGTCGAGCATAATAAGGTCCCACTCCGTATCGTAAACTTCATCTGGTAAATTCTCCAGCGCGAGCTTACAAGCTTTGTTGCCACGTAGGAAGGCTTTAGAAGGAGAGCACGTGGGCTCGGAGCGGTAAGATGTGATGAGCTTGTGGGCTTCCCGGAGTTGTGTCCGGTAACGGACTGTATGAGCCCGAAGGCCCGGTGCGTCTTTGAGAACGGTTTGAACCCATCGAGGATCTTCTTCGAGGAAGAGCGTCCTGCCACCTGGATTAAACGAGGCCCACATGAGAGAATCGTGGCCGAGTCCAAAGACCAGAAAGTTGCAGGGACGATTGTATGATTTCAATACATCGAAACTGATCTTGATCTCGGAGACAGATTGTTGAGGGACAACGCGTGATGTGGCATAGTGGAGGATTGATTGTAGCTGGATCGGTGTTGGGTTGTTGTTGTCGTCGTTTGATCTGGTTCGGATTCCGGTTGAAATTGGACAGTGTAATGAGGATGTGTCGGAGGCGGTGATTGCGGTGACGATGAATAGTGCTGCTCCGATTAATCCAACGGTTGCTAATCCGATGAATAGCTTTCTCTGTTGGAGTGGATAACGGTTCTTCATCGTTTAAGGTTTTTTTGGTGTTGTTAATGTAATAATGTGGTTGTGTTGTTGTGTTTGTGTAACATGTTTGTGTTGTGTTGGGATTTGCTTGAAAGTTAAGGGAAGGTGATGATGATGAAGGTGGTTTGATTTTGTCAAATGATGATGATGGATTGGATGGGAATGAGGGAAATTGGTAGAGCAAGAGAACGAGTGAGTGAGAGTGAGAGGGTTCAATGGCAAAGAGATTAGGGAATGGAATATAAGTGATTCTTTTTTAAGCAATTGTTATCGAAGGAATTTGGGATTTTAATATCCAAAATGTTGGGGGCCTTGTTGTGATTGGGATGGTGATTGGAAATTCAAGTTTTAGGTGTAGAAACAGTGTAATTTTTCAGGGTAATACTATATGTAAGTTAGAGAGGGGCTACATGTAATTGACACCCCTTCATGCGGGTGGTTCACCAATCACCATTAAAAATACTTTTTAAATAAAACCAAAAATTATTTTTTATGTATTTATATTTTTTTGTTGGTGATAAATGAGTATATCTAGTCCACCATAAATTATCTTAAAGAAAATGTGTGGTTCATTTGCTAATGAACAAAATTGTTAAAATCATAAATAATACAATAACATCCCAGCATTATCCTATTAAGTGGGATTAATTACATGAATAAATGAAATTTTGTTTCTCAAGTGACAAATATTGGATGAGATAACTAAAGATAACTAATACAGTTTTTCCAATTTGTTAAATTAGATTTAACACATTATGATAGCAATAATAAATCAAAGAAAAAACAATTAAAAAAACACAAGAATTGCTAATTTAGTTTAGTGGAAACAACGCATAGGTCTGGAGGCACTTTACCCAAGAAAGAAAATTCATTCTTTAATAAAATTATTATAACAGTTCTTAGATGAACAAGCCCCTTACTCAATGTTACTCTTCTTAATTCTACCATCGGTGCATTTCTATTTAGGTCTCTCCTAAATATGAGAACTCCCTTTTACTTTCTCTCAATCACTAACCCTAGTGAACAACAATAATAACCAAAATGATCAATGTTGAATTTAATTACCCAACTATTATACCTTATGATATGAATGAAACAATAATGTAGTGTAAAAGAACACAAATAAAAGACTGAAATAAACCATAGTACAAAATATTTAATCCTAGCTCACACCCTCAATGATGAGATGAATGCTTCTTAAATAACAATGTAATTATTGGCTTATTCTCCTTTGGATATTCTTACTTCAGGAGTAAGTTTCTAAATCTTACTGCATATATTAATAATTGATTTAGTTTATATATATATATATATATATATATATATATATATATATATATATATATATATATATATATATATATATATATATATGAGAATATTCTTACTTCAGGAGTAAGTTTTTAATCAATTGTTATAATAATTACTCAGTATTTAAATGTGGAGAGATAAACAAATTAATCACATGTCAAATAATTACTAATTATTATAACCATTGATTACAAATGAATCAATGGTCAAGATGTGGAGTAAGTTTTTATAACTTATTCTTGGAGTAAGAATATCCCTACTTTATATATATATATATATATATATATATATATATATATATATATATATATATATATATATATATATATATATATATATATATATATATATATATATATATATATATATATATATATTCCGCCTTGCCCCAATGACTAAGCATGACCCAACTCACTCTTGCTCCTAGGACGACCTAATAATCCACTATCAAAGGGACCCATTGGCTTTATACCTTTGAGCCGAAAAGGATTTGTCGACCATGATAGCTCCTGGTCAGTTTCTTTTGCTCCTTCTAGAGCTTTTCCCATCATCCGGGGAAGTTGCTCAAAAGCGGCCAAGGAATTGCTCATGCTCAGAGTGACCTCTGCTCGACACATCCATCCGACCACACAGGCCAATTCCAACGGCTAGTTCTGAAAGTTATATATTTTCGGGGGATCTGCGATCTAGTCCCAAAATAGGGACCAATATCCAAGCATAGAGGGCTCTTTATAAACCCTCTCATATGAGAGGGTCGGGTATCGAATATTCACTTCCTTAATTCTTTTACTCGTACTTGTATACTCTTTTGCTCGTTCTTACTTTAGCATCAGAGTTCCTTGCAAGTACTACCCCATATCTCTCCTTGATGACCGAGTCTCGCCTTTATCATTCACGTCAGTGTCCAGAGCCACTACATATTATGATAGCAGGAACGATCAATGGCGCCGTCTGCGGGAATTCGTGTTACCCCGTTTCTCATCCTTAGATCGTGAAAACAAAAACATAGCAGTTCAACTTACTCAATGGCTCACCGCGACGACTCAACCGATGCCCGAATCATTACCAACATCCTCGTTAAGTAACGAGAGAGTGGCGGAACCATTCCCCCGCTCGGGGAGCCCAACCATTTCCATGACGGGTGTACCGCCTCCCCGTCACCAGAACCATCCATGAAACCTGAAATCACCCCTACTGATCTCCCTCTAATTACCATTCTCGATGGAACATATCAGATGCTCGCAGCTCTAGTCGAAACGACCAACAACATCAACCTTCTACTATTGCACCAAGGCGAAAGGCTAGAAGTTCTAGAAGATGCGCGATGTACCAGATCCCTATCTCCCGTGAGGAGGCTCCGCAGGTCCCGCAGCAGTTCACCTGAACAGAGAAAGACTCACAACCACCCAGAGGAAGCTGGGTCTATCAAGAAACAGACTCGTTCGTCTCCTCGACGATACAAGTCCCTGAAAACCAGGAAGACAAGGAGGACTCTCCAAGCAAGAACGCGACCGTCGCCCGAGGATGCAAGAGATCGATAAAGATCCCCATCCCCTTTTGGCACCAAGACAACCACTCTCGTTCTGCCTCCCATGATTCTAGCAACGAGGATCAACCCCGCGAGCCTTTCTCCAACAAAATCATGCCCACAAGGCTACCGAAGGGGCTCGAGAATCCTCCTCCTTTGGGGATCTACGACGGGACGACAGACCTTGACGAGCATAACGAGAACATCGACACTCTCATTGATTACAGAAGTGTTCGAGGAACAGTCAAATGTTGTCTTTTCCCTACGACACTGAGGAAGGGAAATATGGCTTGTTATAAAAGCCTCCCTCACGAATATATCACCTCCTTGAGACAGCTCGGGAGAACCTTTTCCCGACACTTCACTGCATCACGACGTCATCCTAAAACTGAGACATCTTTTTAGGCGATTATTCAGGGGGGAAAATGAACCCCTGTGGGCATACATCGAAAGATCAATAAAGAAGTCGTCCAGGTCTCAACCACGGATGACATAAAAAAATATCTTCTCGAATGCGGGCTCCGTTCCTGTAGAGATTTCAGGAGGGCCGTGGGCATGGAGACGCCAACCACACTTGATGCTTTTCACCTCAAAGCACAAGCATATATCCAATACAAGGAGAAAGAGGCAGTCAACACTGCTTGGGATACGAGGCATCATGAAGATGCCAAATCATCTAAATCTGAAGACCCTTCAACATCCCGTCATAGAGGTGAAAAACGAAAGAAAAACCGCTCTCGTGAACCGCGGGAGCATAAGGGCACATTCAGGAGGTTTCACGACTGCACACCCCTCACCGTGTTGAGGGAGAATATCTTGTCCGAATGTGCTAACTCTAAGTTCCACAAGGCCGGTGTCAAGTTTCCAAATCATATGCCGACCAAGCCAAATACGGATAAGATGAAGTATTATTGGTTTCACAAGTCCCACAAACATAATACTGACGATTGCATCCATCTGAAGGATGCCATCGAAATACTCATTCGAGACGGCCATCTAGAGCACAGCTGTATCAATGCATCTTAGGTCGCCCAACCCTCACTGAGCTCATTGTTGTACCCTTCACGGTACATCTGAAGATGAACTATTATACCTCATCGGGACAGGTAGCCACTCTCCACATGGACATCGAAGCTGCTTGCTGATGCTTCGAAGTTGCGTCCAAAGGGCTCAACACCATAATCGTTAAGCCAAAGCAAACCGCCAAAGCTGCCCTTCACTGCAGTTTCGAGGAACCAAAGGCACTCCCTCGGGTAGATTCGATTGATCTCGATAGCAGGTTTACCGAAAAAGATGAAAAAGCACAACTGACCGCAAAGCTTTCTTCGTCTACTCGCCCGGTGCCCAACGGAGATTTCGAGCTGATTACATTAGGTGAAGATCCTACCAAAGGAGTGGAGATTGGAGTTAAATGATCTCTCAAGAAAGAAGCTGAAGGCGTACCTCATGGAGAATGTTGGTCTGTTCGTGTAAAGTGCATCTGAGATGCCCGAATTGGATTCGGAAACATCGTGCCACCATCTGACCATAGATCCCTCCGTCCAAGCAGTAGCATAACACAGGAGGAAGCAATTCCCAGAAAAGATAGAGGTTGTCGAGCAGGCCGTTAAAGACCTCCTAGAGGCACAATTTGTAACAGAAGCTAGATATACCATATGGATCTCAAATGTTGTATTATTCAAAAAGAGAAATGGAAAATGGCGCATGTGCATTGACTGCACTGATCTCAATTGGGCTTGCCCGAAAGACGTTTAGCCTTTGCCTAACATTGATAAACTGCTCGATAATTCTGCAGGTTTTAAATTATTGTCATTCCTCGACGCCTATTCCGGGTATAATCAAATACCCTTGGTTATGACCGACAAGAAATACACTGCTTTCATGACCAAATCAGGCAACTATTACTACAATGTAATGCCCTTTGGCTTGAAAAATGCGGGCGCAACCTACCAACGCATGATGAAAAAAGTCTTTCGAGCAGAAATCGGAGACATGCTCGAAGTTTACATGGACGACATGATCGTTAAATCCCACGAAGAGATCGATCATGCTCTCCAGTTAAAGAATTTTTTTGATCAAGCACACAAGTGCAAAATGCGATTTAATCTAGAAAAATGCACGTTCGAGGTACGCATAGGCAAATTCCTTGGTTTCTATCAAACCGAAAGGGGAATAGAAGCTAACCCCGACAAGTGTCGAGCATTCGCTGAAACGTCCACGCCAAAATCCATAAAATCCATCCAGTTACTAAACAGGGTCCTCACCTTGCTATCTCTCTTTGTGGTAAAATCCGCCCAACATGTGCTTCCCCTCTTCAAGCTCCTCCGCAAAGAGGCTACTTTAGAGTGGACGAAGGAGTGCGAGCAGGCCTTGACACATCTCAAGAAAACTTTGTCGGAACCCCTAGTTCTCTCCTGAGAAGAGGCTAGAGAAACTTTGTTTCTATATCCGGTCGTCGTTATAGAAGCTGTAAGCACTGCCCTCATACGAGAAACACTCGAGGGACAAAAACAATCTATTTCACGAACAAAGCCCTGCAAGGGCCCGAACTTAGATATCAAAAAATTGAAAAAGTTGCCCTCACACTCCTCCATGTAGTGAGGAGACTAAGGTACTATTTTATGGCACTCACGATCGTCGTACAAACAGACCAACCCATCAGAAAACTCCTTGGTCGACTCGACATGGACGAAATGATGCTTAAATGGTTCTTAGAACTGTATGAGTTTGACATCCAATATGAAAGCAGATTAGCCCTCAAAGCACAAGTCCTATCTGAAATGACTACCCCGGAGAACAAAGCTTACGCGTCCACGAAATGGACCATTTTTGTGGATGAAGCATCAAGCTCAATGGGAAATGGATCAGGGATTATTCTAGAAAACGAGGAAGGTATCCTGATAGAGGTATCCTTCACACTATATTTTCCCACTTCCAGCAACCAAGCAGAGTACAAAGCTTTCCTCGCTGGTCTAAGGCTCGCCGACGATCTAGGAGCCGAAGAAATAATCATCGGTACACACTCTTAACTCGTGGCCTTGCAAGTCAGGGGAAAATACCAAGTTAAAAACGACAACTTGTCAGAATAATTGACCCTTGTCAAGGAAAAAATTACAAAGTTTACGTCCGTAGAAGTCAAACTTGTTCCTCGTAAACATAACGTAGAGCAAATGTGTTATCAAAATTCGCGAGCACAAAAAAGAAAGGCGGAAACAAATCTATTATATAGGAGATACTCCCTCGACCCAACATTGAAAAGACATCCTCGACGATAGACGTAAACATCATCAACGACGCCAACTGCTGGATGACCCCGGTGTAAAAATACTTAACTAATGACGAGCTTTCCCAATCTCCAAAAGAGGCCAGTATAGCTAGGCGACAAGCCTTCTCATACGTGTTAGTCGAAGGTAAATTCTACCGGAGGGGATTCTCCATTCCCCTCCTCAAGTGCGTCGAGGAAGAATTATTTCTGCATATCCTACGTGAAAACGAAGGCATCAACGCCCATCATCTAGGCGGGAGATCACTTTCAAGGAAATCCCTTCGAAAAGGATATTAGTGGCCAACAATGCAAAACGACGCCAAGGAGCACGTAAAAAAATGTGATAAAATCCAACGACACGGGGACATGCACTTAGCACTTCCAAACGAGTTTAAGACAATGTCATCCTCGTGGCCATTCGCATGGTGGGGCCTAGATATCCTAGGATCTTTTGTCGTCGGTTCAAACTAAAATAATTACTTAATCGTCGGAGTAGAATACTTTACAAAGTGGATAGAAGCTAAGGCTCTAGCCAAGATCAAAACCCTCAACATATTGTGTTTCTTCAAACGTAACATCCTCACCAGGTTCGGGGTACCCCAAATCATAGTTACCGACAATGGGACACAATTCGCAGATAAAAATTTCCAAGTATTATTTGCCAACTTAGGAACTAAACAACACTTCGCTTCAGTCGAGTACCTACAAACAAACGGGCAGGCAAAATTGGTGAACAAGGTCATCCTTCGAGGACTCAAACAAAGACTATATGAGATTATGAAACGATGGGTTAAGGAATTGCACAACGTCTTGTGGGCATACCAAACCACGCCTCATTCTACAACCGAGGAAACCCCTTTCCGACTAGCATACGGAACAAAAGTCGTTATCCCCATAGAAATGCACATACCGTCCAGGAGAACAGAAGCTCTAATGGAAGAGGATACTAATTCGGAAGCATTACGCGAAGAGCTCGATTTGGTCGAGGAAGTTCAATCAGGAGCATTCATACGCGAAGCATCGCTTAAACAAAAAATCTCCATCAAATATCATTCTAAATTCAGAAGGCAAACATTCGAAGTCGGCAGTCTCGTCTTGAGGAGAAACCACAAGGACTCTAGAGAAGGGAAGCTGGCCGCGAATTGGGAAGGTCCCTACCATGTCCTGGCAAAAACGGAAAATGGAGCCTATTAGTTAGAAAACTTGAATGGGGAAAAACTTGATCGTCCTCAAAATGTCGATAAACTTAAGCAATATTACAGTTAAGGCGCCTGTCGGCTTGCTCAGATCTAAACGATGGGGCACAACCATCGACCTAACATGCATACCTAGGTACAAGTATCACATACAAAATCTTTTCTTCGATGGGATTTCCCTCATGAACGAGGGAGATCACCGTCACATGACTAAATCCTCCACCAAGTCCATCTTCATCTTTGTACCACGACTAGGCAGAACACCTAGCTCGCGATGGGACGTTCAAGCCATGGGGCACAAGTCATTATCATGATTCGAGCACTGTTCTCCGACCAAATATACTCTGGAGTTCTTCCTGGTTCCCCAAACTGTCATACATATAGGTACCGAGCACAGTTCCCCAAATATATAATCAAACTCTAAGTCCCTCAGGGGACGTATAAAAAAACATTTCACATGTTTTTAAAGCGAACATATAAGTGATCGAGCATCGTAAAAACACTTACTAAAAATTCTAAGAATTAAAGTGTGCCCTCCAACGGACACACATGCACGCACAACAAGTATATAATAAATGACCACCACAGTCGAAAAGGCATTAGAAAATGCGGCTACACAGACTGTCTTGCTCAAATATTACATTAATGGGGGGAAAAACTCTCCTGAGCAAAACAAAGGTCATGGCACGCAAGCCGACTGTAACACCCATTTTTCCCATTTTCAAAAATATAACATAAATCTTAATAAAATCAGAGTTAAAAACCAAAGAGAGTTGTTACACTTCAAACAAAACCAAAATTCAATTTATTCTTTCATAAGCAGCGGAAATAAGTAGTCTCAATATCAAATGTGCCCAATGGCATAAACATTTCAACAACATAAAATGATTCCTTTAGTTTATTAAACAGATACGTAACTAACAAAGTCGGATAATAAAATAAAACAAAATAGTCAAAAGTCCTCATTCCTGTGTACGTATCAGAGCGCTGTCGCTCCCGGGATATTCATCCTAGTACAAACACGAAAGTGGCGCGGAAAGGGTAGAGTTGTCAGCCAGACATTTTTATCCCGAAAAAATGGGAAAGGTAATGTTGCACAAATCTGAGGAAGAAGGAAAGGACAAGGTCCTGCGAACCAAAGATCTGGGTTCGGGAGTCGATTACGACCTGGGAAGGTATTAGCACCCCAGATCGTCCGTCGTACCCGACGGGATCCACGCTTGCTTGTTTGTTTCAAAGGGTAAAAGAATATGATTGCTGCTGAACAAATGAACTGCTAACTGGAATGGAAATGGAAATGAGAAGGGAACTTGGAAAAGATAACAAAAAGAGAGAATGGGGAAAATGTAGGGAAAATAAAGAATGTGCTCGAACGGGCCCTACCCCGCTGCCTACGTACCTCATCGGGATAATGAGGATCAGAGTCGACGTAATGGAAACGGAAATGGAAATGGAAATGAGAAGGGAACTTGGAAAAGATAACAAAAAGAGAGAATGGGGAAAATGTAGGGAAAATAAAGAATGTACTCGAACGGGCCCTACCCTGCTGCCTACGTACCTCATCGGGATAATGAGGATCAGAGTCGACGTAGTTCGCCTAACTAAGGAGGGAACTATTGTTTGTGTTTTTTATGGCTGGAACTGCGTATGTCTATGCTCAGGTGTTGCAGGCTCGTCTGGTACGAGTGCGTTTACCGTCTTGCATGCGAGACAAGTCGTCGCGAGTTCGCGCTGAAAGTGAATGAGGTGAGAAGAGAATTCCCGCAGGAAAGTCGCTTGTTATTTGTTTTTTGTCTTTTATGAGAAATTTTTTGAATTTGTTTGTGAACATTCTCATACTAAGACCTATCCATCGCGGGAAGTACTTACACCTCGCCCCGAAACAGGACGTGTATAAACACTCCACAACAAAGTCTTGTGTCGTACAAGAATGTTCAACCTCTATTAGGTATTTTATTATTTTCTTCATGAGATGAGAAAGAATGACTCAAGTCGGAAAAAGGACAAAAAACTAAGGGGGACTAAGACCAACCCTAAGTTATTTATTATTCACAAAAGGGAGATCCTAATGGTTTGTGAGGTTTTCTAATCTTAAAGATCAAAAGGAAAAGAAAGAATAAAAAGGATGCAACTTACATCCTAAGGCAGGTAAGTTGGTCCTAACAAAGGGGGAACTCCTACCAAACACAAAATATGGAAGAAAAAATGAATTAAAATGCATAAAAGAAATGCATAAAAACAAAAGGATAAGGTGAAGTAAACTTACCTCAATCTTCCCCACTACAAAACAAATGATTAATGTGCATTTTTATTTAAAAAGAATAAGTTAAACACACACCAAACAATTTCTAAGGTAACTTGGACCTAAACTAGACCCTATTTTAATCCTAAAGGAACTAGAAAAATGCTAAAACCAAAATACAACACCTATTATAACCCCCTAATACCCAAACAGCTATGAAAACAATGCATAATACAACCCAGCTTTTTACAGCCAGCATGCAGCATGAAAATTTAGGTGTAAAAGACCAAAAACAGCATGCAAACTGTAACACGGTGGGAGAACTGACTTTAGTTAAATGTTGCGGATAGCAAGAGTCGCCACCGACTTTTATCTTATTCAAAGGAAAGGGCATAAAACAACAGGAAAGACCTTAAAAGATTTTTGGGTTTGGGGGGTAGGTTATGTAAAGGGAAGGTGTTAGCACCCTTTACATCCATGGTTATCCATGGGCTCTTAGTTACTTAGCTCACTTTAAACTGTTTTGAGAAGTGTAGTGTGTGATTAAAAATTTTCTTAAGTACTTTATAATGATCCATGTACGGATATATATAAAGACTTTGTTTTGAAAATTGTTTAAAAATGTGAAGTGTTTATGAAATGTTTTTGAATGAGTGAGCAAGTACTTAAGAGGAACCTACCCTAATTTGAATCTTTTCTGTTCTTAAATGTTCTTTCAATGGTAAGACTATCCCTATTATTAAGGAATAGGTAGTCATTACCTTGGATGTTTAAGGGACATATGAAGGGTCATCTGTGATTAGGCAATTGTAAGGTGTCTTAGCAATTCGAAGGGACTTATCATCTTTTATTCGAAAGGGACAAGATCATTCACGAAGGCAACATTCGAAAGGGACTTGATCTTATAATCGTAAAGGGACTTGATGATATTTTTAGAAGAAGGGACATTGCTTTATACACCTTACTTGACCTTTTTATTTAGGCAACCTGAGAGGTAACCCTTAAGAAGTGAGATGGCGATCAAAGATCGACTTACGTGTGTGCGTGTACAAGTTCATACATTTATCTTATAATTAGTGATCTAAATTAATTTTAAAATACAAACATGTTTTCACTCCCTAATTTACTAACCATAGCAATTTATAAATAAATAAACAATAAAATACTACGACTATTACATAGCTTGTACATTCACATTATAATAAAACAATTTAAATAATAATAATAAATAATAAAAAGATTAGTAATAAAAATAATTATAAGAGAAAAGAGGTTAGCACAATAATATACAATATAGAAATCAATTAAATGTTTTTAAATTTAAACAAACAATATTTTTAAAGAACTTTGAGATGAGAAAATAATAATAACAAGTATATATTAATTTATTTACAAAAATAAACAGGATTTAGAAATATTTATTAAGTATAATTAAGCAAAAATAATTAAAATGAGAAATTTAAGTTTTAAAAGAAAATTAGGGTTTTGAGTAATTAGAACATAAATTAGGGTTTTAAAAAATATCAGGGTTTACAATTTTAATTTACAATACTAATTTAATAATTAAATAAATATATACATATTAATAAATATTACTAAAAAACATATAAAGAAATAAATATATTAATTGAATTTGTTTGAGAAAATAATATAAATTTTAAAAGAGGATGAAATTTAATTAGAAGATAATTTAGATATTTTTTTATAGAACTTATTTTAATTGTTTTTAAAGAATAAAGATTTAATAAAAATAAACAAAACAAAAAAACCAAAAAAAACAGGACCTGGGATTTGAACCCAGGTCCTTTACCTGGATAACAAAGGGCATGACCACTGGGCTAGCACGCGCTGGCTGATAGTACTCCACCTCCATTTGGTTTTGTTCTCATCCTGGAAAAACAAAAGAAATTAAGCAAAAAAATCATTCGGCTGGTTTCGAACCCCCGCCCTTCAGTCCATCATGCATACACCAAAACCAACTGAGCTACGCGCTCATTGTGATACATAAGCAACATCAATTGGTTTTAAGCCTTGTCAATTTTTCAAATATGATTTTCTCGCCAGACTACTTCATCTCCTACCTCTGGACATGCGAATCTTGCTGCGAAACTTTCCACAAGTTTTCCTACGAATTTCCCCATGTACAGGACCTACGAACTTCAAACATCAACAAGACAGCAAAATTTCACAAAATTAAGAACATCATTGAATTCCTAAGGATATTTGTAATCACTCTACGTCTTTAGAAATCATTTATATTTGTTAAATCATTAAACCCTAAATTGGCCGAAAAACCCTAGCAATGGTGAAATCCATATTAGGTGATGAAACTTCATGAAACCTGTCCAGAATCAATCTATAACTCATCATAAACAAGAAACTTAAGTCAAAATTCATTGAAAACCAACAAATATTCAGAATCGAAAATCAACAAAAACATGAATGTAATGAATCAGTTTATGCATATGAGCCTGTTTACGATGCTTTTGAAGGTTGGGATAGGTTTAGTGATGTCCAAAGAACATGTAGCAACCTTTAAATTGCCTTGAAAGTGTCTCTAGCCAAGAATCTGAATTTGATATTTTGATGAGTTTTGTGAAGTTTGAAGATGACTTTGGAGGCTGCCAATTCGTGATCCCTAGGTTGCTAAATGTTCTATATATATGAGTGAATGAATTAGGTCAAAAACTTTAACAATTTGATGGATATTTGATCTTTGGGAGATTGAAAAAGATAAGCTTTTAAATTCTGAATATTCTTGATCTCACATTGCTATTTTAGGATGATCTTCATAATTCTTGTATCAATCAAGTCCAAATATACTTTATGACATTCTAGAAACCAAATAAATTTAAATCTTCATTATTTTATATTTTATTTGAATTTAAAATGACTTTTAATATAAAAAATCATAATAAATAAAAATAAAATAAATAAAATAATGAAAATATTAATTTAATTTCGTGCATGATGTCATGGAACTAATTGGATCACAAAAAAGTCAGCCCATTTGAAGAATTATGGTTTTAAGACCCCATTTACTTCATAAACCTCTAAAAAATTTCCCAACTTTGCAAGGGCACAAATCCTTCAATTTTAATGCTATGAAGGTATTCTTGGACATTTTGGAAAGCTTAAAGAGTCCTCTAACCAACATCTTTGGTCTCATGTCCATATATTTTACCATTCTCAAGTTATGCTCTTTGGAAGTTGTTGACTTTTTGTTGACTTTTAAAAGGACCTATAATGTCTTAGCTCATACCTTCCAAATGAAACATTTTTGGGATTGGCTTGTGAGACACAAAGTTGTAGAGAATTCAATTTCCTTCAAAATGAGATTTGGATGGAAATTTTTTGATGAAGCATGTGAAAGTTATGGCTGGTCAAAGTTCAGTTGACTTTTCCTGTGAAAACCCTAATTTAGAAACTCCTGATTCCTGATGATCTGAAATCTCCTTGATGAATCATGAACAACCATTGATCAAATGATGAATTTTAATTCATATACTTGATGTTGGCAAAAAATCATGAAGTTTGACTTTGGTTTGACCACAATTGACCTCAGTTTGACTTTTTAACTACCTTAACTGATTTTAACCTATCTGATCATCTGACTGAGCAAATCTTTTGGGAAAGTCTTGAAACTTGACATGGGGATTATTGAACACATATAGGATGCTATGAAGCTCACTTGAAGTCTTGTAAGTCCATTTAGCCTGATGAAAGTAAAAACCCTAGTTTAGGATGCATTGCTTAGGAGGATGCATTGTCTGAGGGAATTGTCAAACTTGTCAACCAATTGTGAATCTTGTGAACCTTGTGAACCTCATGAGATGTCTTATGAACCTTGTGAACCTCTTAGTACACAATGTCTTGTCTTGTGGAGGGCAAATTTCTGGGTGCAACACAAACAAACAAACAACATACATTTTACAGCACTCATATGCAAAAACAGCTATGAAATGCAAAATCCAGAATTGATTTTCTTCATTTTCTAATGCACAAACTCAATGCAAAAATGCTAATCTCATCATGAACATGTATATGGACATGGATCAACATACATAAATGGAAGAACATGAATATTTTGGATTATTCAAGAATGCATCATATGGATTATGCAACAAGTAATGCAAAAATGAATCACATGAACATGGCATATGAACATGATGATCTTTGATTATGAATATGCAATATGATAGCTCAACAAACACACTAAACTTAATGCAAAATTCAGAATTAACTTGATATGGATGTTATGATCAAACATGTAAGCAAATGCAACCAAATGCACATACATATGATTATGCAATATGCAACATACATCAACAATGAAATGCAAAAATGATTTAATGCAATATGAACATATAAAAACAGAATGCAACATGATTATTATATGCCAAATGATGCATGAACATGGCAACCAAAATGCAAGAACTTAAGCTATGCACAAAGAACACAAAAATGCATAAAATGTAACATGAACGGAATCGTGTCGAAACGACTCGAAACGGGGGAATGAGCTACTGGAAATGGACTCAAAAATTCCCTAAAATCAATACCTAAACATTTATGAAAACCAAAGGCACTATAACTTAGGACTGAGTCATCAAATAAGCCAAAAAAACAAAAATTAACAGCGTTAACCGGTTAACCAATTGGTTAACCGGTTAACGAACCTAAAACTGCCCTGTTTTGTGGCCAATACGCATCCGTTAACCGGTTAACCAAATGGTTAACCGGTTAACACTGAACCAAAAGGTAAAAAAAGTTGAGAAAAAAGTGCTTTTGGCCACAAACTCACTTCTAATGATCCCTAACATTCCTAGGAACATGCTAACACGAATTTCTACTAAATTTGAGCTTACTTACACATGATAGAACCTATAACTATCAACACCTTAAATCCAAATTCAACCAAAATCACAAATCACAAGCAAACATAATCGAAACGGAATTGATTTTAAACAAAGCGAAAAGCACTTAAAGAATGCCAAAAGTGGCGAGATGTAGAGAATAAATTAAAGAAGAAGTGATTAAGATCACCAACCTACGAAGCGGAGGAGTGCTTCGGTGATTGTTGCAAGAATCGAAGCTTGAATCGAAGAGAAAACCGAAAATCGAGAAATCGCAAAATAAATGCGTTCTTGACGTTTTGATCTTCTTGCACTTCCGATAAGCCAAAAACTTCAACAAAATCAGTAGCTTACCCTTCTTCAATCCACAAAATATGAAGGTTGAAGGCTTAAGCTTTAAGATCTTCAAGTTCCAATGTGAAACTTGAAGAGCTTATTTGAAAAGCTTTAGTGAGAAGGGTGAAAAAGGAGGAAAAGTGAGAGAGAAAAAGTGCTTATGAAAGAGTGAAAAATTGGAAAATGATGTTCAACCCCTTTGGTTTGGATGAAAATGGCTTAAATAGAGACTAGGCTAGGAGCTAGGTTTGGGTTTGGGGCCCAAAAATTAGGTTTGGGATCCAAAATTAGGTTTGGTAGTTAGTTAGGGTTAGGGTTGGAAAAAGGGAATATTCCTTAGAATATTCCTTGGAATATTCCTTGGAATACTCTAGAAGATGGTGGAAGCTTCCAAGGGAAATGGAGTGGAATTGCAATGGAAAAACAAGATGGAAAGAATGAAAGGAAGTGTGGAAAGAAAATGGAAGGAAAGGTAGAGGGAAATGGTGAAATTAACCCCTTTTCAAATGATTTTTCTTTTGATTTTTTCCTTATGATTCCTCCATCGTTCCTTGACCAAATATGAACCATAGGATCATTGTAACGCTAATTTCATGATCTCGGTCTTAAAAGTCAGGAGTCGACCCCTTTTTACCTAGCTCGGATGCCTTTTTCCCTTCATCAATTTTCCGTCGTCCGGCCAGTTGAACCCCTTCCAAAATGAATTTGTGGGCGAGATTTGAACCCTAGGCACTTGACATCATATATAATACAAGGGAATCCTCTTTGAATCACAACTTCATGCCGAAGCCCCGTAGAATTGAAACCCTAATTTGGCCATTTTCATCAGGAAACATTGCACTGCTTGCCTCCTTCAATCAAACCCCCATCTTTCCATGGCTTGTGGCTTCAAGTGAAGACTTGTGGAATATTGTGAACCCTTTGCACAAGGTTGAGAAGCTTTGTGGCCCTTCGGTAGCCTCTTCATAGCTTTCGGTTGCTCCGATCATTGATCACATACCCATGCCTCAGTTGTGCAATGTTTGATGCAATGTTTTTGGTTATTTTATGAATTCATGAATGCAAAATGCTATGCAAAATGTTGAGGATATGAGAGGGCAAATTTTGAGGTATTACAAGCGCCCTACGACTTGATCAAGCAATACCAGAGCACTCTCATGTACCTGGGTTATTTGTATTTCCGAAGAAGCACATACACAAAAACAAAAAAAAAGGGTGAGAAACAAGTCTATATCATAACGGTGCAAATAACATTTTGAAGGAGTTATCACACACAAGTCATTACATACAACACAAACCATTCATTCAAATATATGCAATACGACTCCACAACACAAGGAAAATACGGTACCGACTTCAACAAATGTCCATCAATTCGGACCGGATGCATCGTTTACGCTCCTACTGAGTCACGATCATCCCCCACCTCTTGATTCGCAATGAATCCGAATAATCAATTACGCTCCATCCGAGACATGATTATTCCTCTAACATGTATGCATATGCAAGACTCGATTACATATACATCAACATACATAAGCATGAATAAAATCATTCACCACACGATCCTCTGATCTCCACCCATTATCAACCACACAGTTGATGGGCTAAAGACGTGTCTACTTATGCGTCTAGCGGTATCTTACTGCAAGTGCACAGCCTATCGAAGTAATATTTAAGATTATCGATCCACAGGGATTCTATGGTTACTTAGTGCTAGATGAACTTTCTAGTTTAGCTAAGGCGAATGGTTGTCACGATTTTTTGTTGGTTTTTAAGACTATTAAAGGCGGAGTAAAATTTAAGTTTTAATTAAGTAATTCTAAGGCGGTCGGTATGTAATTATATTAACTTAGGTGGGTCAATCTAACCTAGGCTTATTTAAGATGTTCACTTAATCTATTCGGTAGGGATTACCAGTTTAAATACCCTCAACTCACACTCTCGTGGTCTTATATCAGATCTTATCCCTAAAGCCCTATGCCTGCTCTCGCTAGCCCATAAGTGTTTAGAGGTAATTTTTGGAAACTAAGTAATTCTAATTTATCTTAAAGCGCTCTCGCTGTGTTTAATTTAAATGCCTAACTTTAGCTATCTGGTTAAAATCTCACACTCTCGTGGTCTTGACCTAACCTAATACTCTTTTCTTACTCTCGTAACAAAAAGGTCTATTTAATTAAAAAGTCTCAGCCAGAAATGTTAAGTGATTAATTATTTTTAGCCTATGGTTATATTTTACCGGTTAAGTTTGTTCTAACTACATACCGCCCTAAGGTGTTTAGCTACTCATCGATGTTGAACCAGAAAGAGACAGAAAATTAAATAATAAAATACTCATGGCAGGAAAATAAATAAACATTATAATTAATTAAATTGCAATATAAATAAAAACCTGGTTAACAATATCAGAGAGACTCCTTCTTCCACAAACCGGAAAGCTCGGAGTTGGCGAAATCAAAATTAAACGAATGCTGAAGGTTTAGAAAAAATAAATAACGTATAACAATTTCCTGATGTTGGAAATTGTTATATGGCGGGGTTGGATACAATAAAACGAAACAGAAAATAATGCAGAAATAAGAACGGGTCGTAAATCAGTTCGGCAGAGCTTCCGCAGGAAATTGAATAGAAAAATGCTCTGTACGTTCTTCATGAACTTGGTGCTATTTATAGAACTTCAATTGGGCTGGATTTTTGGACTTCAGTTGAAATGGGCCTTGCTATTTTTGGGGAGAAAATGTAGGTAGTGGTAACAAAATAGGAGACCATCTCTTCACGTAATGCCTTCACGTTGCCTTGGTCAAAAACCTAGAATAATCATTGTCACGGTCGTGACAATGCCTTTACGCTCGTGACTTGTGACTTTTAAGTGTCACGGTCGTGACACATGTCTTACGGTCGTGATGCTTCATTTTGGGGTGTCACGGTCGTGACACCCTTGTAACGGTCGTGACTGCTGCAAAATATGCAGTTTTGCAGAGAGCTTCATTTCTTTATCTTTTTATGACCGATTTTGTTCCTTTTTCTCTTGATTCATGATTTGGCTCCATATAGTGATGTACCTGCAAAACGGTAAGAAAAACTCGAGAAATCGAGTATTAAAACGATAATTATTCAATAAAACGCCAATGAAACTTAGCAATATAATCGATACGTTTTCTCGTTATCAAACTTCCCCAAACTTAAACCTTTGCTTGTCCTCAAGCAAATAGTCGGTTGAAAATCGGCGGACAAGATGTCATTCACGCATACTCCTAACAAATCCTACGAGGGATCGCTTTTGTTGGATAATCCGATACTTTGATATTACACTACCGATACACTAATGGCACAAGCAACAAGCTATGTCGTCGACTTCCCGTTAAATGAGCCAATCTGCAATTACTTTACGATTTCACCTAAAGTTTTTCGATCTTATTTCGCCCGGTTTCATTCTAGCGCAATCACATTAAGCTTTTTGCCTTAGCACGCACGTAGTGGAGTAGCCGGTTAGCGACTTTGATCCTTTTTGAGCACGGGGTCTGGTACACAAGTGTGGTAACCCTACATTTTGTATCTGATTTGGAGGTTGTGGGGGATCGAGCCGTAGCACGCCCTACCGAGTTCAAAACCAGTACCTCTGAACCAACCCGCAATGGACTCCTTCTCATATTTCTCGTTTCTTGTATGTGACCGTGTACTTTGGTGCAATTTCTTTTCATTTTGCATCGAGATATGAAGGATCATTATTGATTAGGCATCAAACGCTTATATTCATCGGCTCCCCACGTGGTTTGTGTTCAGACGGTGCTGACTGCTAGTATAAACTACTCGGGGTTACTTTTGAACTGAAACTAGAAGTGTACTCGTAATGGTAATCGGAGATGGAATCGCTTAAGTAGGAAGTCAAAGTTGTCAAGATTGTATTGGTCTTGTTTAATCGTTCTCGGCTTCCTATTTACGATTTCGTAGGTAAGTCGGGTAATGCGAATAATTAAAATTTTTCGGTTATGGCTAAATAAACGGGAAAGTTTGAAACTAAAGAAAATGTCATAAAGATTTTTGCACGCTTCATTAACTTACTAAAAGAAATACAACGGGAATGAAAATACAACGAAAATGAAAAAGTGCGAAACGGAAAATTGCGGAAATGAAAGGTACCTCTCCCACACTATATCAGACATTGTCCTCAATGTTGTGATATAAATGCGGTTAAAGTACAGTACAAACGACAAAAACTAAAAACAAACAGAAGAAAAACTAAAACTATGGCTGCTGAGGACCGCGGGGTCGGCTTCTGGTACGGGAGCGGCGTCTGGAAGGAGTCGCTTCAGGATCAGAACCGGTGCTGGTGGTCCCAGTGATGTCGATACGCAAGGCTTCTAACTCGCCAAAAATCGCGTCAAACCTCTCATTAGTAGCTGCCTGGTTTGCTGCAATAGTGTCGAGCAAAGCATCGTACTGCTCCTTATGCCTACGCTCCAGTGCGGCATTCATCTGGTTCTGCTGATGAATCGCACGGAGGACGTCCTCAAGTGTGATGTCCTGTGCAGGAGGATGTCGGGTAGATGTCTCTGGTATATCCTGGACAGGCTCACCTGCATCCATAGCGTCCTGCATCTCATCCGCAGGGAGATCTGCCTGATCATGGATAGGAGCGTGGTCAGCAGCATCAGGTAGAACAAAGAGCCAGTTGGCCCGGCTGGATGGGTCGATGCGGTCGCGGGACGGCAGAGTGATATGATGAAATATGGTGCCATGGACAACAGGGCTATACCTGCCATCCTCTCGCTGCGCAATCAGGTGAGCGGACCTGCAATAACTCTTGGTGAGGAATTCAGCGGCTAGGTAAGGCTGATTAGCGATCGCGTCACCAAGCCCCAACTGAATGGCGAGGGTGGTGACGATGCCGCCTATGAAGAACGGGGTGGAGCCTCTGTGTGCAATGGCCTGGATGTGGTAGAGCATGAAAGGGGCAGCGCTGATCGGCTCGTCATTAAGAGCACAATGAAAGAATAGAAGCTCCTTGGAGTTGAGCTTATGGTTGCTCTCTCGAGCGAAGATGGTGTTGCAGATGACTCTGTGGAAATAGCGGATGGCCGGATTGTGGATGTGCGTGGCGTTGAGGCTTTGGAAGGCTGATGCACGGGTGTTGGTTAAATCGTGCCATAAAGTGAAAGCTTGTTCACTAAAGTTATCGGGCACGCGACGGTGAGCTTCAGTTCCGTGATGGAAGCCTAACAACTCGGCGATCCTGTCTTGCGAGAGGTTGAATTCTTGGCCATGCAATCTAAATTTCGCAAAACCGGTGAGCTGACTCAGAGAACCGGTGCCGGTGACGTAACTGAAGGAACTCAAGAACTCCAGTGTCAGAAGTTCGAAGGTTGGCTGAGGTTGACTGCAAAGGTCCCAGAGCCCGACTTTTTGGAGCAGGTTCGTAACACTGGCAAGCATTCCGAGTTCTCTCAAACACACAGTGTCGATGTAACGCGTAGGTTGCACACCGCGGTTTTGGAATCGGAGAAATCGTTCTCTTTGAGTTTCTCCAGCATCACCTTCTCTAAAAGTGATAGAATCCATTGCATGCAAGAGCTTAAAGTGAAGAGTGAAGATTTTTGAAGTTTTTATGAAAAAATGGTAAAATGAGATAAATAATGATTCGGGATAAATGATGGAGAGTGAGAATGTGGTAGGTTGTGATAATGGGGGGTTAATGAGATTAAAGCTCGTAATGGGGGGGTTACGGAGGTTAGGAAGAAGATGGGAAGTTTTTTTTAGGGAGTTATGGAGGAGAAGAAATAGGGGCACGAAGAGAAATAGTTCTGTTTCTCACGATTTTTGGTATAGGGGTCGTCACGGTCGTGACAGGGGTACGACGGTCGTGACACTCAAAAAGAGCATGTCACGATCGTTATGGGGCAGTGACGACCGTGAGGCTTGCTACGTTAAATAATTTCCAGAAAAACACTTTCTCACTTGTTTTACATAATTTATATCAATGTATTTTCTTCACTAACTCTCATATTAATTTATAGATACCACATAGTGCATAAGTTCAACACAGTAATTCAATAACTTGCAAGGCATGAGAGATTTGTATATATAATGAATAAATGCAAGCATAAAAGTGCATAGAATGAAAAATACATAAATTGCTAAAATTGGAGAAATTTTGGAATTAAAGATGCATTGCATAAAGTACTTGAAAATGAAATTACATAAATGGAAAAACGATAAGAAATTGTTGCGAAAAATAAATCTAACTAGAAACGAAAACAATGAGAAAATAAACTAAATCACTTATAACATAATCAAAAGCGTTTCTTCAAGTCTTCGATGGCGGAGTTCAAGTGATAGAATTGTTCGCAGGTTATGTCAGTCAAACCTATAATGTCCAATCGCATGCTCTTAATATCTTCTTTAAATAAGTTAATGTCAGTTTGGTAAGCATTGAGAGTGTTCATGATGTTTTGTAAGTTGTTAGCATACTCTCCTTGATTCACTTCAGGGGTTTCATAAACTTCTTCAGTGTGGTCAATGTCATGGTAACCAGGAGGCGTCTCAGGGTCAGTTTCGACATCGATTATTGTATCATCTTTTATTTTATACGACTGAGGTGTTTCAGGAGTGGGTGGATAATCAGGTGGGTTTAACTCATAAAGCCAGTTATCCTTATTATGAACACTTACTTTAGCATGGTTAGGCAATGTGAACAGGGTTACTACTTCGTTCCGGATTAGGTACTCAAAAGGTGGATGTCCTAAATTCCTTATGATATGTCTATTGAAGCAGAAGTTAAGATCCATAGGACGGATGTTACCTAAACGGTTGCACCTATGCAATTGGTACCTAAGTCCTATGGCATCAGCAATCATGGTTACAAGACCTCCTACTAAGATAGGTAATTCAGGTTCTTCTTGGATACGGGTGAAGGTTTGCATCATGAAAGGTACACCATTAACAGGTTGTCCATTAGTGAAACATGACATAATAAATATTTCATCTTTAGAAACTCCGGTAATGTTTTCTTCTTTTCCAAAGAATGTGTGGGCTAGGAATTTATGGAAGTAACGGAGGGCAGGATTATGGATCTCATCATTATTCATGTTATTTGGTTCAGGGTGGTAGTTTCCGGTTAAAGTTCCCCAAAAGAAATCTAGCTCAATATCCATCAATTCTACCTGTGTGGTAGTGAATGCAAATAGTCCACTAGGGAATCCTAACAAGTCAGCTAGTTCTTTATGGTTAAAGTCATATTCTATTCCAAACAGGCGGAAACTAATAAATCCTTTCCTAAATCCAAAACCGCGCTCAGGTAGGTAAATTAAGGAGCTAAGGAACTCAAGAGTGAGCTCGCGGTAAGTCACAAACTTATGTTGGATCAATGCATTCTCCCATCCGAGTCGGTTAAACAAGTACATGATGCTATCATGTATACCTAAGGTTTCCATAGTCCGATCATCCGGGTACAGGGTCAAATCCATTTGCCTCTGTGATAATTCTTCAAATTTCATTCTTTGGTTCCTACCTCTAAATTTGGTTTCCATATGGTTAATTGGTTGGTTAGCCATGGTCAGTGCAAATATGGAGGAAACAAATCAGGAGAAGAAGGAAAGTGGAAAAGACTTTTAGAAAATCTGTAAAAAGTGATTTAAAATAAATATAAGAAAATGAAATGCATAATGTAATGGCAATAATAGTAATATAAAATAAACTATAAAATGACAAAACAATTAAACAAATAGTAAAACTATAAATAATAAAAATGATAAAGAGAATAATTTAAATAATTTGATAAGTAAATGGGTTGCCTCCCACTAAGCGCTGTTTTTATCGTCTAAAGCCTGACGTAATGCTTAAGTTTAGATTAATCAGGGGAATTAGTGGACAACTCTAAAAGCTTTAGATTATTCGCATAATCTCTATTTTCAACTTTATGATAATGTTTTAAACGTTGTCCGTTTACTATGAATGGTTCACTATTCCTACCCTTAATTTCTATTGCTCCACTCGGGAATACTTTAATTATTTCAAAGGGTCCTGACCATCTAGATTTTAATTTTCCAGGAAAGAGCCTAAGTCTTGAATTAAAGAGGAGTACAACGTCTCCCACACTAAATTCTTTCCTAGATAGGCGTTTATCATGCCATCGCTTAGTTCTTTCTTTATATATCTTAGCATTCTCATAAGCATCTAACCTTAATTCTTCTAATTCGTTAATGTCTAGGATTCGCTTTTCTCCTGCAGCATTATAGTTTATATTGAGAGTTCTAATCGCCCAATAAGCTTTGTGTTCTAGTTCTACTGGTAGGTGACAAGATTTTCCATAAACGAGTTTGAAAGGTGTAGTACCTATGGGTGTCTTGTAAGCGGTCCTATAAGCCCATAAAGCTTCATTAAGTTTAGATGACCAATCTTTCCGAGATATGGCGACAGTCTTTTCTAAGATTTGTTTAATTTCTCTGTTTGAGACTTCGACTTGTCCACTTGTTTGTGGGTGATATGGTGTAGCCACACGGTGTCTTACTCCATACTTAGATAGTAATTTGTCAAATATTTTTGAGATGAAGTGCGAGCCACCGTCACTTATGACGAGTCTAGGCACACCAAATCTGGGAAAGATTATATTTTTGAAAAGCTTTATTACTACTCGTGTATCGTTTGTAGGAGAAGCTATGGCTTCAATCCATTTCGAAACATAATCAACAGCTACGAGTATGTAATTATTACCGAAAGATGATGGGAATGGTCCCATGAAATCTATTCCCCAAACGTCAAAGATTTCTACTTCTAATATTCCTTTTTGAGGCATTTCATCTCTTCTTGAAATATTGCCAGTGCGTTGACACCGATCGCAATTTATAACAGCGATGTGGACATCCTTCCATAGATTTGGCCAGAATAAGCCGGCTTGCAAGATTTTTGCACAAGTTTTGGAAGTGCTTGCATGTCCACCATAAGGAGATGAATGACATTGAGCAATGACATCTTCTATTTCTTCTTCGGGAATACATCGGCGAAAGATTCCATCTGGTCCTCTTTTGAACAATAATGGTTCATCCCAATAGTAATGTTTCAGATTATGAAAGAATTTCTTTTTCTGCTGATAGGTCAGGTTGGGTGGAAGAGCTCCTGCAGCTAGGTAGTTGACGATGTCAGCGTACCATGGCAGTCCTACAGTTGTTTGGATTGTTTCCACGGATTCTGGTTCATTTATATCTAACTGAACTAGGTCGCTTCCTAATTGTGCTATCAGCTGTTCATACGGAAAATCATCGTTAATCGGCACTTGTTCAGGTTTAATACCTTCTATTCTAGATAAATGGTCCGCTACGACGTTCTCAGTACCTTTCTTATCTTTTATTTCTAAGTCAAACTCTTGTAAGAGTAAAATCCATCTCAAGAGTCTCGGTTTAGCATCTTTCTTAGTTAATAGATATCGGATAGCAGCATGGTCTGTGTAAATGATTATTTTCGCTCCAACTAGGTAAGAACGGAATTTGTCAAGCGCAAAGACAACTGCTAACAATTCTTTTTCGGTAGTGGCGTAGTTCATCTGGGCAGAATCTAAAGTTCTACTGGCATAGTAGATCGCATGAAGTTTCTTTTCCTTTCTCTGGCCTAGAACTGCGCCTACAGCATAGTCACTCGCATCGCACATGATTTCAAAAGGTAATCTCCAGTCAGGGGGTTGCATGATTGGTGCGGTGATGAGGGCTGTTTTTAGAGTTTCGAATGCTTTAAGACAATCTTCGTTGAATATGAACTCAGCGTCTTTCATTAATAAACCAGTAAGAGGTTTAGTAATTTTCGAGAAATCTTTGATGAATCGTCGGTAGAAACCGGCGTGTCCTAAAAAGCTTCGTATTTCTCAAACGGTTTTAGGGGGTTGAAGATCTTTTATGACTTCAATCTTAGCTTTATCAACTTCAATTCCCTTGTCAGATATTACATGACCTAATACGATTCCTTCGTTGACCATAAAATGACATTTCTCCCAGTTAAGCACAAGGTTTACTTTTACACATCTTTCTAATACCATTTCTAAGTTCGATAAACATCCTTCAAAACTTTGCCCGCATACAGAGAAGTCGTCCATGAACACTTCCATGATGTTGTCTATAAAATCTGCGAAGATTGACATCATACATCTTTGAAAGGTTGCAGGAGCGTTGCATAATCCAAAGGGCATTCGTCTATAAGCGAACGTTCCATAAGGGCATGTGAATGTGGTCTTCTCTTGATCATCTGGGTGGATAGGGATTTGGAAAAATCCTGAGTATCCGTCAAGATAACAGAAGTAAGAATGCTTGGCTAATCGTTCTAACATTTGATCTATAAAAGGTAGTGGGAAATGATCTTTTCGAGTGGCTTTGTTTAGTTTACGATAATCTATGCACACTCTATATCCCGTCACTACTCTTTGCGATATCGATTCGCCTTGAGCGTTTTTCACAACAGTGATACCTCCTTTCTTTGGCACTACATGTATTGGACTAACCCATTCACTATCAGAGATTGGATATATTATTCCGGCATCTAATAATTTCTTAACTTCCTCTTTTACTACAGTGCTAAGGGTTGGGTTAATTCTTCTTTGAGATTCTCTGGAGGTTCTGCAATCTTCTTCTAGCAGAATACGATGCATACAAACTGAAGGACATATTCCTTTGAGATCAGATATGTTATATCCTAATGCAGTCGGATATTTCTTCAAAACATCTAAAAGTTTCTTTGTTTCTATAGTTCCTAAACTGGAATTTACTATAACTGGTCTTTTACATTCAATGTCTAAGAATTCGTACCTTAGGTTATGAGGTAAAGTTTTTAATCCTAATGTAAGTTTATCTTTACTTGGCATAGGATCTGGTGTAAGCGCTAAACTTTCGCTTAGACTATCATCCTGATACGGTTTTCGCCAATTATCATCTTCGAAAATCGGAGGGATTTGAATTTTCATTATCTCAGAATAAGTGGTCTCTTTTAGTTCCATTTCTCTTACACATTCGTCAATTACGTCCAATAGATAGCATGTATCCTCTATAGCTGGTGATTGTAAGAATTGTGTTAAAATGAATTCAACTTTCTCTTCACCCACTTCAAAGGTTAGCTTTCCTCTTTTTACGTCTATTATAGCTCCAGCAGTGGCTAAGAATGGTCTTCCTAGTATGATAGGTGTAGTGGAGTCCTCAGAGATGTCCATGATTATAAAATCAGTAGGGATATAGAATTGTCCTATACGTACTGGGACGTTTTCTAGTATGCCTACAGGATATTTGACAGAGCGATCGGCTAGTTGAACTGACATTTTAGTTGGTCTTAGGTCACCCATGTCTAGCCTTTTGCATATTGTTAAGGGCATAACACTGATACTGGCTCCTAAATCGCATAGAGCTTTGTCAATGACGAATTTTCCTATTACACAGGGTATAGAGAAACTTCCTGGATCTTTTAGCTTAGGAGGCATTTTATTCTGAATTATTGCGCTACACTCGGCAGTAAGTGTAACTGTTCCGTTATCCTCTATCTTTTTCTTATTGGATAAGATTTCTTTTAAAAACTTAGCGTACGAGGGTATTTGAGTGATTGCTTCTGTAAACGGAATAGTAATATTCAACTGTTTCAGAAGTTCAACAAATTTCTTAAATTGACCCGTCGTCTTGGAATTTATTAATCTTTGAGGGTACGGAATTGGTGGTTTATAGGGTGGTGGAGGCACATAAGGTTGTTCTTTATCCACTACTTCTTGATTATCATCTTCCTTTTCTTCTAGATCATTCACCACTTCAGTCGGTTTATCCAGTTTTTGGTACATGGCTGGATTGTCAAGTCTTGGATCGGTAGGTCCGTCAAGTTCCTTGCCACTTCTTAATATCACAGCGTTAGCATGTCCTTTCGGATTTGGTTGAGGTTGTCCAGGGAACACTCCAGCTGGTGCAGCAGTAGGTGCTTGTTGTTGAGCTACTTGTGAAATCTGAGTTTCCATCATTTTGTTATGTGTAGCTAATGCATCTACTTTGCTCACTAATTGTTTAATCTGCTCATTAGTGTGAATGTTTTGGTTTAAAAAGTCCTTGTTTGTTTGAGATTGGTTAGCTATAAAGTTCTCCATCATCAACTCAAGGTTCGATTTTCTAGGGATATTAGGAGCAGTCTTTTGATATCCTGGTGATGTAGCTGGTGCTTGACCTGGCGCGTATAAAGCGTTGTTATTCTTATAGGAGAAGTTCGGATGATTCTTCCAACCTGGGTTATATGTATTTGAGTAAGGGTTTCCTTGAGCATAATTCACTTGATCCGTGGGAGTTCCTGTCAATAGTTGACAATCAGAAACTTCGTGTCCTGAAACTCCACATAACTCACAGTTAGGTGTTACTGCAGCCACGGTGGCTGTTGGTGTTATGGCCAAGTTGTCGATCTTTTGGCTTAGTTGGTCAAACTTCGCATTGACTTGGTCCATACTACTTACTTCGTACATACCTCCCTTTGTTGGTTTCTCAGTTGCGACTCTCTCGCTTCCCCAAAGGTAATGATTTTGAGCCATACTTTCGATAAGTGCATAGGCATCATTATATTCTTTGTCCATCAATGCACCGCCCGCGGCAGCGTCAATTGTCATTCTTGTATTGTACAAGAGTCCATTATAGAAGGTATGGATGACCATCCATTCTATTAATCCATGATGTGGACAAAGTCTCAATAGATCTTTATAGCGTTCCCAAGCTTCGAATAATGATTCACTTTCTCTTTGCTTAAATCCGTTGATCTGAGCTCTCAGCATAGCTGTCTTGCTAGGTGGAAAATATCTGTTCAAGAAAACTCTCTTAAGCTCCTCCCACGTAGTTACTGAGTTCGAAGGCAGAGATTGAAGCCAAGCTCTTGCTCTGTCTCGAAGCGAAAAAGGAAATAAACGTAGTCTAATAGCTTCTTGGGTAACTCCATTGGCTTTTACAGTATCTGCATATTGCACAAAGATCGAAAGATGAAGATTTGGATCCTCGGTAGGATTTCCGGCGAATTGATTTTGTTGCACGGCTGATATCAACGAAGGTTTTAGTTCGAAATCGTTTCGGTTGATAGCCGGCGCTGCAATGCTTGAATGCGGTTCAGCTTGCGAAGGACTGGCGTAATACTTGAGTGGATGAGTTTGTTCTTCAGCCATCTCTGCGTCCTTTGATGTTACGACTGGTTTAGGCGGATCTGATTGAAGATCTGGAATACTGTAACTTTTTTCGTAATCGAATATACGTCTTCTTACGTGTAAGAAGCGTTCCGATTCAGGGATTAGAGGTTGCAAGTCTTCGCTTTTAGAGCGAGTACTTGGCATACACTCGGAAATTAAATTAAATTAAGTAGTTGATACCTTAGTCTAGACAATGCTACCTAAATGCACTAGTGACTAAATTAAGGAATCCCCGGCAACGGCGCCAAAAACTTGATGGGCTAAAGACGTGTCTACTTATGCGTCTAGCGGTATCTTACTGCAAGTGCACAGCCTATCGAAGTAATATTTAAGATTATCGATCCACAGGGATTCTATGGTTACTTAGTGCTAGATGAACTTTCTAGTTTAGCTAAGGCGAATGGTTGTCACGATTTTTTGTTGGTTTTTAAGACTATTAAAGGCGGAGTAAAATTTAAGTTTTAATTAAGTAATTCTAAGGCGGTCGGTATGTAATTATATTAACTTAGGTGGGTCAATCTAACCTAGGCTTATTTAAGATGTTCACTTAATCTATTCGGTAGGGATTACCAGTTTAAATACCCTCAACTCACACTCTCGTGGTCTTATATCAGATCTTATCCCTAAAGCCCTATGCCTGCTCTCGCTAGCCCATAAGTGTTTAGAGGTAATTTTTGGAAACTAAGTAATTCTAATTTATCTTAAAGCGCTCTCGCTGTGTTTAATTTAAATGCCTAACTTTAGCTATCTGGTTAAAATCTCACACTCTCGTGGTCTTGACCTAACCTAATACTCTTTTCTTACTCTCGTAACAAAAAGGTCTATTTAATTAAAAAGTCTCAGCCAGAAATGTTAAGTGATTAATTATTTTTAGCCTATGGTTATATTTTACCGGTTAAGTTTGTTCTAACTACATACCGCCCTAAGGTGTTTAGCTACTCATCGATGTTGAACCAGAAAGAGACAGAAAATTAAATAATAAAATACTCATGGCAGGAAAATAAATAAACATTATAATTAATTAAATTGCAATATAAATAAAAACCTGGTTAACAATATCAGAGAGACTCCTTCTTCCACAAACCGGAAAGCTCGGAGTTGGCGAAATCAAAATTAAACGAATGCTGAAGGTTTAGAAAAAATAAATAACGTATAACAATTTCCTGATGTTGGAAATTGTTATATGGCGGGGTTGGATACAATAAAACGAAACAGAAAATAATGCAGAAATAAGAACGGGTCGTAAATCAGTTCGGCAGAGCTTCCGCAGGAAATTGAATAGAAAAATGCTCTGTACGTTCTTCATGAACTTGGTGCTATTTATAGAACTTCAATTGGGCTGGATTTTTGGACTTCAGTTGAAATGGGCCTTGCTATTTTTGGGGAGAAAATGTAGGTAGTGGTAACAAAATAGGAGACCATCTCTTCACGTAATGCCTTCACGTTGCCTTGGTCAAAAACCTAGAATAATCATTGTCACGGTCGTGACAATGCCTTTACGCTCGTGACTTGTGACTTTTAAGTGTCACGGTCGTGACACATGTCTTACGGTCGTGATGCTTCATTTTGGGGTGTCACGGTCGTGACACCCTTGTAACGGTCGTGACTGCTGCAAAATATGCAGTTTTGCAGAGAGCTTCATTTCTTTATCTTTTTATGACCGATTTTGTTCCTTTTTCTCTTGATTCATGATTTGGCTCCATATAGTGATGTACCTGCAAAACGGTAAGAAAAACTCGAGAAATCGAGTATTAAAACGATAATTATTCAATAAAACGCCAATGAAACTTAGCAATATAATCGATACGTTTTCTCGTTATCAAACTTCCCCAAACTTAAACCTTTGCTTGTCCTCAAGCAAATAGTCGGTTGAAAATCGGCGGACAAGATGTCATTCACGCATACTCCTAACAAATCCTACGAGGGATCGCTTTTGTTGGATAATCCGATACTTTGATATTACACTACCGATACACTAATGGCACAAGCAACAAGCTATGTCGTCGACTTCCCGTTAAATGAGCCAATCTGCAATTACTTTACGATTTCACCTAAAGTTTTTCGATCTTATTTCGCCCGGTTTCATTCTAGCGCAATCACATTAAGCTCTTTGCCTTAGCACGCACGTAGTGGAGTAGCCGGTTAGCGACTTTGATCCTTTTTGAGCACGGGGTCTGGTACACAAGTGTGGTAACCCTACATTTTGTATCTGATTTGGAGGTTGTGGGGGATCGAGCCGTAGCACGCCCTACCGAGTTCAAAACCAGTACCTCTGAACCAACCCGCAATGGACTCCTTCTCATATTTCTCGTTTCTTGTATGCGACCGTGTACTTTGGTGCAATTTCTTTTCATTTTGCATCGAGATATGAAGGATCATTATTGATTAGGCATCAAACGCTTATATTCATCGGCTCCCCACGTGGTTTGTGTTCAGACGGTGCTGACTGCTAGTATAAACTACTCGGGGTTACTTTTGAACTGAAACTAGAAGTGTACTCGTAATGGTAATCGGAGATGGAATCGCTTAAGTAGGAAGTCAAAGTTGTCAAGATTGTATTGGTCTTGTTTAATCGTTCTCGGCTTCCTATTTACGATTTCGTAGGTAAGTCGGGTAATGCGAATAATTAAAATTTTTCGGTTATGGCTAAATAAACGGGAAAGTTTGAAACTAAAGAAAATGTCATAAAGATTTTTGCACGCTTCATTAACTTACTAAAAGAAATACAACGGGAATGAAAATACAACGAAAATGAAAAAGTGCGAAACGGAAAATTGCGGAAATGAAAGGTACCTCTCCCACACTATATCAGACATTGTCCTCAATGTTGTGATATAAATGCGGTTAAAGTACAGTACAAACGACAAAAACTAAAAACAAACAGAAGAAAAACTAAAACTATGGCTGCTGAGGACCGCGGGGTCGGCTTCTGGTACGGGAGCGGCGTCTGGAAGGAGTCGCTTCAGGATCAGAACCGGTGCTGGTGGTCCCAGTGATGTCGATACGCAAGGCTTCTAACTCGCCAAAAATCGCGTCAAACCTCTCATTAGTAGCTGCCTGGTTTGCTGCAATAGTGTCGAGCAAAGCATCGTACTGCTCCTTATGCCTACGCTCCAGTGCGGCATTCATCTGGTTCTGCTGATGAATCGCACGGAGGACGTCCTCAAGTGTGATGTCCTGTGCAGGAGGATGTCGGGTAGATGTCTCTGGTATATCCTGGACAGGCTCACCTGCATCCATAGCGTCCTGCATCTCATCCGCAGGGAGATCTGCCTGATCATGGATAGGAGCGTGGTCAGCAGCATCAGGTAGAACAAAGAGCCAGTTGGCCCGGCTGGATGGGTCGATGCGGTCGCGGGACGGTGTAACCCGGTGAACTGACTTTAAACAATGTTGCGGATAGCAAGAGTCGCCACCGACTTTTATTTTATCCATAAGGAAAGGTTATAAAAGAACAGGAAAGACCTTAGAGAATGTTTTGGGTCCGGGGGGTAGGTTATGAAAAGGGAAGGTGTTAGCACCCTTTTCATCCATGGTTATCCATGGGCTCTTAGGTACTTAAGCTCACTTTAAATTGTTTTGAAAGTGTAGTGTGTGAATAAGAAAATTTTCAGAATAGTTAATAAATAATCCATGTAAGGATGTGTTAAAAACATGTTTGAAAATTTGTTTGAAAATGTTTAAGTGTTTGGAAAATTTTGAGATGAGCTTAAGTACGTAAAAGTAACTTACCCTAATGTTAAGGCCTTTCTTATTCTTTTCCTTTCCTTAGTAAGACTATCCCTACTATAATGGAATAGGTAGTCCTTACTTTGGATGTTTAAGGGACATATGAGGGACAAGTTGATTTTGAAGGCAATGGTGGAGTGTAATAAGCATCTATAAGGGACTATCGTCATTTTTCCGAAGGGACTCGATTCGTATAGGCAACATAAGGGACTTTGATGATTTTTACTCGAGGGACTTGCTTTATACACCCCACTTAACCATTTATTCGTAGGCAACAAGAGGGATATCCTTAGAAAGTGAGACGGCGATTTAAAATCGACTTACGTGTGTGAAGTGTTTAAATTAATTATCTTTATTAGAAATTTTCTAAATTGATTTTAATATTACATACATGTTATTTACACTCCCTAATTACTAACCATAATAATAATAATTAAAATAATTACAAGATTACAACCGGGAAGCAATTACAAAATTATAATAATAAAAATAGTAAATTAAATAATAAGCAATAAATAATAAATTATAAAGGGGTTAGTAAATAAAATTGGCAAAAATAATAATAGTAAACATAATTAAATCATAAATGGGTTAGTAACTAGAAATAATATATAAAGTTAGAAATATAAGAATAAAATATAAATAATAACATGGTTAGTAACATAAATTAAAAGATTAATGAAATCATAATAAGTAAAAAATTAATTAATCATATAATAAGATAGGAAGAAATTATCATATACAATTAATTTTTAAATTCATATAATATCTAAATTATTATAATTACTAAATTTAATTATTATAAACAGATATTTACATTTATATATATATTATAAGAAAAAGATTGATCATATTAAAATTTAATTTCTATTGGTCATTATATTTATAAATTAATCTTAACTATATACAAAATATATAAATTAAACTATTTCTAAATATTAAAAGAAAATTAATTTAATATTACAAATACAAAAATTTTATGAACAATTATGATTATATTAGGAATTAAAAAAAAACAGAATTAAATTTTATTTAGAAAAATATTTTAGGGTTAGAAAACTAGGGTTTTATATTTTTTAGAGTTTTAGAATTAGGGTTTATATATATATAAATTTATTTTTACATAACACTATTTTAATTAATATAAACTATACAAAATAAAATTTTAAATAAAAAAACAAGAGTGTTATTATATTTTAGAAAATTATTTTAATATTAATTAAGCTATGTAATATATACATATTTTAAAACATAAATAATAATATACTAATTATTTAAAACAATTAATTTAAACATGAAAATAAAAAGAAAAGAAAAGGAAAAAGGAACCTGGTGGGGCTGGGGTTTGAACCCAGTCCCCTATGCTTGCTTTCAAGAGAGCCTACCACTGGGCCATTGGCGTATAGGCAAGAGAGGAGAGCAAGAGATTTGTTTTGTTCTTTGTTTTGAGAAATCCAGAAAAAATATCAAAAACAAAAGGCCTGGGGGAGGTTTCGTACCCAGGACCTTAATGCTTTCATACGCGCGCTTTACCACCCGGCTGGAAGAGCCAATCTATCCATTCGTTGGCTTTGCATCATTATATTTTAAGCCTCCTTGATTTCCTGAAAAATAAACAAAAATAATGGCCCTAGTATGATTCGAACCATGGCCCTTATAGCGTATACATTCCAGCCTTACCACCAGACCACAGACGCGCTGGTGATATAGAATTGAAACAAAGTCAAAAAATATAATGTCCAAATTTGAATTATTTAAACGCGCGGCAAACTTCTTCTTCTTCCTCTGGACTTACGAAATTTCCTGCGAAAATATTTACCAATTCACCTGCGAATTTTCCTGGGTGTTCTTCATGTTCTTCAACCTGCGAAAATTCAAACTTGTACTAAACACTACTGATTTATGAAATTGGTTAGTGATTCACATTCCACAGAGTTCACACAACAATCCTACGTTTTCAAAATTGATTTATATACATTCAAACATGAAACCCTAACTATAAGGTCATAAACCCTAACATGGCCGTTTACGATTTACACACCCATTCTTCAATCCCATTGTCCAGAAACAATCCTTGGGACCTCACAAGCACAAAAGATCAAACAAAATTCGTTAATGATGCACCAATAGTCATAATCGAAAAATTGAAATGCAATGTCAAATTTGATTCGGGTACGGTAATGTATGATGATATATGGCAATGTGATGATTGATTTAGATTCCATGATGGTCCAGGAAGCCAACCATGTTCTCAAAATACCTTGTAATGCTTTAAACCTCCAAAACCGAATTTCAACTTTTGAAAAATTTTTGTGTTCTTGTTCTTACCTCTTGGCTGCTCCAATTCGTGAATGAGCATTAGGTTTGTGTTAAGTATATATGTGTGATGAATTTAGGTCAGAAATATTGATGGGCTATGTGAAAAATTGATCCAAAAAAGATTGACAAAGATTAAGTTGTAAAAGTCAAATATTTGATCATAAAACCTTGCTATCTTGAGATGATTCATATGATTTCTTTCTCCTTTGACTCCAATCACACTTTATGATTTTTTAGATCCATTCACAAAAATATCTTTTCATATTTAATATTTTTTTTAAATTTAAAATGATTTAAAATGTAATAAATCATAATAAATTAATAAAATAAAATAAAAAATATGAAAATATCATGAAAATTTCGTGCATGGCATTATGAAGTGGATTGGGTCACAAATTGAATGGCCCATTTGAAAAGAAATGATTTTGAACCTCCCTTTTCAACATAAACCATCACAAAATTTCTTCACTTTGCAAAGGCACATCTCCCTCAATTTTAAGGGTATGAGGGTGTTCTTGGACTTTTTGGAAAGCTTGAAGAGTCCTCTAAACAACCCCATTGGTTTCAGGTCCATATCATTTACCAATCTCAAGTTATGCCCTTTTGAAGTTGTTGACTTTTTGTTGACTTTTGAAATGACCTATAATGTCTTAGATCATATCTTTCAAATGAAGCATTTTTGGGCTTAACCTTCAACATCAAAGTTGTAGAGAATTCAATTTCCTTCAAAATGAGCTTTGGATGGAGACTTGGTGATGAAGTATGTGAAAGTTATGCCTGGTCAAAGTTCAGTTGACTTTTACTGAGGAAACCCTAATTTAGAAACTCCTGATTATTGATGATCTGGAATCTCCTTGATGAATCATGATCAACCCTTGATCAAATGATGAATTTTACTTCATATACTTGATGTTGGCAAAAAATCATGAAGTTTGACTTTGGTTTGACCACAGTTGACCTCAGTTTGACTTTTTAACTGCACTGACTGATTTTGACTTATCTGATCATCTGACTGAGCAAACTTTTGAGAAAAGTCTTGAAACTTGACATGGGGGTTCTTATACACATATAAGATGTTATGAAACTCACTTGAGGTATTGGAAGTCCATTTAGCCTGATTAAAGTCAAAACCCTAGTTTTGGATGCACTGCTTAGGAGGTGCATTGTCTGAGGGAATTGTCAACTCTTTTGACCAATTGTGAACTTTGTGAACCTTGTGAACCTCATGAAGTGACTTTGTAGACCTCATAAACCTCAGGAGAGCTTTGTAATCATTGTGGAACTTGTGAACCCTGTGAATCTTCAAGAAGTGACTTGTGAACTTCATGAACTTCATGAAAGGTCTTGTAAATGTTGAGAAGCTTGTGAACCTTGTGAACCTTCAAGAAGTGACTTGTAGACTTCATGAACTTCATGAAAGGTATTGAAAGCACTGTGAGACTTGTGAACCTTGTGAACCTTCATAAAGTAACTTGTAGACTTTATGAACCTCATGAAAGGTTATAGAAAGCATTAAAGAACTTGTGAACCTTGTGAACCTTCATAAAGCAACTTGTGGGCTTCATGGACCTCATGAAAGGTTATATAAGCATTGAGAAACTTGTGAACCTTGTGAACCTTCAAGAAGTAACTTGTAGACCTCCTGAACCCCATGAAAGGTTATGCAAGTGTTGGAAAACTTGTGAACCTTGTGAACCTTCTTAGAACACAAAGTCCTGTGTTGTGAGGGCAAATTTTGGGGTGCAACAGCTGCCCCTGTTCAATTTTCTGAAACCTGAGGGGTTAGATTGGTATATTTGCCAATCGTAACCTGGAAGGTTGAAGGGGATTGAACACAAAAGCCCAAAAATTTGCACTCACCAGTGCATAGAATGATATTGATGGTTGGTTGAACATGATTGAGTGGGCTTAAAGATGCCACTATGGAAAAGTTCTTCAGTAGTATAATGAGAACTGTCAGGAGTCTGGAGCAATATTGATGTAGCAGCATGTCTTCATGAGGATAGAGCAATGGAAAGCTCTAAAACAGTCTTGAAGTAATGATTTCAGGAGGATGGAGCCATCAATAATGACAACTACAATGCAGTCTTGAAATAATAGTGTGATATGTCTTCAGGAGGATAGAGCGCTCAATAATGATAACTCCAATGCAGTCTTGAAGTACTGATTTCAGGAGGATGGAGACATCAATAATGACAACTCCAATGCAGTCTTGAAATAATAATGTGATATGTCTTCAGGAGGATAGAGCAATCAATAATGATAACTCTAATGCAGTCTTGAAGTACTGATTTCAAGAGGATGGAGACATGAATAATGACAACTCCAATGCAGTCTTGAAATAATAGTGTGATATGTCTTCAGGAGGATAGAGCAATCAATAATGATAACTCCAATGCAGTCTTGAAGTACTGATTTCAGGAGGATGGAGACATCAATAATGACAACTCCAATGCAGTCTTGAAATAATAGTGTGATATGTCTTCAGGAGGATAGAGCAATCAATAATGATAACTCCAATGCAGTCTTGAAGTACTGATTTCAGGAGGATGGAGACATCAATAATGACAACTCCAATGCAGTCTTGAAATAATAATGTGATATGTCTTCAGGAGGATAGAGCAATCAATAATGATAACTCCAATGCAGTCTTGAAGTACTGATTTCAGGAGGATGGAGACATCAATAATGACAACTCCAATGCAGTCTTGAAATAATAGTGTGATATGTCTTCAGGAGGATAGAGCAATCAATAATGATAACTCCAATGCAGTCTTGAAGTACTGATTTCAGGAGGATGGAGACATCAATAATGACAACTCCAATGCAGTCTTGAAATAATAATGTGATATGTCTTCAGGAGGATAGAATAACCCTGAGGTTACAATAAAGCAGTCCCAAAGATCATAAGTTTGTTTGTTGGATAATTAACCTGAAAACAAAGTAGCATTCTGTATAACAATATTAGTTTATGCTTTATGTATGCATGTATGATATGATGTACTTAGGTAATGTACTATATATCTATGGATATGTATGCTATGGTATAATGTAAATGATGTATGTATGATATGACACTGCCGGAAGCGTCTGGATATCTTCGTATAACAACTGCTGGCCAGGGAAAATAAATCCCGATTCGTTGTTTGAAGAATGTATAACCCTCTGTCTGCTGGGGATAAGAAGGTGTAGATAACCTTTATGCTGGGGATAACTGTATAGACAACCTCCCGTATGCTGGGGATAGCAATGTATATATAACCTCCCGTTGTTGGGGATGATAAGGTATATATAACCTCCCATTGTTGGGGATGATAAGGTATATATAACCTCCCGTTGTTGGGGATGATAAGGTATATATAACCTCCCGTTGTTGGGGATGATAAGGTATATATAACCTCCCGTTGTTGGGGATAATATGGTATATATGACCTTCGTCTTCGTTTGGTAGTAGGATAAGTATAACATCCCGTCTTCGTTCGTCGTACCCTTATTGGAAAGTAATTTCCCGTATATCCGTATGAGGATAAAAGAGATGGATATAAATTCCAGGGGAGATGAGACTTTATGAAGATGGATTAGTCCTACTGAGAGTTTTGTGATTGTTTTGCAAAGATGAACCGGCGAAGCTTCGTTGAAATCCTTCCCTCGTTCGTCCTTAGTAAATACTATTACTGCACTTTCATGCATTTCTGGTAAACATCAATCATATTCGAAAGCATACATACATTCAAACACAACCAATGGACGTTTCGTTTATGTAAATAGGGTAAAAGTAAATCTGGATTCAGAGGGAAAAGTAAAGCTGAACTTGAAAACAGAACCATTTCAACTTCAAGAGTGTATAACCAATTGTATTTGGAGCTCCTGAAATCCATAACTTTCCTGAATACCTTCCCAGAAATCTTCATAGCTGGATTTGAAGACATGATACTGACACCATCTGATACTACTGGCGTAGACAATTAATTCCCACAATGACTTCCACTGAGAAAATCAAGGTAGAGGAATGTGTCTTCAGGTTGTAATGGACCGTGTATTCTCCGGATACCAGATTTGAAAAGAAAGCATTGCCCCTTGGTTGAGGATGAATCGTCCCATAATGGAAGTATCTGTAATGAGCCATCTCAAAAGAAACAAGTAGAATGCCCCATAAGCATATGCCCCTGGCATTGTGAACTTTGTAATATCACACTTGGTAATTTAGACAGATGTGGAGATCTGCCCCTGGATACTTAAACAGAACTGAATCCTGTCCTGATTGCCCCACATGAGATAGGCAGTATCATGGCCTGCCCCCTTGATTGGGAGATAATGACTATGCCCCTTTGATCCAGGAAGCAACTTTGTTTATCGGAAGGACTTTGGTTCATTGAACATTCATCCTGTAAGCTTCTCCATTTGTCAAACACTCAGGTATATGCAAACAAATATATTCAAAAATGCAATGCTTATGTCTGTCTTGAAAACAATTTATTTTTAGAAAAACTTATTATTATTTTTTTTTTTTTTTTTTTTTGAAAACTGTGATATTAACTCAAGTTTTATAACAAGCCCTAAAGGAGTCAGGATACCTTTTTGTAGCAGTATGCTTTCGAACTAACCATGCTTCAGTTAGGACTTTTAAAGGGTTATAACGTGGCTTGGTTCATGGTTTAAGAAACAAAAGATAAAGGCTCAAATTTTATTTGTACCCAACCCAATCTCCATGATGTTCTTCAGTCCTATACTCAGTTAACTTATGCATTGAGATTCCACAGAAGTGTGGTATTGTAACATTGATATTTTGTGATGGTTTGGCAACCAAAAGTTTTATTTGAACCTTCAGTCATCTTTCTTTATTGAGGATCCATAGTGACCTTTTTTTTCTTTTTGACTTTATTATCCCTTCTTTTTGCCTGAACTGCTTATTTCAAGATTACAGTCAGTGGGATGTCTTAATGTTTTACTAAGTCTCCTTCATAGGTTTTGACTTAGTGAATTGTTCTTTTGCTGGATATTGACTGTCAGGTTTCATGATTACGGAGAACCATCATTAGTTGTGTACAACACAGATAATTGGCATATTTGAGTTAACTGAGTAACTACCCTGCCCCAGGTTATGAATAAGGGTTTTAATTTGTACGAGAATAAAAACTCCTACTTCATAGGCTCAAAAGGGTTGACTAGGGATTAACTTCCTTATATCTCCACTGTTTAGGAATTGAAGCAATGCCTGTACATCGTCAGCATAGTCTGTTCAAAAGCATACTGCATAAGATTATGGTATTGTTTTCGTCATCCTCCCTCTACAGGCTTATAGCTTTATCAGGAGTTAAATATCACAAGATAGAAATAAGAAGCATAATTCAAAATATAGTGGAACGAATGGACTAATTCAAGACAAACATATGCGATGCATTAATGAAAACAAAAGTTTAACATAATAGTAAGTGTTCAAACAAATAAAAGAAATTACAAATGAAAATTCAAATGTTGTCCCATCCGGTTGGCTGAATGTCCTCAATTGCAATCTGTGAACTTTGAGGAGCAGTATACTTCACCATGAAATCAAATTTACCACTTGGATATCCCAAGGTGCCCCATATCTCAACAGGAACAGGTAGGCTTTCTTTCTTGCAACCTTGGGCAACTTGTCTTGCAGCTTTGGTGTTTGATGGACGATAGTAGAATTCAACTTGACCTTCTGGAGTAACCTCTAGGATTTCTTCGTCAATCAAGTCTTGAATCTTTTTCTTCAATGCCCAACAGCTATTAGTATCATGCCCAGGACTGTTGGAGTGGTACTCACACCTTGCCCTGGGATTATAGCGAGGAGAGGGAGTTTTAGGATTTTGAGGAGGATTTTCCAAGGAAATTAGCTTCATCTCCAACAAGCATTGCAGAACTTGTGACATTGGAGTGCTGAACTTGATAAACTGCCTTCTATATTTCTTGTGTTGAGGTGGATTAACCTTATCAGGTCTTTCTTCTTCAATTGAAGAATAGTCAATGGCAACCTGTCTCTTACCCTCTTTTATCCTCATCCTCCTTTCAACCAAATCAACTTGTTTTAACGGAGGTTGACTGACAACTAGATCCCTGACTCTATCACTTTGAAGTTTGTGGACAAAGGTTCTCAGCTCTTCTTGCCCCTGAGCTAAACTTTGAATAAGATCCCCCTGGCCATTCATCTGGATCCTCATTCCTGTCATCTCAGCTTGTAGTTGTTTCAGCTGATCATCCTTGTTGTCCTCAGGATTCTTCTTCTTAGCCAGCAGTGTCTTCAATTCATCCTGCCCCTTGGTCAGGTTCAGGATCAACTCTTGGAACTGTGCATTTTGTGCCTGGAGATCCTTAACTGATTGTTCGAGAGCCATTGCTGAAATAAACAGCGAGAAGATGAGAAACCTGTGCACAATTATAAACCTGTGATGCGATGTAAATGCATATGCAATGTTTTCAAGGACCGCAGGATTTAAATTTGTTTAAACAACCGGAAAGTAAACTTTTATTAGTGATAAATTTGTTTTGCCCCTTGGGCTTACAAACATGAAATGCAATAAATACAAGAGATGGGGTTTTAAGTCTCCCATGGACGTTTCCTCTTTATGTTGAGGTATGAGTTGAGATTCCGTTCCTCGTGAAGTTGCTTTGTTAGTGCCAGGATTCTTTCTTGGCTTGCTTTGTAATGAGCCTCAAAAGTATCCCTTTGCTCCTTCAGTTGGATCCATGATCTCTGCAAGTCTTCCATATCAGTAGGCATGTCTGGGTGAAGGATGGTATAAGCTGTGTCTCCTTCAGCAACAGGTTCCATGGTAACTGGTAGGATGGCAGGATATGGCATCATGAGTGTCTGAGCACGAGATCGTACCCATCTGAGATAAGCTTCCATAGGGATAGTATACTTAGGCTCCAGTGTCTTGCTGTCAACCCTGTTTACCTTTCCCCAGGCTCGTATGAATCTCTGACGGTAACCCTGAAGATCGTTGTCGTAATCAAACACAATGCCCTGAATCAACATGTCATGTGGACTATCACTTCGGGCGTAACCAAACTGTCGTAAAGCTAGAGAGGGGTTGTAGGTGATGCCTCCTCTTATGCCTAGAAGTGGCACATTAGGAAACTCCCCACAACGGTCAATGATGGTGACATCTTCCATAGATCTGGAGCACCAATGAATGTCTGAGTGAGAAAGTGACATGATCCTCTTGGACCATCTGAACCCTTGCTCATTCTTCATTACTGAGCGAGGAAGGTGAGAAATAAACCACCTAGATAGCAAAGGTATGCAGCACATCAAAGTTCCTCTTGCCCTTGTAGTACGGGTGTGAAGAGAATGCAGGATGTCTCCAAGCAATGTAGGCACTGGATTGTGACTCAGGAAAATGTTGATGGCATGAACATCTATGAACTGATCTGGATTGGGGAACAATACTAAGCCATATATCAGAAAGGCTAAGATTTCCTCAAAAGCATCATAGCTCATGGCCTTCAAGAACATTTGAGCTTTATCCACTAATACCTTTGCAAGAATACCCTTGACCCCACTTCTCGTCTCTAGAACAATGTCAGACTTCTTCAGATGTAGGGCTGCAGCAATAACCTCTGGTTTGGGCTCCTTCTCTAAACCTGTGAAGGGTCTTTGATCAAGAACAGGTATACCCAGAAGCTTAGAGAACTTCTCCATGGTAGGGACTAACTGATAGTCGGGGAATGTGAAACAGTGATGTTTAGGATCAAAGAACTGAAACAGAACACTCATCATGTCTTCATTGAACCCTGAAGTGACTAGATCCAATAGGTGACCATGTCTCTTGATGAACTGGGAATGATCAGACACTTGAGAAACCAACTCTTTAAGCTTGGCAGGTATGCCCACAAAGTTGATCCTGATGGTGTTTCTACGAGCAGAAACCATGACCTGCAACAAAGAACAAAGATAAATCCTTTGGTCCTTGAAATGGTTAGTGAAAATGCTATGCTTATGATGCATGATGATGTCATGATGTTATGCTCAATCACAAACATGTGGCACACACAAACAAGTCACACCATAGCCCTAGGTTTAAAGGCTTGCATGAGGTTTAAGGTAAGTACCCTCCCCTGAAGTTAGTTGGTTCATCCTGTCCTACAAAAGTAACCAGGTTCTAAGGGATCTCAATATCATTGATCCTTCACAAGGGTGGTTGATCAGAAGGCAACTTACTTGCCAACCAAAACCCTCCAAGTTTAAGATCTCAATGAGCGTAGCATCGAGTGTCAACCAACTTCAGTCTGCACCAAAGCCGGCTACCTCACTACTTTCTAAAGGCCAAGATGAGTTAACTAGGGTTCTAAAAGTCAGTTAGTGCGTTGACAACATATGGCAGCCTCAATATTATCCTCAACTTGACTTAAGGAATATAAGCACCAACCAAGAAGTCGCACTAACTATGGCCACCAGATCAACCGTGTCGATATACGTCGCACAGTTTCCTTGGTCTATTGCCATTTACCTAAGGTACACTAGATCCGGGTTAGGACCTTTCACACATAAGAGCCCAACAATTAAAGTAAAGCAAACAAAGCAAACAATTTAAAGTGATCTTATTTCCTAAGGGTACCCCTCTTAAAATAGATCCCCAGCAGAGTCGCCAGTTCTGTAACCCGGTGAACTGACTTTAAACAATGTTGCGGATAGCAAGAGTCGCCACCGACTTTTATTTTATCCATAAGGAAAGGTTATAAAAGAACAGGAAAGACCTTAGAGAATGTTTTGGGTCCGGGGGGTAGGTTATGAAAAGGGAAGGTGTTAGCACCCTTTTCATCCATGGTTATCCATGGGCTCTTAGGTACTTAAGCTCACTTTAAATTGTTTTGAAAGTGTAGTGTGTGAATAAGAAAATTTTCAGAATAGTTAATAAATAATCCATGTAAGGATGTGTTAAAAACATGTTTGAAAATTTGTTTGAAAATGTTTAAGTGTTTGGAAAATTTTGAGATGAGCTTAAGTACGTAAAAGTAACTTACCCTAATGTTAAGGCCTTTCTTATTCTTTTCCTTTCCTTAGTAAGACTATCCCTACTATAATGGAATAGGTAGTCCTTACTTTGGATGTTTAAGGGACATATGAGGGACAAGTTGATTTTGAAGGCAATGGTGGAGTGTAATAAGCATCTATAAGGGACTATCGTCATTTTTCCGAAGGGACTCGATTCGTATAGGCAACATAAGGGACTTTGATGATTTTTACTCGAGGGACTTGCTTTATACACCCCACTTAACCATTTATTCGTAGGCAACAAGAGGGATATCCTTAGAAAGTGAGACGGCGATTTAAAATCGACTTACGTGTGTGAAGTGTTTAAATTAATTATCTTTATTAGAAATTTTCTAAATTGATTTTAATATTACATACATGTTATTTACACTCCCTAATTACTAACCATAATAATAATAATTAAAATAATTACAAGATTACAACCGGGAAGCAATTACAAAATTATAATAATAAAAATAGTAAATTAAATAATAAGCAATAAATAATAAATTATAAAGGGGTTAGTAAATAAAATTGGCAAAAATAATAATAGTAAACATAATTAAATCATAAATGGGTTAGTAACTAGAAATAATATATAAAGTTAGAAATATAAGAATAAAATATAAATAATAACATGGTTAGTAACATAAATTAAAAGATTAATGAAATCATAATAAGTAAAAAATTAATTAATCATATAATAAGATAGGAAGAAATTATCATATACAATTAATTTTTAAATTCATATAATATCTAAATTATTATAATTACTAAATTTAATTATTATAAACAGATATTTACATTTATATATATATTATAAGAAAAAGATTGATCATATTAAAATTTAATTTCTATTGGTCATTATATTTATAAATTAATCTTAACTATATACAAAATATATAAATTAAACTATTTCTAAATATTAAAAGAAAATTAATTTAATATTACAAATACAAAAATTTTATGAACAATTATGATTATATTAGGAATTAAAAAAAAACAGAATTAAATTTTATTTAGAAAAATATTTTAGGGTTAGAAAACTAGGGTTTTATATTTTTTAGAGTTTTAGAATTAGGGTTTATATATATATAAATTTATTTTTACATAACACTATTTTAATTAATATAAACTATACAAAATAAAATTTTAAATAAAAAAACAAGAGTGTTATTATATTTTAGAAAATTATTTTAATATTAATTAAGCTATGTAATATATACATATTTTAAAACATAAATAATAATATACTAATTATTTAAAACAATTAATTTAAACATGAAAATAAAAAGAAAAGAAAAGGAAAAAGGAACCTGGTGGGGCTGGGGTTTGAACCCAGTCCCCTATGCTTGCTTTCAAGAGAGCCTACCACTGGGCCATTGGCGCATAGGCAAGAGAGGAGAGCAAGAGATTTGTTTTGTTCTTTGTTTTGAGAAATCCAGAAAAAATATCAAAAACAAAAGGCCTGGGGGAGGTTTCGTACCCAGGACCTTAATGCTTTCATACGCGCGCTTTACCACCCGGCTGGAAGAGCCAATCTATCCATTCGTTGGCTTTGCATCATTATATTTTAAGCCTCCTTGATTTCCTGAAAAATAAACAAAAATAATGGCCCTAGTATGATTCGAACCATGGCCCTTATAGCGTATACATTCCAGCCTTACCACCAGACCACAGACGCGCTGGTGATATAGAATTGAAACAAAGTCAAAAAATATAATGTCCAAATTTGAATTATTTAAACGCGCGGCAAACTTCTTCTTCTTCCTCTGGACTTACGAAATTTCCTGCGAAAATATTTACCAATTCACCTGCGAATTTTCCTGGGTGTTCTTCATGTTCTTCAACCTGCGAAAATTCAAACTTGTACTAAACACTACTGATTTATGAAATTGGTTAGTGATTCACATTCCACAGAGTTCACACAACAATCCTACGTTTTCAAAATTGATTTATATACATTCAAACATGAAACCCTAACTATAAGGTCATAAACCCTAACATGGCCGTTTACGATTTACACACCCATTCTTCAATCCCATTGTCCAGAAACAATCCTTGGGACCTCACAAGCACAAAAGATCAAACAAAATTCGTTAATGATGCACCAATAGTCATAATCGAAAAATTGAAATGCAATGTCAAATTTGATTCGGGTACGGTAATGTATGATGATATATGGCAATGTGATGATTGATTTAGATTCCATGATGGTCCAGGAAGCCAACCATGTTCTCAAAATACCTTGTAATGCTTTAAACCTCCAAAACCGAATTTCAACTTTTGAAAAATTTTTGTGTTCTTGTTCTTACCTCTTGGCTGCTCCAATTCGTGAATGAGCATTAGGTTTGTGTTAAGTATATATGTGTGATGAATTTAGGTCAGAAATATTGATGGGCTATGTGAAAAATTGATCCAAAAAAGATTGACAAAGATTAAGTTGTAAAAGTCAAATATTTGATCATAAAACCTTGCTATCTTGAGATGATTCATATGATTTCTTTCTCCTTTGACTCCAATCACACTTTATGATTTTTTAGATCCATTCACAAAAATATCTTTTCATATTTAATATTTTTTTTAAATTTAAAATGATTTAAAATGTAATAAATCATAATAAATTAATAAAATAAAATAAAAAATATGAAAATATCATGAAAATTTCGTGCATGGCATTATGAAGTGGATTGGGTCACAAATTGAATGGCCCATTTGAAAAGAAATGATTTTGAACCTCCCTTTTCAACATAAACCATCACAAAATTTCTTCACTTTGCAAAGGCACATCTCCCTCAATTTTAAGGGTATGAGGGTGTTCTTGGACTTTTTGGAAAGCTTGAAGAGTCCTCTAAACAACCCCATTGGTTTCAGGTCCATATCATTTACCAATCTCAAGTTATGCCCTTTTGAAGTTGTTGACTTTTTGTTGACTTTTGAAATGACCTATAATGTCTTAGATCATATCTTTCAAATGAAGCATTTTTGGGCTTAACCTTCAACATCAAAGTTGTAGAGAATTCAATTTCCTTCAAAATGAGCTTTGGATGGAGACTTGGTGATGAAGTATGTGAAAGTTATGCCTGGTCAAAGTTCAGTTGACTTTTACTGAGGAAACCCTAATTTAGAAACTCCTGATTATTGATGATCTGGAATCTCCTTGATGAATCATGATCAACCCTTGATCAAATGATGAATTTTACTTCATATACTTGATGTTGGCAAAAAATCATGAAGTTTGACTTTGGTTTGACCACAGTTGACCTCAGTTTGACTTTTTAACTGCACTGACTGATTTTGACTTATCTGATCATCTGACTGAGCAAACTTTTGAGAAAAGTCTTGAAACTTGACATGGGGGTTCTTATACACATATAAGATGTTATGAAACTCACTTGAGGTATTGGAAGTCCATTTAGCCTGATTAAAGTCAAAACCCTAGTTTTGGATGCACTGCTTAGGAGGTGCATTGTCTGAGGGAATTGTCAACTCTTTTGACCAATTGTGAACTTTGTGAACCTTGTGAACCTCATGAAGTGACTTTGTAGACCTCATAAACCTCAGGAGAGCTTTGTAATCATTGTGGAACTTGTGAACCCTGTGAATCTTCAAGAAGTGACTTGTGAACTTCATGAACTTCATGAAAGGTCTTGTAAATGTTGAGAAGCTTGTGAACCTTGTGAACCTTCAAGAAGTGACTTGTAGACTTCATGAACTTCATGAAAGGTATTGAAAGCACTGTGAGACTTGTGAACCTTGTGAACCTTCATAAAGTAACTTGTAGACTTTATGAACCTCATGAAAGGTTATAGAAAGCATTAAAGAACTTGTGAACCTTGTGAACCTTCATAAAGCAACTTGTGGGCTTCATGGACCTCATGAAAGGTTATATAAGCATTGAGAAACTTGTGAACCTTGTGAACCTTCAAGAAGTAACTTGTAGACCTCCTGAACCCCATGAAAGGTTATGCAAGTGTTGGAAAACTTGTGAACCTTGTGAACCTTCTTAGAACACAAAGTCCTGTGTTGTGAGGGCAAATTTTGGGGTGCAACAGACGGCAGAGTGATATGATGAAATATGGTGCCATGGACAACAGGGCTATACCTGCCATCCTCTCGCTGCGCAATCAGGTGAGCGGACCTGCAATAACTCTTGGTGAGGAATTCAGCGGCTAGGTAAGGCTGATTAGCGATCGCGTCACCAAGCCCCAACTGAATGGCGAGGGTGGTGACGATGCCGCCTATGAAGAATGGGGTGGAGCCCCTGTGTGCAATGGCCTGGATGTGGTAGAGCATGAAAGGGGCAGCGCTGATCGGCTCGTCATTAAGAGCACAATGAAAGAATAAAAGCTCCTTGGAGTTGAGCTTATGGTTGCTCTCTCGAGCGAAGATGGTGTTGCAGATGACTCTGTGGAAATAGCGGATGGCCGGATTGTGGATGTGCGTGGCGTTGAGGCTTTGGAAGGCTGATGCACGGGTGTTGGTTAAATCGTGCCATAAAGTGAAAGCTTGTTCACTAAAGTTATCGGGCACGCGACGGTGAGCTTCAGTTCCGTGATGGAAGCCTAACAACTCGGCGATCCTGTCTTGCGAGAGGTTGAATTCTTGGCCATGCAATCTAAATTTCGCAAAACCGGTGAGCTGACTCAGAGAACCGGTGCCGGTGACGTAACTGAAGGAACTCAAGAACTCCAGTGTCAGAAGTTCGAAGGTTGGCTGAGGTTGACTGCAAAGGTCCCAGAGCCCGACTTTTTGGAGCAGGTTCGTAACACTGGCAATGAAACTTAGTAATATAATCGATACGTTTTCTCGTTATCAACAGTCAACATAAATCATGATACTCAGATAAGGGTCATTGCACATAACGAACACAATTTCATTTGATTCTTTTTAACAAAATCATTCATTTTAAAACAAACGCATAGGACGTAACTACTACTTACGGGTCGTCAGGTCCTATAACTATTCATATATGTTATCCTCAATGCCTTTAACTAATGGTAAGAAAGTTGACCAAAAGAACGGGACGAAAACAGATTAAAATATTAAAAAAATTTCCCAAAACAGAGGCCTGACAGGATCCCCCGTGTCCTATGACATGGCCCGTGTCACACGGCCTGCTACGCCAACATAAAAAAAACTCATTTTTCCCAAATACAGAAGGGTGACACGGTCGCCCGTGTCATGTGACACGGCCTGTGTCACTCCTTCTGAGGCCTAATTTCCCCAAAATCCTCCCAAACCTTGTTCCCGTAGCCTGACACGGCCACCTGTGTCGTGTGACATGGCCCGTGTCAGGAGCACTGCGCCTAAAAATTCAGTTTTGTTCCGAAAACCACTTTTCTTCCCTTTTTACACCAGTACGAATTCAGTTCATTTTATTTCATTTTTAGCACTCAAAATAGTCCAATTCTTATTCTTATTATCAAATTATACCTCTAACACCACATAACATCTTAGCCTAATATTTATTAATCAAACTAGAGAAATCCTAGGTTTTCTTCATCTTCTCTAATGGCTTCATCATTCATAACATTCATGGACAAAATTTTCATACTTCACCCATATCATACAATTCAATATCAAGCTTCACACAAACACAATCAATCATCATAATATTCACATTATATCACAAATTTATCAAAATCAAACAAATTTCATATAATCCCTAAGAGAGTAAGGAACTCCAAATTACCCTCCTATGTTAGATCACCAATATAAAACCCTTTCTCCCCCCTTACCTCAATTCAATTGATCTTGGAAAAATATTGATCTCGAAATTCTACGATTCTTGATCTCCCTTCTCTTCTCCCCTTTCTCTAGAGCAAACTATTTCTGCATCAAAAGCACGATATGAAGGAATAAGACTCGTTCCCCTTTTTTCATATCATAACCAAATTACAACCTTGTCCCTTAGACCTCCAACTTATTGTTTTATTTATTTTTAATAACAACATTCTAACAAACCACCTCATTATCATATTATTATTATTTAAATAAAATAACCTTTTTACTTTATCATTCCAATTACACCTCCATATTCACATAATTATTTTATAAAATAATTTATGAAATCGGGGTGTTACAACTCTCCATCACTTATTTTATTTACGTCCTCGAAAATGTACCTGAAGGAAATAACTCTGGATATGATTCTAGCATCATGCTTTCCAGTTCTCGGGTAACACTTCCACCAGCAGCTCCTCCCCAAGCTACTCTCACAAGAGGTATCTCTTTGCCTCGTAGTTGTTTCATCTTACCATATTCAATTCTCAAAGGTAAGGTTTCCACTGTAAGGTTGTCACAAATTTGTACTTCATCCCTCTGGATAACATGTGACGGATCAGACACATACTTCCTGAGCTGCGACACATGAAACACTTCGTTCAAATTCGAAAGTTCCGGCGGTAACGCCACCCTGTAAGCAACCTTACCTACTCTCTGCATAATCTGATACGGTCCAATAAATTTAGGATCCAACTTCTTAGATTTTAAGGCTCGTCCGACACCAATCATCGGATTGACCCTCAAGAATACATGGTCATCCTCACTGAACTCAAAGTCCTTCCTTCTATTATCATGGTAACATTTCTGTCGACTCTGAGATACTTTCATTTTCTCTTTAATAATCTGAATAGTCTCTGTAGTTTGCCGAATAATCTCAGGTCCAAGCATAACATTTTCACCCGTCTCATACCAACACAGAGGTGTTCTACACCTCCTACCATATAAAGCTTCAAAAGGTGTCATTCCAATACTCGAATGGTAGCTATTATTATATGTGAACTCTATTAGTGGAAAATGAGTATCCCATGCACCACCTTTTTCTAAGTAAAAAGTTCTCAACAAGTCTTCCAATGAATGAATAGTCCTCTCGGATTGTCCATCCGTCTGTGGGTGGTAAGCCGAACTCAACTTTAACTTAGAACCCAAAGCTTCTTGCAAACTCTTCCAAAATTCAAAAGTGAACCACAGACTTCTATCTGACACTATACTAGACGGTACACCATGCAATTTTACAATAACCCGAATATAAATCTTCGCTAACTTAGTTAAAGGAAAATTGATGTTAATCGGGATAAAATGTGCAGACTTAGTCAACCGGTCTACAACTACCCAAATAGCATCAAAACCTCTCGTCGTATTTGGTAAACCCATGAGAAATCCATAGCAATAATATCCCATTTCCACTCCGGAATTTCCAATGGTTGCATCAGCCCCGAAGGCTTCTGATGTTCCACTTTGGACTTTTAACACACTAAACAAGCATAAACAAACTGCGCAATATCTCTCTTCATATCGTGCCACCAAAACAATTTCTTTAAATCATGGTACATCTTCGTATCTCATGGGTGAATACTCAAGCTACTTCGATGACTTTCTTCCAAAATTGATTTCTTTAACTCCACACTGTCAGGTACACAAATTCTCCCTCGAAATCTCAGAATACCATTACCATCCAAACAAAAATCACCGCTTTGATCATTTCCTTCGGTAGGAATTAAACCTACCAATTTCACATCTTGCCTTTGGCTTTCCTTAATCACATCCATAAATACATTATTCACTCTCAACATACCCAACTTAACACTCTCTGGTGTCATTTCACAAACCATACTCAAATCTCTGAATTGCTCAATTAATTCCATCTCTTTCACCATCATCGTCAACATGTGAATTGTCTTCCGGCTTAATGCATCTGCTACGACATTCGCTTTTCCTGGCTAGTAACTCAAATTAAAGTTATAATCTTTCAGAAATTCTAACCACCTCGTCTGCCTCATATTAAGTTCCTTCTGATCAAACAAGTACTTTAGGCTTTTATGGTCACTAAATACCTCAAACCGCGAACCGTAAAGGTAATGCCTCCAAATTTCCAATACAAATACCACTGCAACCAACCCTAGATCACGAGTAGGATAATTCCTCTCGTGTAACCTTAATTGTCATGAAGCATACGCCATTACTTTACCAACTTGCAATAACACGCCACCTAAACCCATCTTAGATGCATAAATGTAAACCACAAAAGCTTCACTAGGATTCGGTAAAATTAATATCGGTGCCGAAGTTAATTTCTTCTTCAACTCCTCAAAACCTTTCTCACAAGCTGCATCCCAAATAAAGGCTTGACTCTTCCGGGTCAATTGTGTCAATGGCAATTCCAAATTAGAAAATCTTTGATGAATCTTCGGTAATAACCAGCTAGACCAAGAAAACTTCTAATTTCTGTTACCGTCTTCGGAGGTTCCTACTCAAGCACAACGCTGACCTTTGAAGGATCTACTGCTATACCTTCACCGGATATCACATGCCCCAAAAAGCTCACCATCTTTAACCAAAATTCACATTTGGAGAACTTGGCAAACAATTTGTTGTCTTTCAACACCTGCAATGCAATTCGCAAATGCCTCACATGATCTTCTTCAGACTTCGAATATATCAATATATCATCAATGAACACTATAATAAATTGATCAAAGTAAGAGTGAAATATACGGTTCATATACTCCATAAATACTCCTGGCGCGTTAGAAACTCCGAAAGGAACCACTACATATTCATAATTACCATATTGAGTTCTAAACGCCGTCTTCTGAATATCTTCTTCCTTCACTCTAATTTGATGATATCCCGACCTCAAGTAAATTTTATTGAAAACACAAGCTCCAACAAGTTGATCCATTAAATCGTCAATCCTCGAAAGTGGATATTTATTTTTAATGGTCACTTTATTCAGCTGTTGGTAATCAATGCATAAACGCATACTACCATCTTTCTTCTTAATTAACAACACTGGCGCTCCCCACGATGACACACTGGGTCTAATAAATTTCTTATCAAGCAAGTCACCAATCTGAGATTTCAACTCAGCTAACTCTATTGCAGATATCTGGTACGACGCCCTAGAAATAGGCATCGTACCAGGAATCAATTTAATAGTAAAATCCACCTCACATGTCGGAGGCAACTCTGTAATATCACTAGGGAATACTTCCAGAAATTCATTCACCATAGGCAACTCTTCAATAGTAATTATTTCTTCAACAGATAACAAAGCGAACACCGCAAACATATTCACTTCATCCTCCAATAAGGTCCTCAATTCCTTCATAGAAATTGAATTGGCCAAAGCCTCCTCCTCCGGAGTCAAGAACAATAATTTCTTCCTAAAACAATCAATATAAACTCGGTTGAATTCAAACCATTTCATTCCCAAAATCACATCAAGATTACTGAGTGGCAGACATATAAAATCCACTCCGAACTCTCTACCAAAAATAGTTAGAGGACAGTTAAGACACACCAAGGAGGTAGTCACAGAACCTATGGATGGAGTATTAATAACCATTCCTTGACTCAACTGAGAAGGTTCCATTCCTAGCTTCTTCACACATTCCAAAGAAATAAACGAGTGTGTTGCACCCGTATCAATAATCACAAATAAAGGAACATTATTGATAAAGCCAGTACCTTTGACCAACCGGTCCTCACTAGCAGGCAATTGGTGCTGATATGGACCTATTATCCACAATTATAACAAGTAGGCACATTCACCCTGCAATCAGCTATCACATGACATGGCTTCACATAATTTAAGCACTTCTTCACCTTATTAGGACAATCATTGGCACTATGACCCGTACCATGGCATCTGTAGCATTTGAGTGGTTCGGGATTACCTCCTCCCCCACCTGGCTTCTTCTTATTACTAGCTTTATGCTTCCCTTTATCAGCTTGAGCACTGTAAGGAGTACCACCGAATCTCTGCTTCCCTCTTTTGTCATTCATAGTCTTGTAGTGTGCAATCCGGGCTCTATTATCATTATCATAAATCCTTCTTCTACTCACCAACTCTGGATAATTCCTGATCTTCTGACAAGCAATGCCCTGTTTGATCTCAGGATGCAAACCATTCCCATATTTCAGGGACTTTGAAGTCATGGCTTCTTCAGTGTTATAGTGCGCACAGTAATGCACTAATTCTTCAAACTTGGCAGCATACTCAGCCACCGTCATACTACCCTGCTTAAGTTCCAAGAATTCTACCTCTTTAGCACTGTGGACGTCTTTTGGGAAGTACTTCTCTAAGAATTCTCCGCGAAATATAGCCTAGGTGATTGCAGTACCGCAACTTCCAACCTTTGGCGACTGTTGTCCCACCAGACCTCAGCTTCACCCTCCAGCATGTGAGTGCTAAACCTCACTTTCTGATCATCAGTGCACCCCATGGTTATGAAGATCTTCTCAACAGATTTCAACCACTTCTGCGCAGCCTCTGGATCCAGAATTCCACCTTCATACAATGGAAGCTTGTTACTCCTGAATTGATCCAATGCACGGGACTGAGCATTACCTCAAACTTGAACCACCTAAACAATGTTCTCGACCGTCCGCGCCATTGCTTGCATAGCTGCAGCAAGAGGAGCATCATTCCTTCCTACCATACTGATTCAACAAACATCTCAGGTTAGGACACACAATAACTCCTATTCTAAGGACTGACTCGACTCTACATCTGGCCGGTTGGACCGACCTGCTATGATACCAATTGTAACACCCACTTTTCCCATTTTCAAAAATATAACATAAATCTTAATAAAATTAGAGTTTAAAAACCAAAGTGAGTTGTTACACTTCAAACGAAACAAAAATTCAATTTATTCTTTCATAAGCATCGGAAATAAGTAGTCTCAATATCAAATGTGCCCAATGGCATAAACATTCAACAACATAAAACGATTCCTTTAGTTTATTAAAAAGATACGTAACTAACAAAGTCGGAAAATGAAAAAAACCAAAATAGTCAAAAGTCCTCATTCCCGTGTTACGTATCAGAGCGCCCTACGACTCAATCAAGCAACACCAGAGCACTCTCATGTACTTGGGTTATCTGTACTTCCGAAGAAGCACAAACACAACAACAAAAACAAAGGGGTCAGAAACAATTCTAAATCATAACGGTGCAAATAACATTTTGAAGGAGTAATCACACACAAGTCATAACATACAACACAAACCATTCATTCAAATATATGCAATGCGACTCCACAACACAATCCAAATGCGGTACCGACTTCAACAAATGTCCATCGATTCGGACCGAATGCATCATTTATGCTCCTATTGAATCACGATCATCTCCCACCTCTTGATTCACAATGAATCTGAATAATCCATTACGCTCCATCCGAGACATGATTATTCCACTAACATGTATACGTATGCAAGACTCGATTACAAATACATCAACATACATAAGCATGAATAAAATCATTCACCACACAATCCTCTGATCTCCACCCATTATCAATAACATAGTCAACATAATTCATGATACTCAGATAAGGGTCATTGCACATAACAAACACAATTTCATTTGATTCCTTTTAACAAACTCATTCATTTTAAAACAAACGCATAGGACGTAACTACTACTTACGGGTCGTCAAGTCCTATAACTATTCATATATGTTATTTTCAATGCCTTAAACTAATGGTAAGAAAGTTGACCAAAAGAATGGGACGAAAACGAATTAAAATATTGAAATTTTTATAAAAACAGAGGTCTGGCATGGCCCCCCGTGTCCCATGACACGGACCGTGTCACATGGCCTGCTACGCCAACATAAGAAAACTCGTTTTTCCCAAATAGATAAGGGTGACACGGCCGCCCGTGTCGTGTGACACGGCCCGTGTCACTCCCTCTGAGGCCCAATCTCCCCAAAATCCTCCAAAACATATTCCCGTGGCCTAACATGACCACCTGTGTCGTGTGACATGGCCCGTGTCAGGAGCACTGCGCCTAAAAGTTCAGTTTTGTTCTGAAAACCACTTTTCTTCCCTTTTTACACTAGTACAAATTCAGTTCATTTTATTTCATTTTTAGCACTCAAAATAGTCCAATTCTTATTCTTATCATCAAATTATACCTCTAACACCACATAACTTCTTAGCCTAATATTTATTAATCAAACTAGATAAATCCTAGGTTTTCTTCACCTTCTCTAATGGCTTCATCATTCATAACATTCATGGACATAATTTTTCTACTTTACCCATATCATACAATTCAATATCAAGCTTCACACAAACACAATCAATCATCATAATATTCACATTATATCACAAATTTATCAAAATCAAACAAATTTCATATAATCCCTAAGAGAGTAAGGAACTCCCAATTACCCTCATATGTTAGATCACCAATATAAAACCCTTTCTCCCCCCTTTCCTCAATTCAATTGATCCTTGTAAAAATCTTGATCTCGAAATTCTACGATTCTAGATCTCCCTTTTCTCCAAAGCAAACTATTTCTGCGTCAAAAGCACGATATGAGGGAATAAGACTTGTTCCTCTCTTTTAATATCATAACCAAATTACAACCTTGCCCTTAGACCTCCAACTTATTATTTTATTTATTTTTAATAACAATATTCTAACAAACCACCTCATTATCATATTATTATTATTTAAATAAAATAACCTTTTACTTTATCATTCCAATTACACCTCCATATTCACATAATTATTTTATAAAATAATTTATGAAATCGGGGTGTTACAACTCTCCCTCACTTATTTTATTTTCGTCCTTGAAAATATACCTGAAGGAAATAACTCTGGATATGATTCTCGCATCTTGTTTTCCAGTTCCCAGGTAACACTTCCACCAACAGCTCCTCCCTAAGCTACTTTCACAAGAGGTATCTCCTTGCCTCATAGTTGCTTCATCTTACGATCTTCCATTCTCAAAGGTAAGGTTTCCACTGTAAGGTTGTCACGAATTTGTACTTCATCCCTCTGGATAACATGTGACGGACCAGACACATACTTCTTGAGCTGCGACACATGAAACACTTCGTGCAAATTCGAAAGTTTCGGCGGTAACGCCACCCTGTAATCAACCTTAAATACTTTGTGCATAATCTGATACGGTTCAATAAACTTAGGATCCAACTTCTTAGATTTTAAGGCACGTCCGACACCAGTCATCGAATTGACCCTCAAGAATACATGGCTACCCTCACTGAACTCTAAGCGACTTCTTCTATTATCATGGTAACGTTTCTGTCGAATTTGAGATGCTTTCATTTTCTCTTTAATCATCTGAATAGTCTCTGTAGTTTGCCGAATAATCTCAGGTCCAAGCATAACATTTTCACCCGTCTCATACCAACACAGAGGTGTTCTACACCTCCTACCATATAAAGCTTCAAAAGGTGCCATTCCAATACTCGAATGGTAGCTATTATTATATGTGAACTCTACTAGTGGCAAATGAGTATCCCATGCACCACCTTTTTCTAAGTAAAAAGTTCTCAACAAGTCTTCCAATGAATGAATAGTCCTCTCGGATTGTCCATCCGTCTGTGGGTGGTAAGCCGAACTCAACTTTAACTTAGAACCCAAAGCTTCTTGCAAACTCTTCCAAAATTCATAAGTGAACCGCGGATCTCTATCTGAAACTATACTAGACGGTACACCATGCAATTTTACAATAACCCGAATATAAATCTCCACCAACTTAGTTAAAGGAAAACTGTTGTTTGTCAGGATAAAATGTGCAGCCTTAGTCAACCGATCTACAACTACTCAAATAGCAACAAAAACTCTCGCCATATTCGGTAAACCCGTCACGAAATCCATAGCAATACTATCCCATTTCCACTCCTAAATTTCCAATGGTTGCATCAACCCCGAAGTTTCTGATGTTCTACTTTAGACTTCTGACACACTAAACAAGCATAAACAAACTGCACAATATCTCTCTTCATACCGTGCCACCAAAACAATTTCTTTAAATCATGGTACATCTTCGTAGCTCATGGGTGAATACTCAAGCTACTTCGATGACTTTCTTCCAAAATTGCTTTCTTTAACTCCACACTGTCAGGTACACAAATTCTCCCTCGAAATCTCAGAATACCATTACCATCCAAACAAAAATCACCGCTTTGATCATTTCCTTCGGTAGGCATTAAACCTACCAATTTCACATCTTTCCTTTGGCTTTCCTTAATCACATCCACAAATTCATTATTCACTCTCAACATACCCAACTTAACACTCTCCGGTTTCATTTCACAAACCATACTCAAATCTTTGAATTGCTCAATTGATTGCATCTCTTTCACCATCATCGTCGACATGTGAATTGTCTTTCGGCTTAATGCATCTGCTACGACATTCGCTTTTCCTGGGTGGTAACTCAAATTAAAGTCATAATCTTTCAGAAATTCTAACCACCTCCTCTGCCTCATATTAAATTCCTACTGATCAAACAAGTACTTTAGGCTTTTATGGTCACTAAAGACCTCAAACCGCGAACCGTAAAGATAATGCCTCCAAATTTTCAATACAAATACCACCGCAACCAACTCTAGATGATGAGTAGGATCATTCCTCTCGTGTACCCTTAATTGTCGTGAAGCATACGCCACTACTTTACTAACTTGCAATAACACGCCACCTAAACCCATCTTAGATGCATCACAATACACACAAAAGCTTCACTCGGATTCGGTAAAATTAATACCGGTGCCGAAGTTAATTTCTTCTTCAACTCCTCAAAACTTTTCTCACAAGCTGCATCCCAAATAAAGGCTTGACTCTTCCGGGTCAATTGTGTCAATGGCAATTCCAAATTAGAAAATCCTTCGATGAATCTTCGATAATAACCAGCTAGACCAAGAAAACTTCTAATTTCTGTTACCATCTTCGGAGGTTCCCACTCAAGCACAACACTGACCTTTAAAGGATCTACTGTTATACCTTCACCAGATACCACATGCCCCAAAAAGCTCACCGTCGTCAAACAAAATTCACATTTGGAGAACTTGGCGAACAATTTGTTGTCTTTCAACACCTGCAATGCAATTTTCAAATGCCTCACATGATCTTCTTCAGACTTCGAATATATCAATATATCATCAATGAACACTATAATAAACTGATCAAAGTAAGAGTGAAATATACGGTTCATATACTCCATAAATACTCCTGGCGTGTTAGACACTCCGAAAGATATCACTGCATATTCTTAATGTCCATATCGAGTTTTAAATGCCGTCTTCTGAATATCTTCTTCCTTCACTCTAATTTGATGATATCCCGACCTCAAGTCAATTTTACTGAAAACAAAAGCTCCAACGAGTTGATCCATTAAATAGTCAATCCTATGAAGTGGATATTTATTTTTAATGGTCACTTTATTCAGCTCTCGGTAATCAATGCATAAACACATACTACCATCTTTCTTCTTAACTAGCAACATTGGCGCTCCCCGCGGTGACACATTGGGTCTAATAAATTTCTTATCAAGCAAGTCACCAATATGAGATTTCAACTTAGCTAACTTTGTTGCAGACATCCTGTATGGCGCCCTAGAAATATGCCTCGTACCAGGAATCAAGTCAATAGTAAAATCCACATCACGCGTCAGATGCAATTCTGTAATATCACTAGGGAATACTTCCAGAAATTCATTCACCACAGGAAACTCTTCAATAGTAACTGTTTCTTCAACAGATAATGAAGCGAACACCGCAAACATCTTCGCTTCATCCTCCAATAAGGTCCTCAATTCCTTCGTAGAAATTAAATTGGGCAAATCCTCCTTGTCCGGAGTCAATAACAATATTCTCTCCCTAAAACAATCAATATAAACTCAGTTGAATTCCAACCAGTTCATTCCCAAAATCACATCAAGATTACTAAGTGGCATACATATAAGATCCACTCTGAACTCTCTACCAAAAATAGTTAGAGGACAGTTAAGACACACCAAGGAGGTAGTCACAGAACATATGGATGGAGTATCAATAACCATTCCTCGACTCAACTGAGAAGGTTCCAATCCTAGCTTCTTCACACATTCCAATGAAATAAACGAGTGTGTTGCACCCGTATCAATAATCACAAAAATAGGAACATTATTGATAAAGCAAGTACCTTTGACCAACCAGTCATCACTAGTAGGACGAGCTCCCACTAATGCAAATATTTTTCCACCTTACTGTTGTTTCTTTGGTTTCTGGCAATTGGTGCTGATATGACCCTGCTCTCCACAATTATAACAAGTAGGAACATTCGCCCTGCAATCAACTATCACGTGACTTGGCTTCCCACACTTGAAGCACTTCTTCACCTCATTAGGACAATCATTGGCACGATGACCCATACCATGGCATCTGTAGCATTTTAGCAATCCGGGAGTACATCCTACCCCACTTGGCTTCTTCTCATTATTAACTTTCTGCTTCCCTTTATCAGCTGTAGCACTGTAAGAAGTACCACCGAATCTCTACATCCCTCTTTTGTCATTCACAGTCTTGTAGTGCACAATCCGAGCTATATTATCATTATCATAAATCCTGCTTCTACTCACCAGCTCTGGATAATTCCTGATCTTCTGACAAGCAATGCATTGTTTGATCTCAGAACGCAAACCATTCTCATATTTCTGGAACTTCGAAGTCATAGCTTCTTCAGTGTTATAGTGCGTGCAATACTCAGCCACCGTCATATTACCCTGCTTAAGTTCCAGGAATTCCACCTATTTAGTACTGCAGATGTCTTTTGGGAAGTACTTCTCTAAGAATTCACTGCGAAATATAGCCCAAGTGATTGCAGTACCCGCAACTTCCAACCTTTGGCTACTGTTGTCTCACCAGACCTCAGCTTCACCCTCCAGAATGTGAGTGCCAAACCCCACTTTCTGATAATCAGTGCACCCCGTGGTTCTGAAGATCTTCTCAACAGCTTTCAACCACTTCTGCGCAACCTCTGGATCCAGAATTCCACCTTCATACTTATGCGGATTGTTACTCTTGAATTGATCCAATGCATGGGACTGAGCATTACCTCCAACTTGAACCACCTAAACAATGTTCTCGACCGTCTGCGCCATGGCTTGCATAGCAGCAGCAAGAGGAACGTCATTCCTTCCTGCCATTTTGATACAACAAACATCTCAGGTTAGGACACACAACAACTCATATTTTAAGGACTGACTTGACTCTACATCTGGACGGTTGGACCGACCTGCTCTGATACCAATTGTAACACCTACTTTTCCCATTTTAAAAAATATAACATAAATCATAATAAAATCAGAGTTTAAAAACCAAAGTGAGTTGTTACACTTCAAACGAAACCAAAATTCAATTTATTCTTTCATAAGCAGCGGAAATAAGTAGTCTCAATATCAAATGTACCCAATGGCATAAACATTTCAACAACATAAAATGATTCCTTTAGTTTATTAAACAGATAAGTAACTAACAAAGTTGGAAAATGAAATAAAACAAAATAGTCAAAAGTCCTCATTCCCGTGTTACGTATCAGAGCGCCCTACGATTCGATCAAGCAACACCAGAGCACTCTCGTGTACCTGGGTTATCTGTACTTCCGAAGAAGCACATACACAACAACAAAAACAAAGGGGTGAGAAACAATTCTATATCATAACGATGCAAATAACATTTTAACGGAGTAATCACACACAAGTCATATCATACAACACAAACCATTCATTCAAATATATGTAATGCGACTCCATAACACAATGCAAATGCGGTACCGACTTCAACAAATGTACATCGATTTGGACCGGATGCATTGTTTATGCTTCTACTGAGTCATGATCATCCCCCACCTCTTGATTCGCAATGAATCCGAATATCAATTACGCTCCATCCGAGACATGATTATTCCACTAACATGTATGCGTATGCAAGACTCGATTACACATAAATCAACATACATAAGCATGAATAAAATCATTCACCACACGATCCTCTGATCTCCACCCATTATCAACCACACAGTCAACATAATTCATGATACTCAGATAAGGGTAATTTCACATAACGAACACAATTTCATTTGATTCTTTTTAACAAACTCATTCATTTTAAAACAAACGCATAGGATGTAACTACTACTTACGGGTCGTCAGGTCCTATAACTATTCATATCTGTTATCCTCAATGCCTTAAACTAATGGTAAGAAAGTTAACGAAATGAACGGGACGAAAACAGATTAAAATATTGAAAACTTTCCAAAAACAGAGGCCTGACACTACCCCCTATGTCCTATGACACGACCCGTGTCACACGGCCTGCTATACTAACATAAAAAAACTCATTTTTCCCAAATACAAAAAGATGACACGGTCGCCCGTGTCATGTGACACGGCCCGTGTCACTCCCTTTGAGGCCCAATCTCCCCAAAATCCTCCCAAACCTTGTTCATGTAGCCTGACACGGCCACCCATGTCGTGTGACACGGCCCGTGTCGGAGCACTGCGCCTAAAAATTCAGTTTTGTTCCGAAAATCACTTTTCTTCCATTTTTACACCAGTACGAATTCATTTCATTTTATTTCATTTTTAGCACTCAAAATAATCCAATTCTTCTTATTATTATTATTATCAAATTATACCTCTAACACCACATAACTTCTTAGCCTAATATTTATTAATCAAACTAGAGAAATCCTAGGTTTTCTTCATCTTCTCTAATGGCTTCATCATTCATAACATTCATGGACATAATTTTTCTACTTCACCCATATCATACAATTCAATATCAAGCTTCACACAAACATAATCAATCATAATAATATTCACATTATATCACAAATTTATCAAAATCAAACAAATTTCATATAATCCCTAAGAGAATAAAGGACTCCAAATTACCCTCTTATGTTAGATCACCAATATTAAACCCTTTCTCCCCCTTACCTCAATTCAATTGATCCTTGGAAAAATCTTGATCTCGAAATTCTACGATTCTTGATCTCCCTTCTCTTTTCCCTTTTATCCAGAGCAAACTATTTCTGTGTCAAAAGTGTGATATGAGGGAATAAGACGCGTTCCCCTCTTTTCATATCATAACCAAATTACAACCTTTTCCCTTAGACCTCCAACTTATTATTTTATTTATTTTTAATAACAATATTCTAACAAACCACCTCATTATCATATTATTATTATTTAAATAAACTAACCTTTTACTTTATCATTCCAATTACACCTCCATATTCACATAATTATTTTATAAAATAATTTATGAAATCGGGGTGTTACACCGACCACCAAAACCGAGAAAATAAAGACAATGTCTTCAAGCATCTGTATCCATGGCAGGCTGAGCATCGACGAGCCCCCTGATTCCCTTCAGCCATGGTCATGTCGTCTTGTTCTAGTTGTCTAAGGAAATTTGTTATAAAGATCTCTTCTTCCTTGAACTTGTACATGCAATTGATCCCCTCCTCGTTGAGAACAACCCCGAGATTAACAATCTCCAGATGATCCACTGTATTCTTGAATGTTACACCTGCTATCTCTTCGAGGTCCTCTCCCCCTTACTCGATCTTCGCGATCAGCTCAGCCCGGGTCACCAGCGACTTCATGTCCTTAGGTTCATCCTCAGAAGGAGCCATTGCAGCTTTGAGGCGAGCAACTTTATCCGTGATTGTTTTCCTCTCTGATTTAGCAACGACTAGAGACTCTTTCAGCTCCTTGATCTTCTTCGAAGCTTCCTTCAATGACTCTGAGGCTGCATTGGCATTATCCTCGGAAGCAGACAAGAGAAGCTTTAGCATCTAGATCTCTTGCTATTGAGTTGCAGTACCCTCGCCATACATGGAGGCGATCCCTAAGACTCTTATCACCGAGCTCGCATCCCGAGCCAAATACAGTTGTCTGTTTGGTCGACTTAGCTCTTCCAACCTAAAAGTTTCTGCCCTGTGGCCCTGGAGTGGGGACTCCTCGAAGAACGTCGGTTTTAAGAAGCAAGTTGGAAGTTCAAACGACGACTTTGGGGGGGGGGGTCCCCGTTAAGTTTATGACATCGTCGCCTCGCTGTCGTTTCCCCATTCTAGAAGCAGTCCTTGGAGAACCTTAAGGAACTGAGGAGGAGTTGCCTGAACCCGTGCCCATTGTTACCAAGCGATCGTTCAGGCAAGTTTGTTTCAATTTCTTGGATCCTCTTCATTTGGAAGCGTTCACCATCACCTTGTCCTGCAAGTCCACCATCGAATATGAAAAAGATAGAAAGAAACCAGTTAGAGCATAAAAAATATACGAGCATATATTCAATGCAAACAAACAACTCCAAACGCTACCAAGATAAGTTGTGACGTCCTCTTCTGTCTCACAGACAAGGAGCTTGGACACTTCTATAAATCTAGGGGTCACTTTTGCACCCCATCCATATCCAAAAGCGTGTGACCCTGCTCGTCTACATGCATGGTCATAGTAATTTGGAAACATATTTCATCAGAGCATCGTAACTAGTCTGATCTACGTCACTTAACTCAAAAGCAATGGCTAAATATTTGTCTGTGCCATGCATGAAATGGTCGCGCGATCATGAAAAATGGATCTTCAGCATGAGACGGGGCACCTCATTCCCCTGCTCGTCAAGAAAAACTCTCCCCTCGTCATCAATATCCACCCCCCATAATTTCATTGAATCCTGAGCACGATCTGAGATCTGTTCGACCAGATAATATCGATCCTTGAAATCTCTGATCGAATCAGAGTAGGCTTTGAAAATCTTCTTTTTTTGTTTGAGGGAAACCCGTCCATATCTCCCCTGAACGACCTGCCTCTGAAGATGAATGATGTGGAATAATAGGGGTAGAGTCACTCTGATCTTCAGATATCCACAAGTCAACTTGAAAGCTCTCATGAAGGCAAACGAGTTCGGATGCAGTTAGGACGGTGAAAGCTCTAAGTGAATGAACACGGAGATCTAAAAATCCGAAAAGGGGAGCCTAAATATGAGTTCCTTGAAAAATATATCATACATGGGGAACCTGTTTGAACCGTAGAACGAGCATATACAATACTCCCCGGAAGGTTATCTGATGATCCGATCCTCGGAATTCCTGACTACCGGATCCGAACTCTAAGGGTTTGGAGTATATCAAATGGATAGTCAGTGGCTCCTCATTAGCCCATTCTTCGATAGGAATATCTTGATCGTCTTCATTCTCCTCGGGGTTGTCATTTTCAGCTTGATCTGAGGTGGTTTCCACAGAATCACTCAAGGCAGACACAGTTTCTCCCGATGTCGGGGACGAAGTTGTATCGTCAGAAATCTCCTCCATGTCCATATGGATTGGTTCGTCCGCAGACATCTTTACACTTGAAAAGAAGCGAAAGTAAATGTGAATTCGATGAGTTAAATCAAATTTACCCTTCCACCGCTGATCAAGTGAAAAGGCGTGCAGAGGAACGAGGACGATGTCCCCGACCTAAGCCCTTATTCAAAGTAATTTACGCTCGTTATAAGAACCAGGTACTTACACGAGGAGGGGAAACTCATAGATGTCAAATTTTCGACTAGCATAAAACACATATTATTTTGCGTTGAAGCCTAGAACTCCGGTTGAAGCTCAACCAGAGCCGTTGTATAAAACTACGGGGAACAACGCTAAACTCTCTAATTATCGCAACACGACGACATTCCATACATCAACTACCGTACAAAGCAGGGACACCTCATCAAAAAACCCTAACATTCTAAGTTATGGGTTTTATCGACCCAAAAATTTATTCTAACCGCATGCATCTACATATCCAGCAAGAATCAGAAGGAAGAATAGATAGACAAATGAAGAAACTTACAAGTTTTTGGAAGAAAAGTTTGTGGTCATTTGGCTGTCCTCGTTAGCAACGGCCGTGGACGGTGGTTTGCAGTGGAACTCAGGGACTTATCTTTGTCGAGCAGAAAAATGATGAACGAAAAGTATGAAACTGAGTCCCAACGCACTATTTACAACCTCCTTCAATACGTGTACGAACACGTGTGCCCTATAATCTATGAATGGCGCACTCATTTCCTAGGGACGACCATAGACTAGCCATCATTATGCATTAAATACGCACGCTTTCCAAGGCGCATGCGTGGCGTTACTTCTCAGCATAACTGTTGGGATCCTCGTCCGTCGACCACATTTTAACACTTAGGTGTACACAGGCCCGTCTATACGGATCTAGGTGGCGAAAGAGTTTCACAAGTCTCAGTCTCACCTCGTACGTAGATGACCACCCTTAAGCCATCACTTCTATGACCAGAAGCAACGACTTGGGGACTCCTGTTCCGGCTTGGCCCAATGACTAAGCATGGCCCAACCCACTCTTGCACCCAGGACGACCCAATATCAAAGGGGCCCACTGGATTTATGCCTCTGAGCCGAATAGGATTTGTCGACCACGGTAGCTCTTGGTCAGTTTTCTCTGCCCCTTCTACACCTTTGTCCGTCATCCGGGGAACTCGTTCAGAAGTGGCCAAGGAATTTCTCATGCTCGAAATGGCCTCTGCTTGACGTATCCATCCGACCACACAAGCCCATTCCAATGACTAGTTCTAACAGTTACCTATTTTCGGGGGATCCGCAATCCAGACCAAAAATAGGAACAAATAGCCAAATGTTTGGGGCTCTTTATAAACCCTCTCATTTGAGAGGGTCAGGTATCGAATATTCACTCCCTTAACTCTTTTACTCGTACTTGCATACTCTTTTACCCATTCTTACTTTGACATTGGAGTACCTTGCAGGTACCACCCCTCATCTCTCCTCGACGACCGATCATCGTCTTCATCATCCTCGTCAGCGTCCGGAGCCACTACAGATTCTGATCGCAGGAACGATCAAAATATATATATTATCATTTGAATTAATATTATTTGTAATTTAATGTCTTTTCATATTAAAAAATTAATACTATAATTGCAAACATTATTAAAAAAAATTAATAGTATTATTTATAATACTATTATTATTATTATTTATTATTTATAATTGTAGTAGTTGATTAATATATTATTATTATATTTTTATTGTTATTTTTTTATTATTAGTTAGATATTATATATTTTTTTAATTTATTATTAGAATTGGAATAGGAATATTAATATGAAGAGTATTATTATTGTAACTCATAAATTATATTATTTTTAAGATATTATAATTATATCAATTTATTAATATTTTTTATTTAATGACAAACATTATTAAAAAATTAATATTATTATTTATAATCTTATTATTATTATTATTATTACTATTATTATTATTATTTATAATTGTAGTAGTTGATTATTATTATATTATTATTATTATATTATTATTATATTATTATTATTAGTTGGATATTATATTTTTTAATTTAAATATTATAATTATATCAATTCTATTAATATGTTTTATTTGAAATTTTTTGTGAGATTGACACAAGTTTAATTTTTTTTTTTAAAATTGAAGATGTGTAATTATCCTTTGTTGATTTGGTCCACCTTTTACAAATCAAACAATCTGGAAATTTGTTCATGTGCTCATGCCTCATGGCACAAATATTGTGAGAACATGGAATTCCTACCCGTTCAAACAAATTACAATCACATAAAAATATGCTTTGTACCCTATCAAAATGAACTAGATAAGCAGAACTTTTTTTGCAAAAACTATTCATCTTCAAAGTTACAACATTTTCGAGCTCAGATCGTTCCACAACATTTAGTATGATTGCATCTTCTATTTCATTTTAAACTTCCTTAAATTTTTTCCTAGTAAAGATCTTTGTAGCTTCGAGGTCTAACCCTTCCAATTTAGTAGTTAACACAGGATCATAATAGAAAGTTTTAAAATCAGACAATAACTCATCATGTATGTACTATTTTACAACTCTTTCGAAACCATGCATGAAATCAACAAGACTGCTTTTACTTTGAACATACATCTTTATAAAAGAATTGACAGCTTCAGAGAGCGATATAGTTCTTATAACACAAAAAAATACTTGTTTCGCATGTATGCACTAGCCCACATTGTCTTCATCTCATATGCTTTTTTAACCTATTTGTTATTTGATAAACTGTAATCATCAATTACCCTCTTCCACTCATTTTCAAACCCGCCTACAGTATAAGTAGCATAAATCAATGATTTAAAATCTTCCAAAAATTTCGGATTCTTCACATTCTCACAAGCATTATGATGTAAGTGCCATGAATAAAGACGATGCATCGAGTTTGGAAATACATCTCGGATATCTTCCTCATTGCAAGATCTCTATCAGTTACCACTCCTTTAGGTTGTTTATGATACATTGCTTCTAAAAATTTATTTAAAACCCACTCGTATGTCTCAGTTTTTTCATCAGAAACCAAAGCACAACCGAAAATTGTAGTTTCTCCATGATGGTTGAATCCAGAGAAAATAACAACATGATTGTTATACATGTTCTTCTTATAAGTTGTGTCAAAAGCAATCACCTCACTAAAACATTCATAGTCAATCCGACTAGTTGAATCAGACCAAAATAAGTTTTCTAAGCGTCCTTCGCTTGTTGTGGTAAACTTTGAAAAGAACATTGGGTCATTATCAGCTTTATCCTGTAAGTAACTCAAAGCCGCAAAAGCATCCCCACCTTCTATTCTTGCCATTTCTTCACTGGATAAGTTATTATATAAGTCTTTTTTACAAAATCCGAGACCTTTATGACCACCTTTTTTAGCCAGCATATAACCTAAAATATGACAAGTTCTAACACCATGTATGTGCAAACCATCAACAAGAGCTTTATCAAATTCACTCAATCAACGATACTTAGGAATCAGATGAACATAGCACACTGGAGTTAACTAATGGTTATGAGAGGGTTCAAATACGGAAACTCTCCACTTTTCCGTCACAAGATTTAGAGCTACTTGAAACCTCGCACGACATTCCATTCGAATGGTTGGCCTTGGATCTCTACATTGATCTCTCTTCTTATCACTTTTACCCTCTCTATTACAAACTAATTGACGAATAATTATATTCCCTTCATAATCACGTTTTACATCATCTTTTCTTGTTGCAAATCCATGACATTTAGCATACATTTCATAGAAATCTATTGCTTTTTTATCAAAATCAAATTTCAAACCTCTTATATCATCATATGTAAGATCATTAATCTTTTTGTAAATACCTATGTCCTCTTTTTCTTCTTATTACCAATATTATTAGAGTTAGCCAATTCTTCACAATCTATATCTTTATGATCTAAATCCATTTGAAATTGCCTATTAAAATATACATACAAATGTCAAATTTTAATTTCACATAAACAATCCTTATACAACAATCAATAAAAAATAAGAAGGTCCATATTTCCCTAAATAGGTCTAACATTTAGGGAAAGAAAATATAGGTCTCTTTACTGTTTGTATTGGTATTTCGGATCATAAAACAAATTGTATTTCAACTCTTACAAATCTAAAATAAATAAATTTGGATTGGTATTCCAATTTTCAAATGACCTTTACGTAATGACAAAAAACCACACCCACATTTTAAGTTTAATGTGATGAACTATTTTCCCAACAATCAGTAAACCACCTTTAAACTATCCTTATTGTTACTCATCATTTTGGAATTTTCAATCAAATCTTTTTTTCCTCTTTATTTAACAAGTTAGATAAAAGAAGTATAATTATAAATTATGATTATGGAATCTTCAAATCTCCATCATCTCTAAGAACAAAGAATCTTAAACCCTAAAATCAACCAACTACATTTTAGTCTGAAGAATTGTCTATTAATATTATAAATCAAATTCCAAATTCTAGAAAAGATGAAAAATTACCTTATGATAATGGGTAAAAATATAGTAAAGTGTTGATGCACCGGTCACCTTGTGATAATGAGCATAAATTCACTAAAATGTTGAAGCAATAGCCAATCAAAAATATGAGGGAGGAGATAAAGGTTTTTTTTCTTGCAGAGAAATGAAAATGGAGAAGAATTGTTTATGTTCATATCAGAAAGGAAGTTGAAAAGGTTTAATGAAAGACAATGAAAATAAATTATTATAGAAAAATTATAATTAATAAATTGGGGTAAATCTATAATTATTTAAAATTACATTACTACTTATAAGAAAATAAATGACACGTGAGAATGGACAAATGTACGGCTATAAATTTGACAACTCAGATGGGTAAGATTACATAACTTCTTAAGATGGGTAATAAAGAATTCAACTTTGTGAATTTGACACATAACCTTAAGTTTTTGTGTGATTGACACATAAGCTAGGATTTGACTAGGATTGTCATCATGACTTCCTTAGATTTAGATTAAGTAGTTAGATGTACTATTTGTTTCAAATTTAAACGTTAAGAGAGAAAACACATAGCTTATTCTTTCTAAGAATAAATTAATTGATGGTTATTAGAGGAACAAACTGTTGTTTCTGGTTTGAAAAATAAACTTGGCACAGAGAAATTATCGGGACGAGTCGCGTACTAAGTCGCTTTCTTTAAGACGTTTCGTCGTACTGCCAAAATGTATTCAAAGCAGTCGATTTGCGACGACATCTCTAGGATAAAACATCCCGTTCGAAAATATGATTTATCAGTTGTACTCTGATAAATCGATCTATAAAATACACCTTCAAATGTTTTAAAACCAATCATAGTATCTGGAATAAATTCAGTTGTTAATGACAGAAAGACCAGTCAAGAATAAGAAAAATATAAGGTGAAATGAGCAAGAGAGAAGAAAGAATTTGAAAATTCAGAGCAATTACAAATGAATTGCAGACCTGTATATATAGGTAGTGAATCAAACTGAGTGGAGAAATTTGTGAGAGAAATTCGTGGGATAGTGGAACCGACCCTGTCAAAACTGGCGGTTACAAAGTTGATCGGCACTTGGAGGGCAAGTAAAACCAGTAAAAAATTAGGTTAAGACTTGGTTTCGGAGAAGGACACATCACCATTTAATTTTTGCTAATTCGAGTTCAAAAAAAATTAATTCATCTAGACCGGACTGCACCGAGCTGAGTCGAGCCGGCCGATCAGACGGACGGCGGCAATGGCGCACATGGATGTGTGTGTGTGTGTGTGTGTGTGTGTGTGTGTGTCTTGATGGCTTATTGGTGTGTCCCAGTCCTTTTACAAAATTGGATGCCCTTTGGGGCCCAATCCCAATTGGACAATTTGGAATATATATATATATATATATATATATATATATATATATATATATATATATATATATATATATATATATATATATATATATACACTACTAAATTATTTGTATTCCAACCTATGTGGGACTAAAATGAATCCTTTCAAATTCACTTCCATATTAGTTCTTACTTGTGCACATTTATTTCCCATTTAATGTCAATAAATCATTCCAACTCCCGCTCCAAATTAACATCATTCCAACAATCCCCCACTTGAATTTAAAAGGTGATTTTAGAAGTACGTCATACGTTTCTAAGATTGTGCATAAGCAAAGGTGTCTACGACTTGAACCTTAGCGTAGCAAGTAGGATTATGATTCAACAAGAGTGACACTATTGTCTTGAACTCTATCTCAGACATCAGACCTGCACACAAACTTTTCGTAAAATGTATTCTAATAGCACGTGCTTTAATGGCCCTGCACGTGTATCCCGATTTAGTGAAGGCTCTAGGAATTTTACCTCAAAATTCCATAGGAACCGGCCTCAATTCCACAGTCACATAGGTGAGTCTATCAAGAGTACTCTTGTAGCCTAGGTACTCCCTCATACAGAGTATTGATCTCATTAAGAGTTTCTATTTCTCATCCTCTTATTACTTCAGGATTCATGCTTCACTTGCATTGTCATTTAATATTACTCACAACTTGTTGTTACCCATTGAACCTAATTCTTGGGATCTCTAGTCATTTAGGTCGGGTTACCATCATGAGTAAATCATTTCTTTATAGGCATTAGTCCCATAGTTTTGGATGTATTATGGAATTTCTCTCTAGTTAATCCTTTCGTTAAAGGATTTGCTAAATTTTCATCAGTGCATACATGATCCACTCTCACATCTCCTTTAGAGATACAATCTCTAAAGGTGATGTGTTTTCTTATAATTTGACGTCTTTTACCATTATAATAATGACTCTCAACTTTTTCAATAGTCGCGGTACTATCACAATGGATCAACACAATTGGCATAGGTTTTTCCCATAAGGGAATCTCAGCTAGCAAGCATCTTAACCAACTTGCTTCTTCACTAGTTGTAGCTAGTGATATCATCTCAGACTCCATTATGAATTGTGCTAGGAAGGTCTGTTTCTTTGATTTCTAAGATACAGCTCCTCCAACTATACTAAATATACAACCACTAGTAGCTTTGGAATCATCCGATAAGGTGTTCCAATCTACATCACTATACCCTTCTAGTACAGTAGGAAATTTCTGATAGTGTAGGCCGAGGTCCATAGTCCTTTTAAGGTACCTAAGGAATCACACAATAGCTTGCCAATGCTTGTTACTCGGCTTACTCTTAAATCTGCACAACAATCCTACGACATATGCAATGTCGGGTCTAGTACATTCAGTGGCATACCTAAGACTGCCAATGATGCTCGCATATTCTGTTTGTCTGACACTTTCTCTAGTGTTCTTAAACAGTTTCACAGTTGGATCATACCGCGTGCATGAAGATTTACAAACAAAGTATTTATATTTCTTTAACATCTTCTCCACTTAGTGAGATTAATCTAAAGAAATTCCTTGTTCGGATCTCGTGATCTTGATACCCAGGATCACGCTTGCTTCTCCGAGGTCTTTCACATCAAAGTTATAGAAAAAAATGATTTCATATCATTAATGGCCTGGATGTTTGATCTAAATATGAGTAGATCATTTACATATATACATATGACAGTACAAATGTGATTCCCAGACTTGTAATAAACACATTTGTCACTTTCATTCACTTTGTACCCATTAATTATCATTAAGTTATCAAACTTTTCATGACATTGTTTAGGAACTTGTTTTAGTCCATATAGAGACTTATCTAACTTACAGACCTTGTATTCTTGTCCTTGGATCACAAACCCTTCTGGTTGTTCCATATAGATTTCTTCTTCTAAGTCACAATTTAAAAAAGTTGTTTTAACATCTATTTGGTGTACTATTAAGTTATAAATAACATCTATTGAAATGAGTACCTTAATGGGTGTAATTCTAGTGACTGGAGAAAATGTGTCGAAGAAATCTATATTTTCTCTTTGTCTAAAACCCTTGGCTACAAGGCGAGCCTTGTATTTATCAATAGTTCCATCAGTTTTTAGTTTCTTTTCCAAAACCCATTTACAACCAATTGGTTTGCAACCAGGAGGTAAGTCTACTAAGTGTCGGGTCTTGTTAGACTCTAGAGAATCTATCTCATCATTAATAGCTTCTTGCCATAAATCTGCATCTAGAGATGACAGTGCTTCTTGAATATTTATTGGATCTTCTTCTACATTATAAGCTGCATAATCGGGCCCATAGTCCTTATCAACTCTTGCTCTTTTACTTCTTCAATGTTTTGTTTCTACATTGTCGCTGATTTCAGTACTTTTTATCACAAGAATGTGACTCGATTGGGTGCCCCCATTATTTCTCGATTTGAAAGGAAATTTGTCTTCATAGAATTCAACATCGTTTGATTCTATGATCACTTTGGTATTAGGTCATAAAACATGTATGCCTTACTGTTTTCTACATATTAATGAATACGTATTCATAGGCTCTACTAGCGAGTTTAACTCATTTCGGATTCGGAATCCTGACATAAGCCAGACAACCCCAAGTTCTCAAATAAGACAAATTTGGCTGTCTTTTCGTTAATATCTCATAAGGTGAGATCTTACTTTTTGACTTGGGAACTCTATTTAGGATATAGAAAACAGTCAATAAAATTTCCCCCCACCAATGAGGTGCAGCACCAGAATTCAACATAATTGCAACAACAAGTCCAGTAAGAGTTATATTCTTTCTTTCTGCTTTACCATTCATTTCAGGAGAATATGGAGCAGTCGTTTCATGTACAATGTCATGTTCAATATAAGAATCATTAAATAAACTAGAGTCATATTCAGTTCCCCTATCACTACGAAGTCTCTTAATCTTCTTGTTAAATTAATTCTCAATTTCAGTTACATACATCTCAAACATGCCAAGCGCTTCACTTTTATTCTTCATTAGGTATACATAAGTATAATCAGAACAATCGTCAATAAAAGTGATAAAATAACGTTTACTATTTCTAGTTAAACTTCAATCTAATTCACATATATCAGAATGTATAAGATATAGGGGATCAGATTCTTTTATAATTGATTTATGCGAAGTCTTTGTTATTTTAGCTTGACTACAAAATTCACATTTATTAGAATCATTGATATTTAATTTAGGGATTAGGCTTAAGTTGCTTGCATTAGAAATAATTCGCTTATTAACATGACAAAGTCTACCATGCCAAATATTAAAATCACACAAAGAGTAAACAGAACAAGAAATTTTATTCAAATCAACATTCAACTTAAACATTCCATCATTGGTGAACCCTTTTCCAACAAAAATACCATTCTTAGTGATGGTGTAAAAATTTGCCCTATAGTTTGACTAAACTCAGCCTTATTCAAAAGAAAACCAGAAACAAGATTCTTCCTAATTTCAGGAACATGCATGAGGTCCTTCAAGATCAAAGTCCTTCCTGAGGTGAACTTCAGCTCTAAATCTCCAATTCCAGCAACATTAGTGGTGTGAGCATCTTCCAACAACACTTTCTTATCTTCAGCATTCATGTATGTCTTGAACATAGCACGATCATAGCAGACATGATGAGTGGTGCCAGTGTCTATCCACCAACCATCACTTCCACCAACAATGTTGACTTCAGTGATCGTAGCAATGAATTACTCATCAGTCAGGTTAACTTGGGCATTTTAGCCAACAACAAGTTTAGGCCTGCTCTTACATTTTTTTGCCATATGACCCGGTTTTCCACAATTATAGTAAGAGAAAACCGGAGCATCATTTCTTTGAGATGGTGGTTGTTGCCTAGAAAATGGAGCAGATGAGGCCCTAGAGGGATTCCCATTCTTAATTCGGTTCGCAACATTGCGGTTCTGATTCTTTAAAGGTTTTCCCGTAGGCTTCAATACCGCACCGAATATCTTTTTGTTGTTAGAAACAACTAAGACTTCATCTTTCTGATCTTGTTTTCGAGCTTCCTCTTCAATTCGGAGGCGAGTAATCAGACTCTCAACTGAAAATTCTTTTGTTTTGTGGCGAAGCAAATTTTTGAAATCATTCTAACTAGGGGGCAGTTTATCAATGATAACAGCAATTTGAAATTGTTCATTAAGGGGCATACCTTCTGTAATATTTCATGAACAATTTTCTAAATTTTGTGGCTTTGAGCTTCCACAGAGTTTTCATCCATCATCTTGTAGTTAAAGTAGCGGCTGACAACATATTTCTTCGCACCTGCTTCTTCAGTATCATATTTCCTTTGCAGACTCCCATACATGCTTAGTATAGTAGTCGTACAGATCATCAGCAAGACCGTTCAAAATGTGATTTTTGCACTGATAGTCATTCTCATGCCATAGGGTGATTTCTTTCCTGAGCTGTAAGTCATCTGCTGCAGCCTTAAATTTTGCAGCGTCTGATTCAGACGTTTGGGAAGTTCCGTCTGATTCTACAAATGACTTACCATTAGGTAGTTCAGTTGATCCAGAAAGGACAACCGAGATATCCTCAGTCAAAACGTGGGCAACCTTTTTCAGAGTTAAGAAAATTTTCATCTTAGCTTGCCAACGTTTGAAATTAGAACCCTCAAACTTGAATGGTTTGTCAGAGACAGAAGCGACCGCAATAGTACCGATAATTTCCTCAATAGCCATGGCAGTTATGAAAACGTCTTAAAATTGTTGTTTTCGGTTTGAAAAATAAACTTGGTACAGAGAAATTATCGTGACGAATCGCGTACTAGGTCATTTTCTTTTAAGACGTTTCGTCGTACTGCCAAAAAGTATACAAAGCAGTCGATTTCGACGAAGTCTCCAGGATAAAACAACCAGTTTGAAAATACGATTTATCAGTTTCACTCTGATAAATCGATCTAGAAAATACACCTTCAGATGGTTTAAAATCAGTCACAGTATCTGGAATAAATCCAGTCGTTAATGACAGAAAGGCCAGTCAAGAATAAGAAAAATTAGGTTAAGACTTGGTTTCGGAGAAGAACACGTTTCGATTTCGTAATTAATTAATATTTAATATTAATTAATTTTCTACTAAGTGATAATTAAATAATAATATTTAATTTCTACCGAATTAATTAATTAATGATGATTAATTATTTATTTTTTGCTAATTCGGGTTTAAAAAGTTAATTCATCTAGATCGGATTGGACCGAGTCAATCGGTCGGACGGCGGCGCGTGTCTTGATGGCTTATGGGTGTGTCTTCACTCCTTTTACAAAATTGGGTGCCCTTTGGATACAATCTCAATTGACCAAGTTGGAATATATATACACTACTAATATTTATATTGTCTGACCAAAAAATAGAGTTTACATTGTGTACCTGCAGGTACCTGAGCGAGCCACCTTGACACACACCCGGAGGATGCTTTCAACGAGTGCATTACCATTATGATTTAATGATCATTCATTCATATTTAGAACAGATGATTATTTGTAGAACTTCCTTACTCTTTCCAGAGAATAGATGACCTTAAATCTATATAAAATCTTTCTACGCATGTAATAAACATGAGACAATACAAAATTTCTTTTATATTATGTTATCTTCTGTCATGACTTGGCTATCCTTACTGACCCACATTTCAAAGAAATATGGCTATCCTTATAATTCATGTAATCTTTCTCAAAACTTTTGGCTATGAATGTTCATATCCTTAGTAGCTGACTTTCCTTAAATTAGACATTTCTAGAAGAATTTTATTTAAATGGCTCAAATCATGTTGGTTGTTTTTAATTAGTCTATGAAATTTTCTTAATTAACGAGTATTTTGATTGATCACAAACTATGAATGAGTACTAACCCTAAATTTAACGACTCAACTTAACTTACTTGTTTTACATATGGTATTAGTTAATTTGTTTCACTTGTAAATCTACTTTTGAAAATCCCTAACTCCATAGCAAGCTTAAGCCCTTCATATACTCCCCAAAATTCTACCCTCACCACACTGCTGCTGCCAAGATGCTTGGCAAAACCTCCTACACACTCACTATTTGTGGTCCTTATTATGTCCAAATTCATTGTGATATTAGATAAGCAGTTGTAGAAATTAGACAAAATTACCAAGTAAGGAAAAAATAAATAATTAAAAAAATTGTTATCGTTTTAATAAAATTTAGTTTTAATTTGATCTCAATCAAACTATATTCCCCATTGGTTATTGTTACATAATTAAGAAAAATATTAGTTGTTAAGTAAAAATTGAAACAATTCTTGCATATACGAAATTTATAGAATAAAAAAAAATTAATGATAATTTAGGACACTTGCCAAAAATTAATCAAGTGTTAGACGGCTTTTTAATTTTGGGTGTCGTCTAGAATACCCTTTAATATAGTCAAGGTTGAAAGGGGTCATCGGCTAGATATACAAAATATTATTATTTTCAATGACTTTATTTCTATTTTTCTCCAAGGAAACCCGACATCTTCCTTTATTTCTAGTTGGAACATTTGAAAAGTAAGGAATAATATTTTTTTCAATGATGATATTTGCAGTGTAGATGACATTGTTAATGATATTAAAGTATAATCTTGGAATTTATTGATTTTAGGTCGATTCAATAGTAGGAAGTGTAGTTTGTACGAGTGTGTCGCTCCCTGGATTTCCATCTGGGTACAAACGCGAAAGTGACGTGGAAGAGGTAGAGTCGTCAGCCAGACATTTTTATCCCGAAGGAGCAGAAAAGGTAATGATGCACAACAGGATTCACGCTTGCAAAAAAATTGTTTCAAAGGGTGAAGAACTGAAAGCTGCTGCAAAACTGAGACTGAAACTGGATAAGAAAAGAAAAGAAATGGGAAAATGTAGGAAAAATAAAAGAATGCTCGAACGAGCCATACCCCGCTGCCTACATACCTCATCTGGACATGAGGATCAGAGACGTTGTAGTTCCCCTAACTATTGAAGAAAATGGCTTGTGTTTTAAAGCTTGAATTGCTTATGTCAATGCTCAAGTGTTGCAAGCTTGTCTGGAACGAATGCGTTACCGTCTTGCAAAATGACAAGTAGGAGAAAGTTCTTACGTCAGGAGTGAGGGTGTTGAGAAAAGAAGTCCCGAGAGAGAGACGTTTATTCTTTGTTTGAGTTTTTTAAAGAAGTGTTTTTGTCAGTTTTGTTTGTGAAAATAGTTTCATGATTAGACTTGTACATCATGCTAGACAAGCTTGTACCACCACCAAGATGGGGTGAATACAAGTGCCCCATGGAATAAGTCCATACACACAAGACTACTTCACTCATTATTAAGTGTTTTTTTAGGTTTTTATTTGAAGATGAGAAAGAGAAAGAACCAAAGGATCTTAAAGGTAAAAGAAATATAGGGGACTAACAAATCCTAATGTTATCATACATAGGATTCCTAGGTTAGTGTGATTTGAAGTCTATCCTAATGAAGAAGAAGAGAAGAAGAAGAAATGATCAAAAGGAATCAACTTACTTCTTAAAAGAAGTTAAGTTGATCCTAAGAGGGATGAAGAAAAGTTGAGCATTGATGGCCTAAGCACATCACATACACAAATGAAGAAAACATAAAAGAAAGAGGAGAAAGAAATTTGAGATGTGGAAATCTCATCCGCACCTCTTACTTACCATAGCCCCTGAAAGTGTTAGAAATATTCACAAATGACAAGAGAAGATCAAATAAATTCAAACCATAGAAGAAAAGACATTTAATCACCACAATCCAACAAAACCAGAACCTAAATATCATGCAAGGGTTCTAATGTTAGTCATACAAAGCCACACAAAAGGGAGTGAAAGAAATCTCACAAACAACTTAGCAAAACATCATGGAAGACGTAAGATGAAAGCATGTGATTAAAAGGAACAAACACGTCAAAAATCATCAAGTAACATCAAAGTCAGAACCTAAAAATGTAAATAATGTGCCTAAGAAGGAGATACAATCATCACACAAAGCATTCAAGCACGTACTAGGTCACTTAGAAGAGACATGAAGAAGTTTGAAGTGAAGTGAAACATACTTATACTTGTGAAAGTGTCACTTAGTGCACAAGGAAAGCATAAGATAATCAAGGGTGAGGCTCACATACTAAAACCAGAGATCAAACATCATATTATCAATCACCAAACAAGATCCTAAAAGATGGCACAAGTGCCTTTCTAATCAAGCAAGCAAACATGGTTCAAAAACATCTTCAAATAAAGCAATTTAAGATCAATCCTCAAACAATTAGTGATCATGCTTCAAAAATTAATCCAACAAGCAAAAAAGCATCTCAAACCTATACAAATAGCATGGCAAAGTCACATGACCAAAATTAGAAGTAAAGTCAATCAATTAAATGGTCAAAGTGGAGCTAGGGTTTCATTTTCTTACACATGAAGCAACAAGTCAAAAACCAGCCAAACAAATCCTAAAAAATATGAAAAAAATCAACATATTACATCAATAGGTTAGTGAAGCATATCAATAAGAACCAGCATCAAATCTATTTTAGAATTCAAGTTAGAAATTAAACAAGACAGGGTATGCAAATTATAAAGCAAAACAACAGAAATTAAATGCAAAATTAATTCAGACTATTAAAATAAAATAAAAATGAAAAATAAAATTTGGATAAATTTTAGAAAATTCAAAATAATACTCATGATTTGTTTTGGGATTTTTAAAGACCTATAACTATTTTTAATAATTGAAAATGAAACTATAAGAAATAATAAAACAAAAGAAATAAAAGACAGCTAGGGGTGAAAATACCAAGCCCAAACACATTGTAATGGGGAAATAGGCCCAAATAGGAGGTGTGAATATCAATTTAAGCCCACTACACTCAGCCAGCGAAGTCAACCAAATTCCATAAACCCTGGTCAACAATCAGGTTCAATCACACGCATTGGATCAATCCAAGGTACCACGTTCAGTCAACAAAGCAAATAAGTCATTCACATCAATGACTAAGATCACCTGTACACCCTAACACGCGTGGATGCACACACAACAATATTTAAATGAAAATATAAAATATGTGTCGGTCATGTGCGATTTTTAATGTGGTGGCACACATACAACCACACGATGATCAGATCTGACGGTATAAACTTCATCACCTACCTCTAGCACCTTCAACCACCTGCAATCACTTCCGGTGCCAGAGTTAGGGCTTCGGTCACTGTGAAATTCAAACCAAACCTAAAACAATCCAGAAAGTCATAAAAACATCCAGATTAAAGCACAATAACATCCTGATCACGAATATGTACATGGAATTCACAAACAACACATGAAAAGAGAGAATCGAAGAGATTAAAAACTAGATCTAAAAACTAAAACCACACAATGCAGCCATAATACACGTCCATTCTTTAAAATAAACACATCAACATGTTCAGTGAAACATATAGATCAAGATGCACACATTAAAATCAAGATTTAGAGTGATGAATCATGGAGCTAACATGAGATGAAGCTAAGCCAAATACACCAAGAAATCCACTGAAATGGTGTAGATCCACTCCTTAGAACTTCTATTTGCAAAATAAATGCAAAAAGATCTTCAATTCAGTCTGGATCTTGAGTTTCGAATGCTTTTGCTTCTGAATTGGACTATGATAAAACCTTGACTAAAGCTCAAACTAAAAGATGATTTGCACTCCTTAGACCTTACTGATTATGAATGTGGAAGAAATTCTCACAAAAGCTCTATGGATGAAGAGTTTCGAAGAGAAATAAAAATGAAGCCAAAAGTTTGAAACTGAGAAACGAAGAGTGGAGAGGCTGAGAAATTTGTGTGATTGAGCTTAAATAGTGTGCATGACGACCTGATTAGGATTTTGTAAGCAAATAGTGCATGGTTTGTGTGATAGGGAGTGAAATGCAAAATTGCATGAATGTGTGTAACACGGTGGGAGAACTGACTTTGTCGTTTTTGTTTTCACAAAAACTATGTTGCGGATAGCAAGAGTCGCCACCGACTTTTCTTTTATCCAAGTAGAAAAGACGGAAAAGAACAGGAAAGACCTTGATTTTAGATTTTGAGTTCGGGGGGTAGGTTATACAAAGGGAAGGTGTTAGCACCCTTTGTATCCATCGTTATCCATGGGCTCTTAACTGCTTATCTCACTTTACTTTTGTTTGAAAAATAGTGGTGGTGTATTTAGAAAAAAGTTTATCTTTTTAATGATTCTCGTATGAATGTATACAGAGGGGTTTTCTTCGAAAGTTTTTTAAAATGTGAGGTGTAAGGAGTAATTTTGATTTGAAATGGTGAGCAAGCAGTTAAGGGCTTCCTACCTACTCAAGGTCGTTCATGTTATTTTTCTTTCCTTAGGGATAGAATTGTCCTTACTATTAGTTAGTAAGTAGTCTTATCCTTGGATGTAAGGGACGGGTGTAGGGTCATCATATGGTCATGAAAGGCAACCTTGTAAAGGTATCTTAGCAATTCGAAGGAACTATCATCATTTTCTGTAGGGTCATCGAGGGGCGAGATCGTTTATTCGTAGGCAACTTGAAGGGTCATTGAGGGACTACAATCTTTATATCGAAGGGACTTGATGATTTTTATTTAGGCAACTTTGCTAAGACGCCTCTACTTTCGAGGGACTTGAGCATTTTCGTAAGGCAACAGGAATGGATACCCTAGAGGTGCATGTGTGAAAAGTGTGTCGTATTCAGTTATTTTATCTTTTGGATTAATGGGCTAAGTCCAATTTGATTTGCATATAGATATTTTCACACCCTATTATTACTAACCACAAAGTTTTAATATTTTTTGCGGAATTTAAATGCGGAAATAAAAAACTTAAACTATTTCATCATGGGGTACATGATTTAAATTGGGGGGAGTGCATAAATTAAAATGATAGAAATTAAATTCCTAACTATTACAAGAAAAAATTAGCATCCTATACATTTTTTTCTAAGGAAAATAAACTACAACAAAAATAAAAATATTATTATTTTTTACTTTTTAATTAATTAATTTCTACCTAAATCAGAAATAAATAAGAAATAAAAATACAATTACAATAAAAAACATAACGACGTTGAATAGTTTAAAAAATTAACACCCATTAGAATAACAGACAAATTACTACCGTGTAAACAGTCATCACAAATCGAATAAAAAACAATGGCATGGTAATATTAAATTAAATAAAAAATGTAAATCGAAACATGAATCGGTAAGCGCTAAAGGTGAATTGTCACCGTGCTAAACCGTCGGACGCATGTAAAATCGAAATAAAACAATAAATCAATTTAAAAAATTGCACCTGAACCGATACGATCCACCAATAGTTTGCTACACTTGACGTGATCATCGCAATATGGATCAAAAATTATACGGATAAAAAATTATACGAATCTAAATTTATTAAAATAAAAATAAAACAAAAGAAATAAAATTGCAATGATGTTGCTAGCGCAAAATTGCGATCATCGCAACTGGATCAGATCAACATGATTAAATTGTAAATAAAATAGTAATAATCTATATATATTATATAATATACAAAAATAGAATTCACAATGAATATATATATATATATATATATATATATATATATATATATATATATATATATATATATATATATATATATATATATATATATATATATAAAAGCTAGAAACATATAGAAAAATAAAGTAGAAACAATGAAAGAAAGAAAAAAAATTGGAACTAGTAAAACATGTATGTCAAAAATAGGTACGCCGGTGTTATCATTGTACGTATCAATGGGCATAGCAATTGAACAAAGATCATATACTATTAATTATACATATATATGTGATAGAAAAGAATCATATATGTGATAGAATATGTGAGAAGAAACTACTCAGTCTCTTACTTCTTTTTATGAACGCCGCGGATGTATTTTCGTTCCTTCCCTTCTTTTTTTTTTAGCAGCTACATAATAGGGATATAGGGATTTATTAGGATAATGATAATGAGTCTAAATATTTATTTTGAAATTTAATAAAATATTAATTTAAAAAATTAAAATAAAATATTAATTTAAAAAATAATTTAAAATAAAAACTAATAATCTTATTTATTTATTTTAGATCCAGTGTAAAAATAAATAGATTCAAAAAAATAAAAGTTTGGTGTCAAAGTGCTCGAAAAAATAAAATGAACATATCAAAATAATCAGCGCGAAATAAATGACTCGGAAAAATACAGTATTTGGTCGGATTTTGAAATAAAAATTATGACCATTTAAACTGCTCAGACTGATCAACATACGACCAAAAATATTCGTAAAAATATTTTTAGCATGTCAGATTAAACCGCGTAAATCGTAGATTAATATTACTAACATTTGCAAATTTTAAATTTGACATTTTTCGTTTACTGATTTTAGGCACAGTTGAAAATTAATTTGATCAGTCTGTTTGTAAATTCTGAGAGATTATTTCAGTTAATATTAAGACGAAGTACATGTTATGCTATGAAGATGATGCAAATGAATTCGAAACAAAAAACCGGTTAGAGTTAAACAACAAAGGGCAAATTTTGGGATACAATAATTTGCACATGTGATGAATCCCTCGTGCATTCTCCTCATCAAAAGCATGTTCATATTTCTTTTGAGTCACTTATCACCCTTGGATTAATCTTAAGGCTTGGGATGACTTGGATTATGAATTATGGATGATTTTGTAAAATTGCAAATTGTGAAAATACTTGTATACAAGCCACAAATTCATTTGATTCTTTGGGCAAAAATGAGTGTTGTAAGTTGTAGTTGGATGTGGTAATCACAATTGGTCAATTAGAGGTCAAGAAAATGCACAATGAACCTTTTTGCAAATGGTGTAAACTTGTATATTTTGAAAAACCCTAAAAATCATCCAACTTCAATTGATCATAACTTTCAATCCACAAATGGTATGGAGGAGTTCTAGGACTTCTTGGAAAGGGGAGATCAAACCCTACAACTTTCATGTTTGAGGAAAATTTAATTGAAACCATCTTGATCATGAAAGAATTGATTGAAGTTAGGGCAAAAATTGCCAAAAATAGAAAGTTTCATCATAGGTCACTTTCCAATTTTAGTAACCTTGTGTACCTACTGCCAATAATAATTTGCTACCTATAATAATTTGCAACATCTATATGTTTCCGCTTTAAATCCTTATCAAAAGGTGGATTTGGAAAGATTTGTTTATGTGGAAGTGAAACTTCATTTGATGATAAAATATAAACATGTGAGTTCACTGGGTTGAAATATGAAACGAACTGTAAATTAAAAAATGAGACAAACAATTTCTAAACCATAGTCAATGTTATATATTTTAGGTTCTGCTTTATTTAGTAGATTGGTGATATTTTCCTTTTATCTTGTTTTAGCCTCTTGATCTTCATGAGATTGGCGACATTGTTTTGTTCTATTTTAGTAATCTATCAACCTTCAATGAGGACATGCTCATTAACATTCAAACTACCATTCCATTTTCAGTGTGGTACTTCGGCTTTAAATTTATTATAGATGACACAACTCCCAGGGTGGCCAAAGTTGGTCAGCCGATGAAAAAAAAGTTTACTTGCACATAACTACCGAAAATTGGGTCTACACTATCTTCCATGATTCCTTATTGCCAAATGGAACCATGACTGGTTAAAATACTAGAAGTAAATCCCTTTATATGTTATTAGATCACATTGTGTCAAGTGTTTAACACCTAAAAGGCTTGGGTACATAATTTCACAAGAGCTTTCCTAATCAACTAAGACTTTCTACACATCATAGTTGTCCATTATGAACCTCACCAATAGGGGTGCAGTAGTTTGGTGTTTCGTTAATCAATTATTTAACATGGATGATATTGGAGACTAATTCTTCTTCTTTGGCCTTGAATCTTGCTTCACTACTTTAAATATCATCTCTCATAGTTTCCTTTTTGTTGAACATCTTGAAGTTCCCTTATCCTACATCTTTGTTATTTCGGGAAACCCCCTTATATTACCTATCACACCTCAAAAAAAAATACGATGTTCATGAAGCGTATTTGCACGTTCATGGGATGGACTGAACAAAATCGCCATTGAACTTTATTTATTCCTAAAGAGATAAAGTGAAAATATCGATTAAAACCCCTAAAAGAATGACTAAGATATCATCATTGCAACCAAATCAGGTTTCGGGGGTCGATTATACAAGGGGAATGTATTAACACCCATCATGTTTGTTGTACTTAACAGGGACCATTTGATTAGGTGTGTGTGTGTGTGTTAGTGTTAGATTAAAAATGTTAGCCTTCTCGACTTATTGAAAGAAAAAGAATAAGACTAAAATGTTTATTTTTTATTAGGGTGCCTGACGAGACTTTGAATCCCTCTCATACATATCTTCGGGTGCGATGGAGAATTCAAGGCTACATAGTTTTGGGTAAAAAAATGTTTGTGGGTCGATTTTAGCAAAAATGAACTCTATGTTGATCGAGGTTTGTTTTGCATTGTAGAATTGCTTGGAGGACGATGAGCATTCGGATGGTCGAGAACTACATCTTGTATCCCAACTCTTAAGACCTCGTGGACTATACTCGTTCCTTTTCATATGATTTATTGAAAAGTGTTCAATAATGATTAAGTGTCTTTTATTTTCATTTGAGAAAAGAGATTGATGTTGGATCAAGCGTTTGATTATCATTTGCAAAATGGTTGGTTTAAGGGTTTGAAAATGATTGAAAGTGAAATGATATAGAAGTCGGGATAGTTGAAATGGTTTGAAAAGAAAGGTTTGAAATTGTTTGATTTGAGAAAATTACTCGACGTTTGATCAAGCATTTATTTTTGTTCTTTTTTTTAAATGGTTGATTGTATGCTAATCTTGAATTAACAATTAAATAACGTAATAAGAACAAAATAAAGGAAAGCGTAAAAAATTTACATGTCATGGGAGTGAGGGTACATTTTGTCGGATTGGGATATAATAAAGCGATTAAAATACAAGTCCATTAAACAAGTAATAAAGTGAATTATCATTTAATTAATTAGTTAAGCTAATAAAAATCAATTAGCAAAGCTAATCAATTTTAATTAACATAATCAACTAACTAAAACAAGATTTACTTAATTGATTAAATGTAAATAACAACAAACTCATTGTAAGAATGCCCAAGAGAAAGCCAAGGGACCAGAAATAAACCGAAATCTAGAGTGTTAAATTTAGCTATAAACTAACTTAAAGTAGATTCATGTAGGCATCACTCTATAAGAAGCCGAGCAATAATGATATTACAAAGTCAAATTTGCAACACAATGAGAAATCCAACAGCTCGATACACTATATAAAATATTTACAACAGAAAAATAAATCGAAACTTAAAGTATTGAATTTATCTCTAAGTTAACTTAAAGTGGATTCATGTAGGAATCATTCTATAAGAAGCCGAGCAACCGAATCTATGAGTCCAAACGATTTTCGAAAGCTAAATTGGATTTAAATTTTGAAATCGCAACACAATGGAAAGAAAAGCAAAATACAACAACACCTCACACAAATTATTGATATTACAAATCAGAGTTTAATAAATCGAAATGAAAAATGATATTCCATAATTATTTACAAAAATACAAAAATAATTACATACACAAAAATAATTAATGAGTTTTAATATAAGGAATAAAAGTCCAAACTTAACTTCTACTACTACTACTACTACTACTAATAATAATAATAATAATAATAATAATAATAATAAATAATAAAAAATCAAGAACCTTGAATCATGTATTGAGCCATGTGAACATGTTGTGGTAAAAAAAGTCAATATCAAGTTTTATTCACGCAATAATTATGGCCCATTCATGTGGCTCAGTTGGCTTGAGAAACCTGAGATATTGATAGATGAAGGAGATTTATTCAATTGCCAAAAAGTCAACTGATACCTAAAGTCAAAGTTTGACTTTTGGGATCTTTGGTCAACCATGGACATTTCAAGTCAAGGTTCATGAAATATGGATTTTTGCTCAAGTTTGATCAAGAGGAATCATTAAAATCAAAGACAATGAAAATTTGATGTGTTTTGAATATTTTCTAAGTAGCAAAAATCATGCTCATTTGGTCAACTTTTCAAGGTTCTTGTGTTTGATTCATGCATGCAAATTCAGCAAACAAGGACTCCCATTGAAGATCTCATTTGATACTACATGTTGACAAAATATTTGAACTCAAAAGCTTCCTTCAATTGAGATATATTTGACACTAAAGTCAAAGTTTCATCCTTGTACAAAATTCCTGTAACTTAGAAAATTTTCTAAGTGTTGAAGTATGTTCATGTTCATGAGTTTCAAGGCATCTTGTGATTGATCTAAGAAATCAATGGAGACACATGTGGTATGCAACTGAAGAGGGTATTTAGTATTGTACATGCCAAATATATTTTCCTAGTCGAGTTCTATAGTCGGCAAAGATCGGACGAGGATCTAGTTCTGAAACCAAGTAATGGCGGTTAATACAAAGACCTAGATAAGAATCCCTCACAACTCAGATATGCTAGTAGTCTCTACCACCATGTCATTCATATCATATATTAGTCGAGAATATGAAGACCGAGAATGGACCCATGACAACCCGACATTAATGGAGAGCATTAGCTCAACGAGTACACCATGAGTTGTAACGGTCGGCAGCGCATCAAAGCAGATGTTACAAAATATCAAATTTAGCATTCATGGAGATACGTTACAGTAATGATTTCCATATAACGTCAGAATGCTAAGAGGCTGCTCTTAAAGGTGTGTCTTAATGGAAGCTATGAGAAGGCTATAAAAGGGGCTCCCAACTGAGGGATTAGCAAGACTCTCATCTTGGGACACATACATCACTTGTATAGCTCCCAAATCTCCAAATATATTCAATTAGTATAGACATTGTATCTCTTTTTGCTTGAAATAGGAGGGATATCACTTTTGGTTTTTTCATCTATTTTTAGCTAGAATATTTGACGACCACCGTGGAGCCTAGGTAAAACTTTCTCAGGCCACACTTCATACTCATAGGTATTTCTTTTCCTGAAGACCCACCTTCAGACATGGCTCAGCTATTAGCCATGATGGAGACTATTCGTCAACAAAATGAAACGTTACATGATAGCGTGCAAGTCTTACAACAACAAACCCATGCGAAGGGCGGTCAAGAAGAAGAAGTTCTTGAACCATAACTCGTTTCTCAGGAAATATGGGGTGGTCAGGTTCCCGAGAATTTTAAAGCACCCCCGTTAGCTTCCTACGACAGAAAGTTGAATCCTCAAGAGCACGTTATAGCCATTAATAACCAAATGGCTATAGTCACGCCCTCTGATTTATTAAAATGTAAGCTCATGGTTGGTACCTTAAAAGATGTAGTTGTAAGATGGTATATGAGCCTTCCCCGGCCTTCCATTGAGAGCTATCAAAATTTGACCAAAAACTAGTACAACATTTTTCGGCAAATAGACGTCGAAAGGTTTCTACTATAAGTATAACTTTGTTTAATGTTCGACATAAACAATAAGAATCGTTGCGTGAATATTTATCCACGTTCAATGAAGATACCATCAAAGTCTCTTATCCTAATCAAGAGGTATTCGTTGGAGCCTTCCAACATGGGTTACGAGTTGGCAATTCAATGAATCACTAGCACACAAGCCGACAGTCAGCATGGATAAGGTTACAACTCGGGCCGAATGCTACATCAAAGGGGAGGAAAGTAATCAAGAAAAAAGAAGTCAGGACAATAATGAAAAGACGTGGAATAAAGAAGAAGGATAAAATAAAAGAAAGGAGCACCTTCATGCTTCCTTGCATGAACGACATACTCACAGACCGTACAGACGGCCAAAAGATTCTGACAGAAACCTTACCCCATTAAATAAACAAATAGGAGATATACTTAGAGAAGTGGGTCATCTGAATCTGTTTCTAGAACTATATCGTCCTAAGAGAGCAAATGCTATTATGGGTAAACAAGTCGAGGCTTGATGTAACTATCATCGAATCTGCGGTCATCATACTGAAGATTGCCAACAATTGAAAAGAGAAATCGAAGCCTTGATTCAAAGGGGTCATCTGTTGGCCTATGTGAAAGATTCTCGGCCACATAACAACAAAAGAAGTCCTCGACGAGATGGCTTGAGTTTAGATGACTCGTTCCATAATAAAAGGCCAAATACTAAAGAAGGTCGTGAAAAAAAGATTGCTCAACACACCCTGAACACCATTGTTGGATGTTTTGCTGGAGGGGGAGAAACCAGGTCGGAAAGAAAGAGGTACGCCCGAACAGTAATGTACATTGATCAAAAATTCCAAGAGGAACCAGAGGCTAACATCAACATAGTTAGTTTTTCAAAACAAGATGTTGTGGCAGTGCTAGCTCACGAAAATAACCTTATGGTTATAAAGGTTCAGATAAGGGATTGAAGCATGAAGCAAGTATTGATAGATCCTGGGAGTTCAACTGACATACTCTACTGGGATGCTTTCAAAGAAATGGAACTCGACACGTCCGAGTTGTTACCTTTCAAAGGAAGCCTAGTATGATTCTCGGGAGAGCGGATGTAGGTGTTAGGAAATTTACCACTGCCGACCACTTTCGGCATCTCGGTCAATGCAAAGACAGTCCGAGTAAGGTACATGATATTCAATGTTGATTAACCTTACAACATCATCATCGAAAAACCATCCTTCAATGCCTTGGAAGCAGTGCTTTCCATTTTTTACCTCACCATGAAATTCCCACTAGGTAATGGCCATGTTGGAATAGTCAGAGGCGATTAAGGCCTGATAAGAAAGTGTTATAAGGAAACTCACACTTAACTTATTATTCCGAACATTCCCCCTCAAGTGTGACTCCACAATGTTTCCCCTCAAATGGAAAATCTTTTGTCCATATACATTTGTACCGTTGTTGACACATCTTCCTGGGCATTTTGATACACCTCTTCTTAGGAATTTCGATTTCAACAGGACACTTCTTCTTGGGAATTTTGATACAAGTAAGTCGGCCTCTTTATTTGAACCAAAATATTTGATACCATTTGTTAGGTCATGAGAAAGAGTATCAACATTGGGCTAAGAGAAATACACAAGTGAGAAAGATACCACATATTCATCCAAAACCTTAAGGTAATAGGTGTGTGGGTTCTCCCACTTATAAATGCTCAAGTCTCTACATTTATAATCAATGTAGGACTCCAACTCACACTTGACTTATTATTTTTAACATGGTTAACAAGATATAGATGGTCCGATATTGAAAATTAGAGTCGGTGTTCATCCACTCAGTTGAGAAGTATCCTTTGTAGTGTGCCACTTGTGAATTATGATATGGGAAGTTGGTGGTGGACCTCCAGAAGTCCAATAGTTTAAAATTTTGAATTTCTATGTCAGTTGGTTAGTTTAAAAGATGTGGACAGTTCAATGTTTAAAATTAGAGTCGGTGTTAATCCTGAGAAGGACAAATTCAGTTGAGAAGGGCCATTTGTAGTGTGACACTTGTGAATTATGATATATGAAGTTAATGGTGGACCTCCAAAAGTTCGATCATGAAAGTTATGGATTTCTATGTCAGTTAGTCCATTATACAAATGTGGAAGAATCGATGTGTAAAATTAGAGTCGGTGTTCATCCATTGAATGAGAGATTTGTAGTTTCGGGATTAGCCTAAGAGGGGGTGAATTAGGCCTTATAAAGTTTTTTCGGTTATTTTATCGGTGGATGAATTTTTGTCGTCTAAGTACTTAGGTTATGAAAGCGATAAAGCGGAAAGTAAACGACACCAAAAATTATCCTGGTTCCCTTCACAAACCGAAGGTAGATCCAGTCCCCTTACACCTTGTAAGAGATTTTATTATAGTTTTAGATTGTATAACATATCACACCATAACCGGTGAAGCCTACTTTCTAACAACTATACAACAACCAAGTGTGCAAGAACAATCCTCTTGCAACACCAACCCTTGTGTCCAACAATCCTGGATCACAAGTCAATTATCAAATAATTCTTTAAGTTTGTTTTTGAGAATAAGATGAAAGATATAATATCAATCCTTAATTGATCTTCTCCTTAAATCAAAATCACTTCAGAATATCAATACAAGTGTTCAAAGTTTTGAATATGCAATGGTATGAACAAAATATGAACAAGTATGAACACTCTGTAAAATATTTGAAAATATTTGAAATAAGTGAATTTGATTGACTAAGATTTTTGAAAGTTCTAGGAGGTGTTTTGCATTTTGAAATTTTCAAAATATATATCTTTTAAAACACCCATTCAAATGGGTATCAATGTTTATGAAAGAAACAATGAAAAGGTATAACATTTAAAAAAATATTTCAAATGAAAAGAAAATCATTTTTCAAAATTCGTACAGTGTTAACCGGTTAACCAAAAGGGGTAGCCGGTTAACGCCTTAAACGTTAACTGAGAATTTGAAAATTTTGAACCGTTAACCGGTTAACCCATTTGGTTAATCGGTTAACACTGTTAAAATTCAGAAAAATACTTAATTTTAAAGTGTTAAACCATTTCAAAAATTATTTTAATTAATGTATGCAATATGCTAACATAAGGTAATATTATTGAACACTTGTATATCAATTAAGAGGTGAGTTTTGATATACCTTAATTTTGTGTCCAAGTCTTGAAAACTTATGATCATTTGCATATGGAGCTTGATTCACACAATGTCATTTCCATTGATGATGCATATCCTTGTACTTAACCTCATTGAAAACTTGTGACTTTTTGCAATCATGGAACGGACTCGAAGTTTGTTGTCTTCATCAAAATCTTGAGGTTGAAGCATGCTTCTACAAGATTCAGGTGAGAATACCATTTGTAGTGTGACACTTGTAAATTGTGATATGGGAAGTTGTTGGTGGACCTCCTGAAGTATGATCGATGAAATATTTGAATTTATATGTTAGCTAGTATGTTATACAAGATGTGGATGGTCTTATGTTAAAAATTGGAGTCGGTGATCGTCTAGTGAAGAAAATGGTTAGTTTAGAAGTACCATTTGTAATGAGATACTTGTGAATTGTGATCTAGGAAGGTGATGGTGGATCCCCGGGAGTCCGAACGTTGAAGTTTTGAATTTTTAGGCCAGTTAGTCTGTTATACAAGATGTGGATGGCCCAATGCTTAAAATTACACTCAATGTTCGTTCAGTGAAGGAAAATGTCAATTGAAAAGTACCATTTATAGTGTGACACATGTGAATTGTGATTTGTGAAGTTGATGGTAGACCTTTGGCAGTCCACTCAGTGAATATTTTGTTATTTTATGTCATTTAGTCCATTATACAAGATATGGAAGGTCTGGAGTTGAAAATTAGAGTCGATGTTCGTCAAGTGAAGGAAAGAGTCGGTTGAGAAGTATCTTTTGTAGTGTGACACGATGAATTGTGGGAAATAGATTGTGGACCTCCTAGAGCATGAACATTGAAATTTTTTAATTTCTATATCCGTTAATCTATTATACAAGATGTGGACAGTCTAATGTGTAAAATTAAAATCGGTGTTCGTCTAGTAAAGGAAAAATCGATTGAGAAGTATCATTTGCAGTGAGACACTTGTGAATTGGGATTTAGGAAGGTGATGGTCAATATCTAGAAGTTTGATCATTGAGTTTTTTTTTCTATGTCAGGTTGCTCGACAGTGGGTTTTGTTGAGCCGCAATGAACATATCATACCTCCACACCTCGACTCATATTTCCAACTTGAACGACATTGTCTACACTGTTTAGTTGAGAGGCTCCTCCGAACTTGAACTTGCAATTCTCTGGCGATCCCCACTACATCAATTTCTACCCATAATAGAACATAAACTTGCTATTATTTTTTCATTTTCAATTACAATACCTTTTTTTTTCTAACGTTATAATAAACTTAGCATGTTTTGGTAAAAAAGTTTAAGAGTGTGTTTGGATGGAGCATTTTAATGAGGGAAAATAATTTTTCTGAGAAAATTTGAAATGATTTGATCAAAATACATTGTTTGGATAAAAAAAATATGGAGAAATGTTAAAATGATGTAAATTTATGGAGTATTTCATTCATTTTGAATTTAAAGAATTTAAAATGACACCAAAAAGTAAAGAATTTCAAATTAATTCTCAATTCTATATAATATAAATGATAAATTGTTTATTATTAATTTTTTAAATTTTGCAAGATGGTCCTCATATTTTTTGAAAATTTTAAATTCACCCCCAAAATTTTCAAAAAATTGCAAATTAATCCCTAATAATGTTCAAATTTTCCAAAATTGCAAATTAGTCCCTATTTTCATATTTTAAATTTGACCCAAAAGTTTAAAAATTTATGAAAATTGTCTTAAATTTTTTACATTGAATCATTTTAATATTCAATCCAAACAAAAAAATTTAAAAATAAATAAATTTTAATTGATCATTTGAATTGCTTAGAATTTTAAATTCCCTAAAAAATTTCAATTTCCTCATCCAAACACACTCTAAAAGCAGATAAAAAAATTTTGCTGTGATAAACTTAACATAAAAGTCCTTCTTCTTTTTTTATACAACCAAATTGTATTGAATTCTCCTTTTATTGATTCCCTTTATTAGGTAAGTTTTTAAGTAATCTATTGTTTTGAATGGTTGTAACAAAGTAGCAATGGCTTGTATTAAGTTTAAGTTACTCATGTAATGTAGTAGGTTCTAGTATGACAAATATAATAGTGGCTTGTAAATGTAAGCATTTTATAAAAGAGGTTTGGAAATTGTTTTGTATATGCATAATCTTGTTCATATTAGCTTAGTTAGTATAACACACCCCTATATATCTTATATTTTAATGAGTAAATAGTAGTATAAATTTCAGAATAGCACACCCATTTAATAAAGATAATCTTTAGTGACTTTTGAGTTTATGTACATTGGAAACTAAAAACACCATTTAGTTTTGTGACATATAATTTTATAAGACGAGACGATTATTTTGAAACAAGTTCACAACATATATTTTCTTTTGGGTTTATATTTCCTTATTATTTATTTTTAGCTTAGGATAATGTGATATCCATCCGTTTTTGGTTTAAACTAATTTACTTGTTGTATTATTAACTCGTTTTAGTCAATTATAATAGCTTTAAATCATATTTGCACAGTTTTTAGTAATAACCATTTAATATGATACAAATTACAAAATCTATTGCAAAATGCTCTTTTATACATATACATACCAAAATTGTATTGTAAGGAAAGTCAATTGAAGTTTATACAAGTCAATTGCTAAGTGATACAAATCATTTGCTAAGTGATACAATTAGTAATTAATAGTACATTATAATAGATTACATAAAACCAGGCTAATTTGATAATTGTACAAAAAAATTATTACAATTTAGTATTAAGTATTAGAATCCTACCTATTATCTATATTCTAAAGTTCCTTTATGTTTCCACTTTTCACAATTTAGTATTAGAGTCCTACCTATTATCTATATTCCAAACTTCCTTTATGTTTTCCACTTTTCAGTCACCCCAATCCATATGTATAATTTTTATTGATATTGAGAGTTATTTCCGATCTAGAATTTGTTCCCTCAACTTTAAAAAATCGATGGTCAAAATATATTCAAAAAATTGTGTATATGTCATTTATTTTATAGCATATTTTTAGGGAAAGAAATCATTGCACAGACATATCAATTTCATTAGATCTTCTTTCCATTATGTGTTTGTATTTGATGATCTTATTAAGAATAAATTAGACATTAATTATTTTTGGCACTGTCTTTCTTAGAGGATTTTGGTTCTTGTCCCCCTTTATTTTTGTATTAATTTTCCTCTTTCTTTAATATAGTTTTTTGGTTTAAAAAAATGGGACAATTTCTCTATCCACCATAAAAAGTTGGGTAATGTACATTCCTCAAATCAAATAATATCATATCATTTTATTGTATTTATTTAATAGTTCAAATTTTTTAGATTTCTAAAACAATTTCAATGCAAATTACATTATGAATAACTCTACTCAACTTTTTGAGGTGAATAGATAAGAATTCCCATTAAAAAAACATGTTTAATCTTCCTTACGAAGACTTTACATTTTTAATAAATGGTATTTAAGATTTTTTTTAAATAAACAGAAGAAAAAAAATGAAAGGTGAACACTCATTGGAAATGAAAACAACTGTTATTTAATTGGGATAAATATGAAATTATTTAAAAGAATTCAAGGAACAGCCATTAATTCAATTGGGATAAATATGAAATCAATTAAAAATATGGGCACACACACATAGATGCTTCAAAAGTTGGATGGATAACTCCAAGTCCAACTTAATTAAATTGACAACTAAGAATTCACCAAAATTATTCAGTACATGCTAGTTAGTATGTAGTAGTAACCAACTTATGGGAATAAAGTCTTATAAGGATATATTTTATTTTATCTTTTTTTTTATGTTGTTAAAATGTATTCTAAAGGCATAAATTAACATTTAAATATAAAATAAATTTAAAAAAAAAAATCATGCATTTTTGTAATTAAAAATTGATTAAAAAAAATCAATATAAACTTTCTAATAATTTCTTAACCGATGTCATAACGAAACGATACGTGTTAGCATTGTTTTTTAAAGAAAATTCTACAAAAAAAAATTATTTTTTCTGATAAATATTTTCTTTTATATTTTTATTTATCTCAATCATTTAATTTTCTAAAATATCAATATAATATTTATTTATTTATTCCAATAATTTATTTTAAATTCTTATATAATTACTCTACTATTTATTATTATTGATATCTTTAAAAAAAATGAAAAGTAAAAAATAATAATTATTGTGAAAGTGAAAGAGAAATGAATGAACAACATTGATTTATTATTAATTAAATGGACACTGACCGAGTAGTTGCCATTAATGTTGTTTATATTTGGCAAGGAATACAGAATAGTACTCTATAAATAACTATATTGAGTACATTGGTTTGGAAGCCATCAATGTGAGGGAGGCGGAAATAAATGGATGGGGAAGGTTGGAAGATGGCAGTTGGAATGAATTAAGAGCTCCTTGTAAGGAGTATGGTTGAAATGAAGGGTCACTGTCGTTGAATAATCTTTTATGTTCTTCTGTTTTTGAACCATGCATCTTTTATGATAATAATTAAGCAATTTTATGTTGCAAGGAAATCAAAGTATAAAAAAACCAATAAAACAAATACTATTCCGATTTATAAACAAATAGATAAATGTCACATTTATTAAGAAATATAATTAGGTATATTTAATTTTCTTGATTTCATACGAAAGACATAACATAATTATTAGTATATTTTCAATTAAATTATCTTCTACTAACAATATTAAATAATTAATGCAATGATACTTTTGGAATAAAAGCATTAAATGCACATAGATTTGCTGATATTTGCTTATATTTAAGGCCAAAAAATCCAGAAGTCTTTTGTTTATGCATAAGGTCGGAGGGAGTACATTTTAGGATACTATAAGGGATAGGTGTTAAAAAATAGCGTCACCCTATCTTTTCTCTAGAAGAAAAAGCAATACTATATACTGCCTCTGTAACGATTTATAAACAAATTTGACTTTTTTGGTACATTTAAAAATTAATGTATTCAGCCTATATATATATAGTTCTAGCCAAATTTGGTTAGAAAATCAAAGGTGTTAGCCTTCCCCCATCTGAGCAAGGAGAGTTACATCGACTATATTGTGTAGTATGTTTGGGGATTTGAGAGCAATGATGCAGAAGCAAGTCTCAAGAAGAATTTAGGGTCCTTTGGTCTTATGCGGTTATAGATTCATGAATGTTTGTAACCTTTATCATCATTGAATGCTTTGAAGGTTTCATAACGGCAGACATTGATGTGCCGAAAACCGTTACGACCCTTTTGATGCTCAATAAGTAATTACCCGGATGATGGGTTGTGGATGTGACTTCCCGACCTGCTGAAGGCGGTTTGTATTATGACAATTGGCCCGATTAGTGTAAGACTGGACCAGGTTGTAGGAGCTCATTCGACATTCCTTCTGCTCTTGGAGAATTTAACTCTCATCATGCCCTATCCAGCTATAGAGCTCGACTCCTAAAAATCTTGGGTATGAACATAAGCCCCCCGTGCATTGTTCATATTTCACGGGTATAGTGCTCGGTAATACCATGAGCCCATATATATTTCAGATCAGTCAGGCTGTATAATCCGAAATTTAATACAGGCCTTTGAGCAGTATTACCGAAAGGTATTATCCTTTAGATTTCTCAGGATTATGATGTCTTTAATGCTTCATGATCACCTAAGCCTCTAGATATTCTTGAACGTTGACCTTCCTATTTAAAATTGATTTTTCTCCTTTATTTTTCCCACACTTATTTCTCTTACTCACTTCAAGCTTCCATATCCATCCTCCCTATTCAGGTATCTCTCTTGCTTTAACCCTTTTATTCCTTTTATTTTTACAACAATGGTAATTATTAGGGAGTGTGATAATGAGGGGAGAATCGTTCACAGAAGCAATGAAGAAAGGAGAAAACTTTGGGAAGAATATACTCGTTCATTAGATGACCCTCTAGGAATAGAAGAACATAAGCAAATTGTGAATAAGTTTTCTGACAAGGTTCTTTATTCTGAAAGTGACTTTGATTATGACTCTTCAGGTTCTGTGGAAATTGTCGCTCCTTTTGACTCTGAAGCCATGGGCTATAAGAATAGTGTTGTTGATTACGCTGATATTATAATTATCCGCTCTTTAAGGAAGATATCCTCCACTGGCTCAGAAGATAATGTTCTCCTTTAGGCTTGCCTCCCATAAGAGTGAGTTTGTACTCTTCGGCCCAAGAATGACTATGAGGATTTATTTTATTTTTACCCTATTATTCTTGAGGACTTTGATGTCCGGATACCATTCACGGATTTTGAAGTTGATGTGCTAAAGACCGTTAACATCACCTCGTCTCAACTACGTCACAATGGATGGGGCTCTATTAAGGCCTTTGAACGTGTGTGCGAAGTTTTATTTACTACTCCCACTATTAATTTATTCTTCGCTTACTTCGAAGTGAAAGGTGTCGATAACCAGAATTGGATTTAAGTCAGTGGGATTCCTTGGAGAAGCTTTATCCAAACTTATGCTTCCAACTATAAGAACTACAAAGACCGCTTCATTAAAGTTCATAGTAGACCAATGTGTCCTCGGGTTCTATACGCTTCAGACGAGCATCCTCGCTTCCCTCATATTGGACAAAGGACCCATTGTTCATCATCGGGTTTGACTACGATAAATTAACTTAAATCAAGACCAAACCCTTGGCTTTTTTGGATTCTTTCCGTATAATGAAAGTTAGGGAAGTACTTCCTTTATCTGACGATCAATTTCTTCTTTTCTTGGGTAATCTATTTCCTGGTATTGTTTTTGATGCCTTTTGTTTTATTACTAAACTTTTTCGTTTTTGCAGACAAGATGATTGATTTATCCATTCTTGAGAAGAGGAAATTGATGAAGAATGCATGGGAAGCTCGTAAAGGTATTAGAGGTCCCTCTGAATCCAAATCAGATGTGGGTGGGTTGGAGACCCATGCTCCTAAATGACCAAGAGGAACGGGTATGAAATCCCTTCCCGCCAAGGATGAATCTCAACATTTGATAACTCCTAACCCGGAAGATACTTCACATGCAGATCTAGAGAAATTAAAGGTTCTCTCAGATGAAAATACTCATCAGGCCAACCTAGAAATTATCTCTTTAATGCAAGGTCCCGATGGAAGTTTTATACCAAGTGAATTCAAGTTTTTGTCCAATGACCTTGACGACTTCAGATTTCTTCGTGACAATCTTAATGCGACTGAAGACGTTACCAAAGCTAAATCCATTTGCAAGCAGAAAATTACTCTGAATATCAGTTCTTATCTGATGAGATATGCAGTTCTGGCTCGAGGTTTATTCGAGCTAACTGCCAGTCCTGAAAAAGTTGAGTTCAAGCTCAAAAGTGAAATCTCCCAATTGAAGGATGCTCAAAAGACTCAATATGAGAAATTTGTTGATTTGGAGAAATCCATAGCTGAAGAGAGGAAGCAAAAAGATGTTTTAAATTTAGAGTACAAGTCGGCCCTATCTAAATTTGTCGAGAAATTGAAACGAGATGAGGACTTATACACTGAACTTCTGGCCTATAATATTGTGCTAATGGCTTCCAACATTGAACTTAATGATTCCCTTAAGATGGCTCAGATTGAAATTCTTTTTGCTGGTGATGAGGCCTTCGATAGAGCTAAGAAGAAAGTTTTATGCCTTTACCCTAATATAGATTTGAGAAAAGTGGATTACTTCAAGATGGTGAAGGACGGCCACCTCGTGGAGATGACTGACCTGACAGAAGATAACCTGGAAGAAGCCCCAATCACTGGTTCTGATAACGCATTTGATGTCCTTCATTGAGATCTTTTTTATTTTATATCTGTAGTTTTCAGCATGGGAATGCAATAGCTTCCTTTTTTCTTCTTTTTTTTAATATTCTGGCCTCCCGACTTTTTGGATTCGTAATGAATAATATTCAGTCATGTTAAGGCCTTTAAGTTATGTTTCTGCTTTATATTTCTTAAAGATATTATTCACATGTACAACTCTTCTGCGCATATATATAATAGCCCATTTGGCACTTTGAGTCAAAATTGGCTTAAAGTGGTTGATCATGACCTTTCTGGCCTTAAAAAGCTATTAATTAGTAGGATCGTGCACAACCCCCGCCATCAATGATGAGGTACCTGGTGGACGATTTATGGAAGACGAATCCTCGTCCATGTAGGAACAAGTTTCAATGACATAGGAAGTGTCATAGGATTGTCAATGGTGTTCTCCTAAGGGTAATTTCACGCCTTCCCATTCCTTACTTTTTGACTAGGCGATACAGACAAGGGATTTATTCCCTATAAAAACTACCATCAACTTTTACTTACAATCACGTAATATTTTTTCATAAGTACTTCTTAAAAAAAATTGCGGTCAAGAAAGTGACCTAGAAGGTGAAGAAGGATGATCCAAATGCTGGAACATCTGTTGAATCATCAACTGGGGCAATTTTGAGTGGGAAACAATTTGTGACAAAGATAAAGTCTCTCTCTAACATTCATGCTCAACAACATGTTTTTGATGAAAATGTTGATGAAGGTTGGGTTAACTTTCTTAATTCAGGAGGCTGGAGAGATTAGCCAGCTCCAAGGAGAGAAAGTTGTGCTTTATTTCCATTTTGATTGTTCCTTTGTACGGATGTTGATGATTTCCTAGCCTTTAGGCCTTTTTTATTGTAACATACAATGTTTTAACCCTTCAGAGGCATTTTATATTACATGTTGTTTGTTTTCAGAAAAATATTTGTATGTATATATTAACCTCGTAGCGACTTAAGTCAAGGTGTCTTGAATGGTCGATTATGGGATACCGGGTATTATTTTTGCTTAGTTTAATTTCTAAGACTTGCATTCACTCGGTAATCGGCTCTGCATAAGCAGCCCTGAGCGTGAAGCTCTTGAATGCTTTTGAGTTTCACGACCAAGATTGTCTAGTATGTACTCGAGTTGTTAGAGACTTTTGACGCTCGTTTAGCCACTTATCTTGAAGCCACAAGCTTCTCTATAAACTTGTAGGTTTTAGATGTTGTCGTTTAGTCATTTGTAGGTACTAAAATACTAATTCGGCGATGGGTCATCTATGTACGCGAGACATGGTTTTGCTTTACTAGGATTTTTCCCACAGTCTGCTGAAGTATTTGAATGAGGTCTTTCTCAATAAGCCCCGGGCGTAAACCTTTTTCGGGCTCTTATGATATCCAGAATCTCCAAGGTGACTGACTATGTACTTGGTTGTGCTTGTGTAAGAGACTTGGTTTTGGCTCTTGCGAGTATTTTGGAAGTGCTTTTACAAGCCCCGAATCTATCCTTGAGGAACATAAAGTCTTTAGGGAAACCTATGTACACACAGATGTAATCAACGTGTATATAGGAATTTCTCAACCCAACATGGATTTAATCAACACGTTTTGAGGGTGAACTATGTACACTGATGTAATCAACGTGTGTATAGTTTTATCAACCCTGCACGGACCTAGTCAACATGCTTATGGGTGACCTATGAACATGGATGTAATCGACGTGTTATAGGATTTTTTTTATACCCTGATAGGATCTAGTCAACATGCTAATGGACGACCTATGAACACAGATGCAATCGACGTGTTATATGAGTTTTTCTACCCTGCACAGAGCTAGTCAACATGCTTATAGGGTTTAAAGATGAATTACAATCCCATGATCCGGATACCTGTAAATCAAACTACAAAATTCATTAAGACCTGGTGCCTTATTAAAAATCCTCGTATACTAAGGGAAAAGAGTGCAACCCGGTTTCTTTATATTTATTCATTAAACATTACACACATCGTCTAAAATCCTATTTGATCCTTAAGAGTATCATAACTTAGACATCCCTACTCCCCTAACCGATCCTATCAGTTCAAAGGGAATATCTTATGCGTCCTTATTCTTCAGGTGGCTCTGCCCAACCAGTGGGCTGGATGATTTCATAAGCAATACTGAAACTTTTAGGAGCGGTGTAGGTTACTAGGAAATCGAACTTGCCACTTGGTTGTCCCAAAGTATCATATATCTTGTCTATTTGGATTTTCTTCTTATCCTTACCAGTCTTGCCCAAATAACGCGCCTTTGATATTGTATGCCCTCCTCGCAACACCATTTCATTCCCTCTTATGCTTTTGATAATGGTTGAGTGAGCTACAGGACTGATCATGGAATTATCTTGATTGGCAATATACTTCATCTTAAGACTGGTTGATGTTATGCCCCAAAGATAATTCATTAAAATGGTATCGTTTTCCTGGAGCATGTGTCTCATCAGCCCGAACACTAATTGAGAGTCAACTTGCATCATGGGGTGAGCTGTCTCATTTTCCTCTGCCGATAATATCTTATTAATAAAGGTGTTATGTTTCACATGATAACCTTGATCCCGTAAATTAAAACATAGAGAAAATGCTTATGTTAGCTTTTCAACGTTGGGGATCCCAATTCTATCTGGGATCCTTATGTTGAGAATATTTCCTTTTACAACCGCATACATCTTTTCCTCGTCTCTTTTATCAAGAATTTTCAAGTGAAGTACCCGCCCCGATATTTCTTCAGTGGGCTCAACTTCTAGGTCTTCATGCATACAAATTTTTACCATATGAACCTTAAGGTTTGTTTTGACACTTATCTCACTTTGAGGCTCTTTTTCTTTAAGTTCAGGATGCCTTTATAACACTTTCTTGCCAGCCCCTGATCACCTTTGACTATTCCAACCCGACACTCAGCGAGCGGGAACTTCATGGTGAGTTATAAGGTTGAGAGTGAAGCTTTAAAATCATTGAATGAAAGTCTTCCTATGATAATGTTATAGGGTGAGGCATCATTGACAATGAGATATCTGTCACGAACAATTTTTGCATTGTCTGAGTTACCGAAAGTAGTCTATAATGCCAAATGTCCAAGTACTTGTACCTGCTCCCCTAAGAATCCTAAAATATTCCCTTTAAATGGTAAGAGCTCGGTGGTATCAGGCCCCATTCCGCATAAGTCATCCCAGTACAACACATATGCTGAAATCTGGGGGTCTATTAGCTTTCTTTTAACACTTCAGTCTCTGATCAATACCTTTATGACCATAAGATCATCTTTATGAGCCAAGACTCATGGACCGTCCTTTTTAAAAAGGTAATCATCCTGGATCTTCACTCAGTTTCTCTGGTAGAGATTGCTAAGTGTGCATGATCTCCCTTGCATATCTCCTCCTATTTGAACTAATATCAACCCCGCCAGCAAAACCTCTGGCTATGGTGTTTAGTATGTACACCCTTCTAACCCCACATAAAAATCAACATATTTAGATTAAATAAATCAGAGTACTCAAAGAAGGTGTCCAATTTTCTTCATAAATCATCAATTCAGGAATATTTCATTAAAAAAACATTTTCTCAGAAATCAAAACTTCGCAGCGGAATCATATAATCAAAATATTTTCCTCTTATTTCATTAAAATATAAAGACCTCTTGGTCAAAGTCAACATTCATCATTTAGCTCAATGCAACACATAATAACTCATATACTCATCCTAACAAAGTGACAATTAATCATATAAGTGTTTTATTCTCCCGATGTTACATCTATCAGAGAAAGACACCGAACACTTTAGAATTAAGCTAAACAGCTTCCAGCTAAGACTTCACACACCACAAACTCATCTCGGATATCTACACGTTATCCATGTAGAGGCAACATTCAAACAGGCAGGGTGAGTAATCATAAATTATTATATGAGATATAAGAAATAGATATCGTATGTATAAAAATTAAATCACTACAACATAACGATCATACTTCACACTCAAAATAATAACAACATCATATTCATCATAAAACGGCATACTCTAATAATTAATCATATAATTCACTTATCACCAAACATCATACGATTCCACAAACAATGCAAATGCAACATCATATGGATTCATGCATGCGGTACCGAAAAACATCATTGATGACTCCGTCATCGTTATCTTCAAAGATCCCCACCAATAGGATCGATTCCCGCTTGGAACCAGAGCACGTCATCATTTGTACTTAATCCATACAATGGGATTAATTCCATCACTGGACATTATCGTCCTACAATTCTTTACTGGATTATCGTCCTGCAAAACGTCACTGGACTGTTCGTCCTAAACAATGCTATGAATGCATGATGTGTAACAACAATTAAATACAACCACGCCTAGTCAAAATGCATCATCATTCATCAAGATATCATCATGTATCTCATAAAACATCTTAATCGTCATGATCATCATAAACATCCTAATCCTCATAATTATAATATTCTCTTCACATACCTCATATACACATACAGTATAGATAACACATCATCAATCATCAGATCATCATATCCTTTTCGCATACTTCATGTATACATACACATCATAGACAACACATCATCACTCACCAAATCATCGCATTTTCTTTATATAGCATCATATATACATACAATCATAGTTAACAGACTGTCATTTCATCATAATAAACACTAAGCAATTTACTTCAAAACATCATCATAGCATTTTATATATGAAAGTACGCACACATAATTTATTCGGCATGTAATCTCGTCACTTAATTTTTACTACGCAATCACTGGATAATCATAACATATACCTCATGTTATTTTACTAAATTGTCGAACGTTTTTACATATATCTCACACATCAACGACATGTAAAACCGAGTCGCGGTTTGAACACTAAAGTCACATATATCACATAATTTATACACATACCACACATAAGTCATAGTCAACACAATTCATAACACATATCAATGTTCTTTCTCAGCAATTCAGAATCTACGAAGCGAGGTCTCCCACTGTAGATTCCCACTAAAATATTGTCACTTTGATTTACCAACTTCCACCTAAATTCTAATACAACTACTGATCAATTTACCTGTTACCTCACTAAAATATAATTCATCGTGATGATTCTGCAGCCAGTTAAAATTATTGATACTTACTTATTATTATTCACGTAGTGCCTATTATTCTCTTTTTAATCTCAAAGTTTACTATAATTTATAGTTAGGAATTATGTCTTAGCATAAAAATATGGTTTAGGAAAAATATACCTAATGGAATTAAAAACACATAAATAAAAATATACAAAATTTCATGTGGCACCTGCCACCCACAACTCCTAAACATGACGCTGGCCACATGACTAGTGGAAGCCGTCACTCCCTCCCCATATAATTAGTGGCGCAAGCCACTTCACTATGTGGCGCCAGCCACTTCTAAGTGGCACCCGCCACCCAGTCACCAATCATAGGGGTAGCATTCTCCACCCTAGAAACAATGGGTTTCCTTACCCTGGTATAATACGATTTAACCCGGTATTCCTCAGAAAATTCAATATAATTTCAGCAGTCAATAATCCCAGTTATTTGTTTCTAATCCTCTACCGATTCTCACCAAACTTATCATACTCATCTAATTGTGATTGTCAGTTAAACTCAAACAATCCAACAATATATATCATTCAAAATCAGTCATATTATCAGCAATGATATACCGACAAAATCAATAAAACCTCGACTTCTCATCAAAACACAAAATTCATCAAATTCGTCATAGATTCCCATAGACCCTAACAATCCCAAATCATCCACATAGAAATCTAAACCTTATATCAACTACAATGAAAATTAATACTCCCCATACCTTAGATGTCGAACTCTGAATTCTCTTTCCTTGAGGTCTTCGAGAAACCTCCAAGTCCTCGTCTTTCTCCCTTCGTTCCTAAGAACATTTTCATAAAATACGATCGTTTTCCAAAAATCCCCCAAAATCTGATTTTATATTTTCCTCCTTTACCCTCTTGGACCTCATTTACATTATTCTATTATCATTTAAAAATAATTCCGGTTAATCACTTATTTCATCAATTTACACCACTCTCACCATAAACACATCTTACATCGTAATATCTCGCCAAGTTCACCGATAAATCCCGAATATTTATTATAAACCAATTAAATAAATATTCTAATTATTTTTGGGGTGTTACAACTCTCCCCCACTTAGAATATTTTTCGTCCATGAAAATTCATCCAATATGACTACTCCAACTACTTATTCCATCTGACTAATCAACTCTCGACTCAGAAAGACAACTCAACCTATAATACAACCCATAACTCATAATACCACGGTAACAACGATACGAATACTACACAAGTAATACACTTGACAACTAGCATCACAACACAAGACAATACCCAACTCATGAATTAGATGATTGAAGAATTAGAACACAACAACATAGGAACACACAACTCCAACACGACATTGATACAATCGACTCCAACACCGTTGTTACTCACATACAAGCAATTGTACTATGCCACGTGTTTGTTGCGCACTCTGGTTACCTGTAAGGTAGTAACTCCACCAAGTTCAACTTCCAACTCTCAATTATCATCAACACAACTACGATTTAACCATCTGTTAATAACACGTCCCTCGAGAATCATCTTAAACACACAACATCATTACAACAACATAAGGTACAAGGGTCCAACAAATTCCGACAAGATAACTCATATTCTTCACTTCTAACTAATTCAACATACTGAATCCTCGATCTCTACTCATACCGACACAATTCTTCATAACTTCGTATCTGAATCAACACAACCAAACAACTCGTCCTTACCAACCAAAAATTCCACTTGCAATTCAATTCTCACATTACCCAGGACTCAACTGTGAATTTCCATACTACTCATTAATCAAATCTCAACCTCATGATGTCATCCTATAATCCAACTAATATTCTTATATACTAATCTTCATCGACAAATCAAACAATCCACAAACCCTCGGCTTGACTTCAACCAATTCAACGTACAAACTATACTAGTTGGCACGACATATTTATCCATCAATTATGATTATGTATATTATAAACAATAGATTAAGGGTGATCATTTCCTCAATTTATCAATAGACATCCGACAACCATAACGGTGGTATAAATTATCATTACCCAACGCAATAGCGTACTTCAGCTCGTGCCCCAAATTTCGTAAGCATAATGCTCCGTCAACCCTTTAAGGCTTATCAACATCGTCCTAGCCTATTTAATTCCGACTTCGTCAATCATTCCATACATCCAAAATACATTACATAATCTCTCATACATGCTTGTAGCATAACAAAACTTCAAATATTCTTCTAACACTGGAGTCGCTACAACATCAAGCATAATCCAATTCGGTTCGTTCCTAATTACAACATTCATCCAAGTTAAAATTCTTAACAACTCTAATCAAACATTTGTATTCCTCTCAACATTACCATCATCTAACATCGGCACTTTAACCATCCTCATTTGACATAAATCGCATCCCTATAAATTTTTTCTGATACTGTCGCATTCTTTCTAATACCATCATTTAATTTTTTATCAACATTTTCATCTTTCCAAATTTTCAGCAATATTTGCTCAACTTCGAACACAATTATCTCTTCCAATAAAGACTTCCCAATCACAAAATTATATTCCAAAATGAAGAGGATTCCATGCAGATTCCATAACTTCAAGAATCACTTGAATCCGACTCACGAGTAAAAAGTTATCCTCCTTGCAATGGGACTTATCAATAATTCCCGTATGCAGAATTTTTCAAAAAATCATCAGCAACAACTATTAAAACACACTTATCTCCCTCTTCACAAACCTTTTGAAGGTAAATCTTATATGAAAATTGCAGGGAATTTTATAAGATTTTCAAAAAGTCCAGAATCACTTTAATCAGAATTATGAGTAAAAAGTTATGCCCCTTTTTCTGACAGCTGCTCCAGATTACAAAAATCAGAATTTTAGATTGATGAGCATCAGTTTCATCTCTCTCCCTCTTGCTTCCAATATCTACCAACAATATTTGTTCTTCATCCAACGACAAAATTACTCGACTTTAATCCGACTGAACTCAAGGCATATTAATCTACTGACTTGATCCGTCAACTTATCACTTCCATTGGAATAATTTCTTATTCTCAAATAATTCCTCATCCATAATCTACGCACATCTCAAACTCGAACGACACGAATTCATGAGTCCATACCCTTGTGGGTCCGCAACAACATCACTTCAACAACCTTGCACCCTTGCAATAAACATCAACTTGAACCAACTTCTACATTCTAATAACACGTTCAGGAGACAAGCCTTTCTTCCACTTAATTCAAACCAACACCTGCAGACAACAACTAGAAACCAACAAACAAGTACCGACAGTGTTTCACACACATGTCACACACTAAGGAATAAACGACATTAGACAACATTGGTCAGATCGATCTACTCTTATACCACTAATGTAACACCCTTCTAACCCCACATAAAAATCAACATATTTAACTAAAATAAATTAGAGTACTCAAAGAAGGTGTCACATTTTCTTCATAAATCATCAATTCAGGAATATTTCATTAAAATAACTTTTCTCATAAATCAAAACTTCGCAGCGGAATCATATAATCAAAATATTTTCCTCTTATTTCATTAAAATATAAAGACCTCTTGGTCAATGTCAACATTCATCATTCATCTCAATGTAACACATAATAACTCATAAATGCATCCTAACAAAGCGACAATTAATCTTATAAGCGTTATATTTCCCCGATGTTACATCTATCAGAGAAAGACACCAGACACTCTATAATTAAGCTAAACAACTTCCAGTAAAGACTTCACGCACCGCAAACTCATCTCAGATATCAGCATGTTATCCACATAGAGGCAACATTCGAACAGGCAGGGTGAGAAATCACAAATCATTATATGAGATATAAGAAATATAATTCATATGTATAACAATTAAATTACTACAACATAACAATCATACTTCACACTTAAAACAACAACAACATCATATTCATCATAAAACGTCATACTCTAAAAATCATATAATTCACTTATCGCCAAACATCATACGATTCCACAAACAATGCAAATGCAACATATATGGACTACTGCATGCAGTACCTAAAGACATCATTGATGACTTAGTCATCGTTATCTCCAAAGATCCCCACTAATAGGATCGATTCCTGCTTGGAACCAAAGCACGTCATCGTTTGCACTTAATCCACACAATGGGATTAAGGCCATCACTGGACATTATTGTAACGCCCTGATTTGATTTTCCCATTTGTTTTGTTGAGTCTTTAATTGATTTAATTGAGAATTGATTTGTTTGTAGAATTAACATGATTATGTGCTATGTTAATGTGATAAAATGTGAATATGTGTTGTGTTGGTGTGTTGGTGCGATTTTACTGTTTCGAGAGTTTCCGGGTAAAATTGATTAAGAGGGTATTTTAGACCTTTACTTTTAGTAATAAGTTAGAATTGTTTAGAATTGATATTTTGAGAGAAAATAATATTTTGGTTGGAAAAGAGATAAAATGAGTTAAGTGTAGAAAATAGAATTAGTTAGTAGTAGAAATAGAAATAGAATTGAGAGAGAGTTATAATAGAAAGTTGGTAAGAGAGATAGAGAAAAGAAAGAAAAGAAGAGAAAGAAAGAGGAGAGAAGAGAAAGAGAAGGAAAAGAGGAAAAGAGAGAATTTCTTCAAGACTGGTCCGCGGAGAAGAATCGAACGGGTAAGGGTGATAAACTTTGTTATTCTAAGATTGTATATGATTGTGTATGCTTGGGTTTTTGGTTTGAGTTGATTTTAGAGAGTTTTAAAGAGATGAAAATGTTAGGGTTTTGGTAGAAATTGTTAGAAATGGTGGATTAATCGGTTAGATGTTGTTATAATCGAAGCAAGAGGTTAGAAATGTGTGCTAGATCATGTTTGGATAGCTTGGGATGAGTTTGTGGGGTTTTGGAGTGGACTGTTGCGTAGCTGAGTTGCTGCAGAATTCGCAGTGCTCGCTCAGCGAGCATTTCCTCGCTCAGCTAGCGTTCCAGCACATTGCTCGCTCAGCGAGCGATTCTCGCTCAGCTAGACCTGGAATTTTGCAATTTTGTTTTATTTATAACTTTTGATTCGAGTATCCGTTTTAAGGGTTCCACATATTGATTCGAAGCTAAAAACATGTAGAATCTATTGAAGCTAAAATATGTAATTTTTAGCCGACTTTTTCCCGACTTTTCTGATAAAACGTAAATGAGTTAATTATGGAAATGTGGGTTTGCTATAATGTTGTGGCCATTGGGCAAGTGATTACTTTGCTTAAATTGTATGCATATGTATGTTAATGGTATGTGTTGAGTGCATAATTATGTTTTGAATAATGTATGCATTTTCAAGGATGTTTTGTGTCATTTTGCATGTAAGCATCATGTATGCATTCTTGTGGGTTCCTTGTGAATCCGTTGTAGCGTCGTGTGCTCATGTGGAGTGTGAGCGATGACTACAACACGATCGTGTACCCATGTGGGGTGTGAGCGATCGGATTGTGTGCCCGTGTGGGGTGTGAGCAATCCATAAACATCGTGTGCCCATGTGGGGTGTGAGCGATGGGTGATTAAGTTCACATTGATCGTGTGCCCGTGTGGGGTGTGAGCGATCGGATTATGTGCCCGTGTGGGGTGTGAGCAATCCATAAACATCGTGTGCCCATGTGGGGTGTGAGCGATGGGTGAGCAATCGGATTGTGTGCCCGTGTGGGGTGTGAGCAATCCTGAAACATTGTGTGCCCGTGTGGGGTGTGAGCAATGGGGGACATCGTATGCCCGATGGGGAGTTACTTTAGGTAACGAGCGATGATTCTATTTGGTTCCTGAGTGAATTTGCTGAATATTGAGTCGGTACCGCATTGCATCTGCATGAGTCGTATGTCGGTCTCTATGAGTTGCATTTTATACATTGTATGTATATGCTGAAATAAACATGATTGTGCATATGTTTATTTGGAATGTCATGAAATGATTAGTATGTGTGAAGGACATACTTGCGGATATATATATATATATATATATATATATATATATATATATATATATATATATATATGCAGGTTTGATATGTGTATATGTATGTGATTTATACATTGAATGTATATGTGTGATTTAAACATAGCTTGACGTATGTTTATGCGGAATGAATGTAAATGAAGAATAGACATGAATAATATAAGATTTATGTGTATTGGTAATTGGTGAATGATTGTACATGTTGATTGGTAAATGAAGATACATTGCGATGTATGTGTGTTATGCGAACATGATTGATATATGATTTGTGTTATGTGAATGAAATGGTGATAAGTATGCGTATAAGTATGCTTTATGTTGTGTATGAATGATATGTTATGGTGAGAATATGTTGATGTATATGTTATATGTTGAGATATATATGATTATATGCAATGTTATTATGATAATGTTTCTCACCCTTCTGCTGTTTTCTGATGCTCTACGAGGCATTGCAGATTAGATGTGCCAGAGTCGTTTTTGTGAAGCTTGTCTTCATATCTTTTGGTCGGTCGGCTCTGATATGTAGCATCGGGTAGTTAGGTGGCCTTGTGCCTTTTTGGGGATACATTTGTATATGTATTCATTGTGGACATGTTTTGTATAACATGATATATTTGTACGCTTCTAACTTGTAGATATATTTTGATAAATATATAAGTTGAAGTTGTTGATGATTTAAGTTTTCCGTTGTGCAATTTATAATTGAGATATGGGTGTAAGGATTGAAATTCCTTTGTGGATAGCTACCCCATTGTTGCATATCTGTTTGAGCATGTGTTGTATGTTTTAATTTCATGTAATGTGGCATGCTCCTTTTTATGCTTGATTTAAATTATACTCTGAAGAAATTTTATCTATGCCTAAATGATTTAATGTATTATTTGGGGGTATAGAAAGGGGGTGTTACAATTATCGTCCTATAATTCTTCACTGGACCATCGTCCTATAAAACATCACTGGACTATTCTTCCTAAACAATGTTATGAATGCATGATGCGTAACAACAATTAAATACGACCACGGTTATTCAAAACGCATCATCATTCATCAAGATATCATCATGTATCTCATAAAACATCTTAATCGTCATAATTGTCATAAACATCCTAATCCTCATAATTATCATATTCTCTTCACATACCTCACATACACATACAATATAGATAACACATCATCAATCATCAAATCATTATATCCTCTTCGCATACTTCATGTATATATATACACACACATCATCACTCACCAAATCATCGCATTTACTTCATATAGCATCATATATACACACAATCATAGTTAACAGACCATCATTTCATAATAATAAACACTAAGCAATTTACTTCAAAACATCATCATAGCATTTTATATAAGAAAGCACGCACACATAATTTATTCGGCATGTAATCTCATCACTTAATTTTTACAACACGATCACTGGATAATCACAACCTTAACCTCATGTTGTTTTACTAAATTGTCATATGTTGCGACATCTATCCTACACATCAAACGGTATGTAAAATCGACTCACGGTTTGAATGCTAAAGTCACGTATATCACATAATTTATACACATACCACACATAAGTCACAGTCAACACAGTGCATAACACATATCAATGTTCTTTCTCGGCAATTCAGAATCTACGAAGCAAGGTCTCCCACTGTAGATGCCCATTAAAATACTGTCACTTTGGTTTACCAACTTCCACCTAAATTCCAATACAACTACTGATCAATTTACCTATCACCTCACTAAAATATAATCCACCGTGATGATCCTGCAACCAGTTAAAATTATTGATACTTACTTATTATTATTCACCTAGTGCCTATTATTCTCTTTTTATTCTCAAAGCTTACTATAATTTATAGTCAGGAATTATGTCTTAGCATAAAAATATGGTTTAGGAAAAATATACCTAATGGAATTAAAAATACATAAACAAAAATATACAAAATTTCATGTGGCACCTGCCATATTTCCTAGTGGCACCTGCCACCCACAACTCCTAAATATGGCGATGGCCACATGACTAAGTGGCAGCTGCCACCCCCTTCCCATATAATTAGTGGCGCAATCCACATCACTATGTGGCGCCAACCACTTCTAAGTGGCACCCGCCACCCAGTCACTATTTAAATATTCCTCAGAAAATTCAATCTAATTCCACCAGTCAGTAATCCCAGTTATTTGTTTCTAATCCTCTACTGATTCTCACCAAACTCATCATACTCATCTAATTGTGATTGTCAGTTAAACTCAAACAATCCAACAATATCTATCATTCAAAATCAGTCATATTATCATCAATGATATAGCAACAAAATCAGTAAAACCTCGACTTCTCATCAAAACACAAAATTCATCAAATTCGTCATAGATTCCCATAGACCCTAACAATCCCAAATCACCCACATAGAAATCTAAACCTTATATCAACTACAATGAAAAGTAATACCCCCATACCTTTGATGTCGAACTCTGAATTCTCTTTCCTCGAGGTCTTCGAGAAACCTCCGAGTCCTCACCTTTTTTCCTTCGTTCCTTAGAACATTTTTACAAAATATGATCATTTTCCAAAATTCTACCAAAATCTGATTTTATATTTTCCTCCTTTACCCTCTTGGACCTTATTTACATTATTCTGATTTTAACCTCACTAATTTGTCCAAAACACCACTTTACCCTTAATCGTTCTCCTTTTTAAATAATAATACTAATCCAAATAATATTATTCTATTATCATTATTAAATAATTCCGATTAATCACTTATTTCATCAATTTGCACCACTCTTATCATAAACACATCTTACATCGTAATATTTCGTCAGTTCACCGATAAATCCCGAATATTTATTATAAACCAATATAATAAATATTCTAATTATTTTTGGGGTGTTACAACAAGCGGTCTTTGTTTCATGACCTTCACCGACATCTAAACCCTTCTTTTGTATGGATTTCCTAGAACCTGGTTCATCACGATGACGACTCCTTTTATCATTTTGTGGTCGTGAATCCTTCACATAGGATAAGAGGTGTCCTCTCTGGATCAAGGCTTCAATTTCCCTCTTCAACTGTTGACAATCCTCTGTGTGATGCCCCTTGATTCTATGATAATTGCATCAGGCCTCCTAATCTCTTCCCATGATCGTGTTTTCCCTTTTAGGTCGGATGGGTTCTGGTAATAGTTCAGATGCTCGGCCTTTTCCAAACTGTCCCCTCTTCAAGTATTCAGTGGAGTGTAGTATATGTCTGGTGTAGGTGCTACCTTGTATGGTCTGGGAGAGTGTCGTTCTCGGATATCCGGTCGGGGTGCTTTCTTTTTATGGATTGAGCTTTCCTTTTTCTTCCTTGCTCTTTCTGTGCCATCCCGATCCCTCTTTTCTTGGTTGTTGTCTTCACCCTTTATGCAACACTCGACCCTAGATGTGATTTTGTCCATATTTACGGTCGGTTTCTGGGCTAGAGATATCAAGAACAACATATATTTTCTAAACTTAGTGTTAATAAGCTAAAAGGTGACTGATAACACTGAATTACACCGTGTTTTTTACTCGAGAGATTGTAAGTGATAACCTTCTCACATCAGGGAGTTATCACATTTGTGTAATCGAGTCTATAATCGAGTTTGGATCACTGGGTGGAAGTTAATTTTGCCTCCATTTTTATTTCAAGTTATTTTCCAATTGTTTTCAGATACCAAGCCTCAGATTTGAGCATGTTCCCATTTATGAATTCTGCTTTTACTTCATTTAATTTCTCGCACCGCTTTTACTTTATTTAATTTCCGCACTCCTTTACTTTATTTAATTCCTGCACTGCTTTAAATTCGTTTATTTCTCGCACCCGCTTTAAATTATTTATTTTCCTCACACTCGCTTTTAATTTACTTTTAACATGATCCACTTCAACATGTTCATTTACGTTTCCATGTCTAGCTAAATTTTAAGGGTTAGAATGTAAGGATCGTGGTAAAATAATGTTTCACATAATGTTGTAATAAAGTTAGTTAAGGGCTATTTTGATTTTTCATACAAGTTTTTCGTACTTTAATTATGTTGGGTAAGATCGAAAGTCGTCCAACCTTTAGTAAACTTGGTTAGTCTTAACTGTTCAAAGGAAGCGACATCTCCTTTTTCAGTTAAGTAGGAATTTTAACACTTTAGAAAAATGATTTCAAAACTATTTTCTGGTGTGTTAGTGGGTATAAAATCTGGTTCGTTTGAACCTCTTTTGTTTAAAAGTTTCAGATCAAAATACTTTTTAACTTGGTCAAGAAACTATATTTCTTAAAAATAGGTTTATCACTTTAGTGCAATGCGCGCCTTTTTATAAGTGACAATAAGAGGGTTTGTTTAAAGGTTAAACTCGGTTCTTAATACACGAAAGCGACAATTCCGGTTAAATTAGTTCTTTTCATAAAGTAGAAAACATTGTCCGTAATTAGTTCTATTAACAAACATTCGGAACATTATTAAGCTGTGTGAATTACATTCAAGCCCGTTGTTTTATTTGAATTTACATCTTCGTATTTTATTTTCACTGTGTACTATTTACTCCCGTTTTTTATTTACCTTAGATAAACATCGTAACGATAGATAATGATAGATTGACGTTTAGTCTTTGTGGGATCGATAATCTTTTATATTACTCTGACGTAATTCGTATACTTGCGAAAACACCGCATCGAGTTTTTGGCGCCATTGTCGGGGACCAATTTCATTGAATTTCATACCCTGACCGTCTAGACTAACGCTTAAACTAGTTGGTCAATGCAAAGAGCTCGTAGCACCATTATTTTACTAGATCCTTTAGCGTAACCTGAATGTTACGCTCACGGACGTCTCTTACTTCGTATAATTAAGAAAGTTATGGCCGAAGATCATAACCAAAGACCCCTTAAGGATTTTGCCCAACCATCAGATGAGGAACCCAATTCTAGTATAATAAACCTTGTTATTCCTGCCAATAATTTCGAACTGAAACCTTTTCTATTACAATTAGTACAACAAAACTAATTTGCGGGTATACCTTCAGAAAACCCGAATCAACACCTAAAAGTCTTATAGTAATAGTATTTGTGGTAACCATGTGTGTATTGTTCCATAGTTTTATGCTTATAAAACCCTGATCTTGAGATGGAAATAATTGATTATTTGTTCATGATTTGTTACCATGTTGATGTATATATATATATAGCTAAAAGGGAAATGATAATAAGAAAGATTTAGAATGTGTAGCCTGGACGTGTAAGTAAGCTGCCTGCTTCTACGTGGAATGTAGTCAGCCTGCCTCATGTTTGGATATTATGCATGACAAGTCTTATGAAAAAATGATTAAAAAAATCTTGGCGTCATGGCCTAGATTATGGTCTCATCTTTGGTTTTTATCAAAAGGACAAAACTGACTTCTAGATCCTTATGCCCTCTATGTCGTGTTCTGCACTAAAAGTATACCAAAAATGTTCGCTTTTCCCCAATTATAAGGGGTTTATAAGCATAAAACTATGGAATAGAACACACATATACTTTTAAAACCAATGGTGTTACTCCTGAGGCGATTCACCTAAGACTATTTCCCTTTTCCCTCAGAGATAAAGCCCTTAATTGGTTAGATTCCCTTCCAACTAATTATATAACCCGGGAAGACCTTAGGAGAGTGTTCCTTGCCCGATATTTCCCCCCAAGTAATATTGTTGTTCTTCGGAACCAAATAAATAGATTTACCTAAAACCAAGGTGAATCACTCTTTGAAGCTTGGGAGAGATATAAAGACCTATTAAGAGCATGTCCACACCATGGCATGTAACAATGCTTGATTATTCATACCTTCTATAATGGACTTCATTATAACACTAAAATGACCAATGTCGATGTCGCTGGTTGCGCTCTGATGAATAAACCTTACCCTGAATCTTGCGTTCTCATCGAAGATATGGCCCAAAACCATTATCAATGGGGAATAGAACGAGCAACAATAAAAAAGAAAGAAGCCCAAGGAGGAATACATGAGATACGTTCTATAGACATGATGCAAGCCGAAATGGACGCGTTGGCCCTAAAGGTGGAAAATATTTATACAAACCTAGCCATTGCAACAACAGTCGCATCAAAATATTAACTATGTGGAACCAAAGGACACCAATCAGCGGAATGGAATATATTAAACGAGACTCACCCAAACCAAGTCAACTATGCTCAAGGAAACCCATTTTCAAACACTTATAACCCTAGATGGAGGAATCACCCAAACTTATCTTATAAAAACAATAACCCTATACAAAACCCTCCACCTCAGAGACCACCAGGTTTTCAAGCCTAGAGACAAAACCAACCTATGCAAGTTGTGCCACCAAAACCCAACCTTGAGAAAATTGTGGAAAATTTCGTCTCGACTCAGTCCCAACAAAACAAAGAATTCTTAAACCAGAACATTCATGTAAACAAAATGATCACCCAATTAGGAACCAAGGTTGACTATATAATTACTCATAATAAGATGCTTGAAACAAAGATCTCTCAGGTAACTCTAAAACAAGCACCCAAAACCACATCGGGAGGACAATTCTCTGGACAACCTCAACAAACCCCTCGAGGACAAGCCAATGTCATTACCTTACAAAGTGGGTTCGCTTACGATGAACCGCCTAATCCGGCATCGTGTGAACCCAAAACTTCTAAGAAATGTGCATTACCTATGGACGAAGTAGAGGAACCAGTGGAATCTGAAAAACAGAAAGGCCAAAATAAGGGAGAAGCTACAGATAAAACTTATGTACCACCCCCACCATACAAACCACCAATACCATATCTGCAAAGACTCAAACAAACCAAAATCAACGACCAATTTCAGAAATTCATCAAAGTTATAGAAAAACTTCATGTGGAGATCCTTTTCATAGAAGGCATCACCAAAATACCATCGTATGCAAAATTCCTCTAAGACATCCTTACCAACAAACGAAGACTTGACGATCCAAAACCCTTGGAATGCAATTTCATTTTCGAGAACAAACTTGCCACAAAAGACAAAAATCATGGAAATTTTTCCATACCTTGTATTTTGGGGAGTCATGTCATCGATAAAGATTTTTTAGACTTAGGAGCTAGTGTTAGCTTAATGCCTCTAGTAGTGTGCGAAAGGTTAAAACTAGGAGAACTGCAACCTACTAAGATGTCTCTTCAATTAGTCGACAGATCTGTCAAATATCCGGTAGGCATATTGGAAGACCTCCCGGTCAGGATAAGTCAGTTGTTTATCCCTACTGATTTTGTTATCATGGACATTAAAAAAGATGATGACATCCTAATTCTCCTAGGTAGGCCATTCTTATCAACCGCATGAGCCATAATAGATGTCAAGAGAGGAAAATTGACTTTTGAAGTAGGTGATGAAAAGATAGAGTTTATTCTTTCGAAATTCCTTATGGAACCTATGATTGGAGATGCATTTTATGCCATAGACATCATTGATGAATGAGTAAGGGAATTAGATCAAGAAGAACCCACAAAAATAATCAAGCTACCTTCAACCCTCATAATACAGGATGATGAATTTAAGGAACCCTTCATTGATGATAACCTTTACGAATGTTTATCCCTTACCCCAGATCCGATACCATTTCTCCAAGAAACCGACTTTAGAACTTAAAGAATTAACTAAAAATCTAAGCTATGAGTTTCTAGATGAGGAAATGGATCGTCCAGTTATAGTAAGTGCCACCCTTATCCAACAAGAAACAAACCAGCTCTTAGATGTTTTGCGAAAATATCCCTCAACCTTAGGATATAATATCTCTGATCTAAAAGTTATAAGTCCATCTATCTGTATGCACATGATTTCACTGGAGGATGATTCAAAACCCTCCAGAGAACATCAGAGAAGAATAAACCCTATAATGAGTGATGTTGTTAAGAAGTAAGTCCTTAAGTTACTGGAGGCAAGTATAATTTATCAGATATTTGTTAGTAAATGGGTGATCCCTGTGTATACATTACCTAAAAAGGGAGGCATCACATTTGTACAAAACGAGAAGGGAGAATATGTAGCAAAACAGATAGAAGGAGGGTGGCGTATATGCATAGATTATAGAAAATTAAACAAAGCAACCAGGAAGGATCATTTCCCTTTACCATTTATAGATCAAATGCTGGAACGTCTAGCTAGACACTCCTATTTTTGTTATCCAGATGGATATTCAGGATTTTTCCAAATTCCTATTCAGCCAGAAGATCAAGAGAAAACAACCTTCACATGCCCTTATGGAACCTTTTCCTACAGACAAATGTCATTCGGACTTTGTAATTCCCCAACTACTTTCCAGCATTGCATGATGTCAATCTTCGCTTATTACCTTGATGGAATCATGGAAGTATTCATGGATGATTTCTCGGTATGCGGATTCGATTTCAAAAATTGTCTCGCTAACCTTGAGAAAATCTTGCAAAGATGCGTGGAAGTAAACCTAGTGCTAAACTAGGAGAAATGTTACTTTATGGTTATCGAAGGTATAGTTTTAGGACATATAGTCTCTGAAAGGGGTATTGAAGTTGATAAAGTCAAAATAGAAGTTATAGGAAACCTAAATCCACCCAAAACCATTAGGGAAGTCCGAAGTTTTCTTAGACACGCTGGTTTCTACCGGTGTTTTATCAAGGATTTCTCTAAATTTACCAAACCTTTAATCGACCTTCTAATGAAAGATGTTGAGTTTATTTTCGACGAAAAATGTAATGAAGTGTTTAACCTTTTAAAATAAGCATTAATTTCAGCACCTATTAACCTTTTATGTGTGATGCTAGCGATTATGATGTATATGAGCTGTTTTAGGTCAAAGAAAAGATAAGAAGTCACATGTAATTTACTATGCCATTAGAACCCTAGATGTTGCTCAAATTAACTACGCAACAACTGAAAAGGAACTCCTAGCTGTAGTTTTTGCTATAGACAAATTTTGATCCTATCTGGTAGGAGCCAAAATTGTAGTGTACACAGACCACGCTGCTATTCGATACCTTTTAAGTAAAAAAGACGCAAAACCTAGGTTACTTCGATGTATACTTTTACTGCAAGAATTTGATTTAAACATTCGAAACAAGAAAGGCACTGAAAATGTAGTCGTTGATTACCTTTCTATGCTTGAGTACATAAAACCAGATTTAGTACCCATAAATGATGACTTTGCCTATGACGATTTAATATCCAAGAAAGAAACCATTGAAGAAAACAATCTAGACCTTCATAAGCACTCTGAGAAATCTTTAGCAGTAATTAATATACCTTGGTACACTGACTATGTTAATTATCTTGACGCTGATATCATACCTCTTGACCTTAATTATCAGCAAAAGAAGAAGTTCTTTCACGATGTAAGAAATTTTTATTGGGACGGGCCACTTCTTTTCAAAAGAGGTACAAACAGTATCTTTCATCATTGTGTTCCAGAAGAGGAGGTAAGAAAAATCATAGAACGTTGTCGCTCTCCACCCTATAGAGGACATGCAAGCACCTTTAAAACACACGCCAAGATTCTTCAAGCAGGCCTTTTTTGGCCCACCATTTGGTGTGATGTTTATGCTTATATATTAAGTTGTGACCGGTGTCAGCGCACTAGGAACATCTTGAGGCACAACGAAATATCGTTAAGGAATATCCAAGAAGTAAAGCTCTTTGATGTTTGGGGCATCGATTTTATGGGACCGTTTACATCCTCATTAGGGAATAATATATCCTAGTGGTTGTCGACTACGTGTCTAAATGGATTGAAGCCATAACCTCACCCACAAACAACACAAGAGTGGTTATTAAGTTTTTTAGGAACTATACATTCCACAAATTTGGAGTACCCCGTCTTTTCATAAGCGATGGTGGAACGCACTTCATATCGAGAATTTTTGACAAATTGTTAAGTAACTATGGAGTCAAACACAAAGTAGAAAAACCTTATCATCCTTATACTTGTGGCCAGGTGGAGGTATCTAATAGGGAGATAGAGAAAATCTTAGAAAAAAAATTGTTTCTATATCCAGAAAAGATTGGCCTTAAAGGTTGCACGAAGCTTTATGGCCCTATAGAACCGCTTTCAAAACCCCTATAGGAGCAACCCTATACCAGTTGGTATATGGAAAATCATGTCACCTACCTTTCGAATTAGAACACAAGTTCTACTGGGCCATTAAAACCTTGAATTTAAACTACTTTACTGCAGGTGAAAAGCGTATCCTCGACGTTCAAAAGTTAGAAGAACTTCGCCAATCCGCTTACGAGAATGCCATTATATATAAAGAAAGAACTAAATCATGGCATGATAAAAGGATTATTAAAAAAGGATTTCAATATAGGTTGCCACGTTCTTCTCTTTAATTCCAGGTTGCGGCTTTTTTCTGGCAAGCTTAGGTCAAGATGGACAGGCCTTTTGAAGTTTCAAAGGTCCTAAAATCGGGAGCAATTGAAATCAAGAACGACTCTTGTAATACTTTCATTGTCAATGGAAAAAAATTAAAACATTATGAAGGAGGAAACATCCTATTAACTACTCTAGTCACACCCTGATTGATCCACCAATGCCCAATCAAGTTACATTAGGCCTACTCGTCAAGCTAACAACATTAACAAGCGCTGCGTGGGAGGAAACCCACAATTTTCTTTATTCTTCTTTATTTTTATTTTTTACTTTTACCCTTTATGTCTTACATTTTGTTTAAAGTATTTATCTGTATAAACTGACACTTTCTAATTTATGATTTCAGGACCTTTCTCTTTAACCCTACTTTGCAGGATGCAGAACTTTGATGACATGCATGTTACCTTCCGAGATGATGCACAGAAGTTATGCTATGAGATCCTCTCTCAGCGACCTATGGCACCTACACGCTACCTAGACCGGGCTTGTATGGAAGCTTTAGGCCTCGAGCTCAGCATAAGTTTTATGTGCAACCAACTCAAGTGGGATGAGTACGCCGACAACATGAACTCCACCTACAGGAACCTCACCCTGGAGTTCCTCAGTTCATTCAACTATGATTTGTATATGGGTCAAGACGGTTATATTATTTTTAGGATGTTAGGGAAAGACTACTCTTTCACCCGGAAGGAGTTCGGTGGCTTGCTTGGTTTTCAGGCTACCCCATATGCCATCCCTGAGTTACCCATGGGATACTTCATGAGTCGAGACATTGAAAGATTCTGGAGCGACAACACAGGTGGAGAAAGTCCTGATCCTATTACTCAAATATCTCATATCATTCATAATCCAGCTCTAAGATACTTCTAGATGGTCCTTGCACATACCTTCATGGGAAAGGCTGATGTTGACATCCATGTTAGTGAGGAGGATATCTTCCTTCTCTTCTATGCGAATCAGTCATGCCCGATAGCCTATGGGAATTTTCTACTTGACAACCTATGATGCACTGCCAAATCCTCCGAAGGTATCATACACGTGAAAGGCACAATGACTCAGATTGCTACTGCCTTAGGTTTATCTCGTAAGTTATATCATTTAACTGCCTACTGTGAATACACACTTTGGACATTGATTTCTCTTTGGATTGAGGGCTTATGAGGAGATCTTCCTTCCAACCCGACCAGTTCAAGCTGTTGATTGATAGCGAGACCATACATTATTTCACCCTACCGGATCCCATAATGACAAGCATGCATGATCCTGCCAACCAGAGCTATTCTCTAGAAGGTTTTGGTGAGACTATTGAGGAGCCAAAGACTCCACATGTTCCAGAGTATCATTCTACACCACCATCTTCTAGGATTATTGTGCTATTTTATAACCATTCTCTGCAGAGGCCTGACTTACAAACGCAGATTAATGAGCTTCGTAGGGAGATCGCTAGACTTATTCAGGAGGTTGATGATCTTGCTTTACAGGTTCATGTGTCTGATTTGACCCATGCTACAGAGGTTGGTCGCCTATATCAGGAGATCGCAGAGTTGCGCAACGAGTTAACCGTAGTTCGATGCCCATATCAGGAAGATGAGCATTCAACTCAGTAACAACATGCTCTCATTATTTCCATACTATTCATGTTTACTTGCTTTTCATTCTAAGACTGATATCTATATATTTTTGCATTTTCGTATTTACCTTATGTTTTATTCATGATATACTCTAGTTTCCCATATATATATATATATATATATATATATATATATATATATATATATATATATATATATATATATGCATATTATTTCTTTTTTCTAAGTTCCCTCTATTTTATTTTATTTTAATCCTACCAAAATAATTTATGTTATTTATATTTTATTTTGTCTAACAAAAATAATGCAAGGGCCAAAAAGGAGAAAGTAGTGCTAATAACATTACCCAAAACACAAAAAGGAGGAGGGAGGCCCAAGATGACAAGTTGACCGACCCAAGAGATTTTTTCTCATGTGGCACCCGCCATATATGGCGCTCGCCATGGGTCTGGTTCTATATGTGGGGCCGAACCTCTATAACCACCCATTTTCAAATTTCAAAACCCCCAGAACTCCATTTTTTACCTTCCAAATGCTTCCTCCAACACCCAAAAAGTTTATAACTTTCCAATCTACTCACCATCACATTAATCTCTCAAACTTCCATTTTCAAAACCATCCATAAAAATCACTCAAATTTCCATTTTTCTCCATTCTTCCACAAAACCTATTCTTACCTTATTCAACCTCAAAAGTGCTTCAATAAAGTACGATGACTACATCCTCCGCCAAGGAAAGCCCGGGGAAAGGCAAAGGAAATTACTCGAGAAATTCCAAGCACGAGAAATCATCTCGACCCGGTACGTGGATGTAGATTGACTTTACTCTCTCGGTATTTATCATAGCATTTTTCACTTAATACATACATTAGGAATGCATGATGTATTTGCTAAAAACGAACCGACTTTAGAAAGGTTGAACAAGGAATTTTTGAGCTCCTTGATATACATTGTTAGTTATAACACTGCTAGCACAATCGATATAGTGAAATTTCGGATGTTTAATATTGAATATGAATTCACTACAGATGAACTAGAAGAGAGATTAGGAGTACCTTTTGGAGGAGATGCTATTTGTGAAGCACCTTTGGATTTTAATTGGTCTTTTGAGGCATTTTCCTTCTGGAACAGGCTGTCTAACCATACAACCACCTCCTTTGAAGGAATCCTTGCCTCAAGGATCCACAACCTGACCATCCGTGTTTTTCGATATATTTTAGCTTGTACTATTTTTGGTCATGAGAATCCTAACAAGGTGAATGCAATAGAACTTCTATTTTTGCAAGGGTGCATCACAAATAGAAGAATTAATTCAGTCTATTTTATGCTCGCTCATATGACTGTTGTTTTAAAGAAAATAGGGACCATTTCATTTGAAGGTTTGATTACATCTATTGCTAGGCCTTAAATCTTGACACTGAGATAGGCACCTTAGTACCCTTACCTCTCCTCACAATCAACCTAAAATTTCGGAAAGATATAAAATTATGCAGAGCAAGGAGATAGGGAGGTTATGAACTCATGGTTCATGGTGTGTCTATCTCATCTATTAAGTTTCCTTGCACTAGATGTATCGATGTACGAGTTGTGAGGAACTGGACCTATGTTTTAGATGCTCCACCTGTTACAGGTCCAATACCTCCTAATGTTCCTATTGGGGAAGACACAAAACTGATGATGAGTATGATCAGAGAGAGCACTCTCCAGTTCATCATATGTCTCCCCATCATTCATCACTGGCACACATTGCACCCTCTTCTTCTCACCCTGTTGCAGGTACAACCCCTGGCTTCTATATCATTCAAGAGATGTGGCGCGAGAAACTCGCAAGAGAAGTAAGGAGTGATGAATTGCTATCTTCCATCCAACAGCAACTGGCTACCAACATGACCATCATGCAAGAATCACGGCAACAGACGGATAGGTCCATTCAAACAATTATGCAATCTAAGGCCACCTTATCTGCTCGATTCGACCAGTTTGCAGCTTCTCATGACGATCGTCACCGCAACAAATCTCGTCATCCCAGGCGTTCAATGCACGATGACGAGAGTACCAGTAGTATGTCATAGGTTCTTCAAGTTACTCTCACCCTATCTTATTTCGAAACATTGGGGACAATATTCGGTTTAAGTGTGGGAGGAGATTTTATTTTCTTGCATTTCCTTTCCATTTTGCATTTTTGCTTTCTAGTTTGTTTTTCCTTATTTCATTAGTTAGTTTTTAGCGAATACATGTGTCGGACGAGTCATTTGTGATGTGTGTCTTTCGTTCCCCATTTCTTTAGCCATACCAAAATATTTTGAAAAGGAAAAACAATATTATTTTGAAAATTTTGGCTTTAAGATAGGTTTCAGATAGGATGTAGGGGACTTGGGAAAACTTTTCGAAACATCACTATCGTTTTAAACACCATAAGCTTAATGATTATAGGAATTGATCACATGGCCTTAATTATCATTTTAGAATAGGTGCTTTAGTAGTTTATCCTAGCAGTTAACTCTGGCCTAAGCATGCTCTACGTAGAGGAACGATGAATATATAAGTAAATTTTATATGTTGTGCTATTTATTATTTAAAAAGGCAACTCAGGATAGTTGACCCTCACGAGGTCATTTAACCCAAAAAGTTGTAAGAATTTGCAAAAAAAAGAGATAAAGAAAAGAAAAAAAGGAGAATAAAAAGGGAATAAGAGTTGTCCATTGCATGTTGGTTCAGAGGTATCTAGTGCTGGACTTGGTAGGGCGGGTTAAGATCTGATCCCCTACAACTACAATTGGGTCAATAAAATGGGTTACACCAATTTGTGTACCAAATCCTCATTGCTTAAAGACAGAATCACTAACCGGTCATTTAATATGAGTATGTACGGAAAATAGGCTTAGTGTCATTATCCCGGAATGAAGAGGACCCAAAAGAGATGAAAAAAGTAGGTCATTGATGGGTTTGTATATGAATGAAGTTTATGTTTGTTCTTGCGGAAAAGTGTTATCACGATGCCCCTGGTTAGTCTAGTTAAGTACATATCACCTCACCCCAGTTCAAACTTAGAAGCCCTTTTAGCCCAAATAGTTCACTAATACTGATTTTTCTTTCATGAGATATAATTTTTTTTGCTTGAGGACAAGTAAAGGTTTAAGTGTGGGAGAATTTGATAACATTGAATTACACCGCGTTTTTTGACTCGAATTGCACATGTTTCCTAGTTTTTTATTTTTTTTACTTCTTGTTTTTTGTTTGTGTTTTGTTTTGTATCCAGATTCTAAGTGTTTCCAGACACATTCTTGAAGAAACGAATAAAATCGAGCAAAAAGACAGTTTTTGAAGGAATTGCACACATGGCATTCATCATGGCGGGCGCCATAGGGTAGGCCACAAGAAGAATGTTTCTCAACTACTAACTGAAGGGAAATTCCCGATAAAATTGCAGTGGTAAACAAAAAATTCCCTTTAGAGATCCTTACGAAAGAGCATGATCTGTGATAAAATATTTACCTCTTGTGGCGCTTGAAACCTTTGATTTTGATTTGATCACAAGCGTTTTACGACGAACAACGCCTCTACTTAGTCCACACGAACAACTTCCTTCAATCACAGTGCTAGCTGGTTACAAATGAAGGTTTAGAGTGAAAAGAAGAGGAAAAAGGAATACGGTACAAGTTTCAAAAACAACAACTTATGAGTTTCTTCACAAGGGTTCTATTTATAGAACTACTTGTGTGGGCTTTAACCAAAAAGCCCAAATCAATAATAATATTATTATTATTATATTATTATAATAAATATTATTATATTATTATAATAACTATTATTATAATAACCATAATTTTATTATTATTATTATATTTTATAACTATTATAAAATTAATAATAAATATTATTATTATATCATATGGTACCTTACCATATTACGTATTCCCTTCTAGTGCATCATACTTTACGGTGTACCTTATTTATTCCACCTTTTCTCTAACTGTCCTTATGTGTGTGACCCTGTAGGATTTTGCGACATTGGCAATTATATTAAATCATGTATTTAACATTATAAACAGTGAGCAGTATCTAGCAGTACATCACTGCTACCCAAGTCAGAAAATTGGCATGTGATCTGACAAAACCTTTTGTGATAGTATTTGTATGTACAATTACCCTCTTGCTTTTATGTCTATATTGAACGCAAGGCATATACCGTGTCATCCTTGTCCAATTCAATATTGGGCCTTTATACATTTATCCTGTTATGCAAGATGGGCAAATTCCATCTAGGCTACTCATGTCCCTCAACATGCTTTGTGAAGTACCCATAAACTGTCTTTATGATCATCCAGTTACGGACAACGTTTGATCAGCAAAAAAGTACTTGACTCTATATCTATGGTCCATAGTAGTTTCAGGTCGAAGGGTGGTATATACCATTATCACCATGAGAGTAACTTATGATACTTTGCATAAGATTATATGTAGTACTCTCATAGTGGGTCAATCCAGTATAAATATTACTCATAATATTCATACTTATGTCAAGACTTGATAACTCCTTATCCATGATCCATGATATGTGATTATCAGTCTATCTACATAATAGTCTTAATGCTTTAAGGCTATCCCATTTCACATTAAAGCTCGACTATGGATGCTTTAAGAATAGTGTCCTTATGTTTAATGGAGTCTCATGATTAAGTCACACTTAATATTTCATTAAAAGAACTAGCTATTTTAGGGACTTTATCATTTTGGAAAAACAAACATAATAAAGAAATGTCTTTTATTAATAAATAATTCGATACAAGGACCAAAAATATTGGCCTCTAGGACTTACACCAACAATCTCCCACTAGCACTAGATCCAATCAGGCATACTCCTAATATTCATAGATCTAGTATGACCATCATGCTTCTGGTACGCAAGAGGCTTTGTCAGTGGGTCTGCAATATTGTTAAATGTCGGTACTTTACATATCTTCACATCTCCCCAGTCTATTATCTCTCGAATGAAATGATAACGCCTAAGTATGTTCTTGGATCGTTGGTGAGATCTAGGCTCCTTAGCTTGTGCGGTGGCACCATTGTTATCACAATAAAGATCAATGGGATCCACAATGCTAGGGATTATTACAAGTTCACCAATGAACTTCTTGATCCAAACAACTTCCTTTGTTGCATTTGAGGCAGTAATATACTCGGCCTCGGTTGTAGAATCAACAACTGTCTCTTGCTTTGAACTCTTCTAGCTTACAGCGCCACCATTTAGGCAGAACACATAACCAGATTGTAATATGTAGTCATCCTTATCTTTTTGGAAGCTAGCATTGGTGTAACCAATTATCGCGAGCTCTTCATGACCTCCATATATCAAGAATGTATCCTTAGTCCTTCTCAAGTACTTAAGGATATTCTTGACAGTTATCCGGTGAGCATCACCAGGATCATATTGGTACCTACTCATTGCACTTAAAGCATATGAGACATCTCGTCGAGTATATAACATGGCATACATGATAGATGTTATTGCAGATGCATATGGAATCTTATTCATGCTATCCCTTTCTTCCTTAGTTAAAGGGGATTGTATTTTTTATAGACACATGCCATGTTGCATAGGTATGAATCCTTTCTTGGAATCATGCATATTAAAGCGTATCAACACTTTGTCTATGTATGTACTCTGACTTAGACCAAGCAGTTTTTGTGATCTATCTCTATAGATCCTAATTCCAAATATATAGGCTGCTTCACCAAGGTCCTTCATAGATAAGCATTTCCCTAACAAAACTTTTACTTGTTTCAAGGTAGGAATATCGTTTCCAATGGGTAATATATCATCTACATATAATACCAGGAAAATGATCATGCTCCCACTAACCTTCTTGTAGACACAAGGCTCATCTTTGTTCTTTATGAATCCATATTGTTTTACAGTTTCATCAAAATGAAGATTCCAGCTTCTAGAAGCTTGATTCAATCCATAGATTGATCGTTGTAACTTACATATCTTATGGCCTTCTTCATGTATGTCAAATCCTTCAGTTTGTGTCATGTACACATCCTCAAGAAGATTCCCATTAAGGAAAGCAATCTTGACATCCATCTGCCATATTTCATAATCATGATATGCAGCGATAGCAAGTAAAATCTGAACAGATTTAAGCATTGAAACTGGTGAAAAGGTTTCATCATAGTCTATCCCATGAATTTGTTTATAACCCTTAGCAACCAGTCTTACCTTATAGGTATGTACCTTACCATCCATGTCAGTCTTCTTTTTGAAGACCCACTTGCATCCTATAGGATTAACTCCTATAGGAGGCTCTACCAAGGTCCAAACTTGGTTTGTGTACATGGATTCCATTTCAGATTTCATGGCTTCTAGCCACTTCTCAGACTTGATACCGGTTATAGCCTCTTGGTAGGTTACAGGCTCATCTTGATCCATGAGTAATACATCACCTTGATTAGTTATGACATATCCATATCTCTCTGGTTGGTGATGTATCCTGCTCGACCTACGCTAGTTTTGTTCTACTTGAGCAGGTTGCTCTTCCACAACTCTTTGTGATTCCTTCTCTAATTCCTCCATAGGTGTATCAATGCTTTGTGATTCTTGAATTTCTTCAAGTTCTACTTTCCTCCCACTGATTCCTTTGGAAATAAAATCTCTTTCCAAGAAGACTCCAGTTCGAGCGACAAACAATTTGCCTTCAGAAGGATTGTAGAAGTAATACCCTCTTGTTTCTTTAGGATATCCTACAAATAAGCATTTGTCATATTTGGGCTCAAGCTTAGTTGAAACTTGTCGTTTCACATAAACTTCACAACCCCAAACCTTCATGTAAGACATATGTGGTTTCTTACCACTCCATATCTCATATGGCGTCTTTTCTACCTTTTTGGATGGAACATAGTTAAGTGTGTAAGATGCTATCAGTAATGCATGTCTCCAAAAGGAGTTTGGAAGATTAGTGTGACTCATCATGGATCAGGCCATGTCTAACAAGGTTTGATTTCTTCTCTCAGACATACCATTCCATTGCGGTGTTCCAGGAGGAGTGAGTTGGGATAGAATCCCACACTCTTTTAGATAGTCATCAAACTAGGATTAAATATTCACCGTCTCGATCTGATCGAAGAGTTTTAATATTCTTACCTAATTGGTTTTATACTTCATTCTTGAACTCCTTGAACTTTTCAAAGGATTCAAATTTGTGTTTCATTAAATACACATAACCATATCTACTGAAATCATCAGTAAATGTGATGAAGTATTGAAAACCTCTTTTGGCTGGTATGTTCAGTGGTCCACATACATCAGTATGTACGAGGGCCAAAAGATCATTTTCCCTTTCACCATTTCCTTTGAATGGGGTCTTTGTCATCTTTCCAATTAAACAAGATCTGCATGTATCATATGATTCTCATTTATATGGCCTAAGCGACAATGCCAAAGGTAACTTGGATTTAACTCATTAGGTTTCATCCTTTTAGTATTAATATTATAAATTGGCATTTCAAGATCAAGGACATACAATCCATTGTTCATTTGTACAGTAGCATATAATATATCCTTTAAATAAATAGAGCAACAATTGTTCTTTATTATAAATGAAAAACCAAACTTGTCCAAACAAGAAACGAAAATAATATTCCTGCTAATTGATGGTACATAATAACAGTTCTCTAACTGAATTATTAAACCACTAGGTAAAGTCAAATCATAAATTCCTACAACTAAAGCAGCAACCTTTACTCCATTGCCAACTTGTAGGTCAACTTCACCTTTATCCAAATCTCTACTTCTTTTTAGTCCCTACACATTGGTACAAATGTGAGAACCACATCCAATATCTAATACCCATGATGCATAAGTAGATAAATTAATTTCTATAACAAAAATACCTGAAGTTGAAGTCTCCATTCCATTCTTCTTATCTTCCAGGTACTTTTGGCAGTTTCTCTTACAATGTCCAGTCTTACCGCAATAGAAACAAGTTACATCCTTAGCTATGCCTCCATTAGGATTCAAAGCAGGTGCAATATGTTTGGGTTTGACAACTTCCTTGCCTTTCCATTTACCACCCTGCTTGGATGGCCTTTTGTTCTATTTCTTTCAATTACTGACCATCAGAATGGATTTCCCTTTTGACTTCAAATTTTGCTCAGCAGTTCTTAACATGCTTAGCAATTCAGGAAGAGATTTGTCCATATCATTCATATTGAAATTAAGGACAAATTGACCATAATTATCCGACAACGATTGCATGATCAAATCAGTTGCAAGCTCCTTCATGAGGGGAAATCTCAATCTTTCAAGATTCTCCACATACCCAATCATCTTAAGTACATGGGGACCTACTGGGCTTCCCTCAGCTAGCTTGGCTTGGAAAAGGGATTTCGAAACTTCAAACCTCTCATGCCTTGCCTACTCTTGATAGAGCATCTTCAAATGTTTTATCATATCGAACGCTGCCATGTTTTCATGTTGCTTTTGCGATTCAGAATTCATGGTAGCCAACATGAGGCAAGAAGTTTCATTGACATCATCGACATGCTTCTTAAAAGCATCTCTTCCAGCCTTAGTATCAGAACTAGGAGGTTCCTTATCAGGAACAGGTGTCTCTAAGACATACCACTTTTTGTCATGTTTGAGGACAATCCTCAGATTTCGGTGCCAATCTAGAAAATTTGTCCCAAACAATTTTTTCTTATCCAGGATTGTTCACAAATGTTATTAGATGTGTTGTTTGTCATGGTAATCTACATTATAAGATGATGGAGATATTAGTATCATTAAACATATTCAATTAGGCCTTTAATTAAATATGCTCCCACTATTTTACTCAAAATAAATGACCCTCATCATTTGATTCGGAAAATCCCGTTGGAAGATTTTATAGTGGATCAAGACCCATATTTCTCTTTGTTTTAAGTCAATGTTAGGATGATTACACAAAACTAGGTTATTTAGGTAGGAACTCCTTCCAATAGCATCCAATACAATTCTCGAATATTTTAGTTGGGTGAATAACTCCTTATTCCAATCCATCATATGAATCATTCCCAACTCTTGGTTCTAAACATATATAATATTATATTTTTTTAGTTAAGTTTGACCCATTATTTAAGAAATTGGATATTGCATTTATCCCATCGCACCTTACCAATATAGAATATACACCTCGCGTTAGGCGAAACCTACATAATTCAATACTAGTCTTGATGAGTTCTAAAATTTGGAAAGCAAAAAACTTAATATTTAGTTTTGAGAGATTTTTAATTAATTTTATCTCACAGCTTATTTATTATATAAATCGTTCCTCACACATGCATACAATATTTATATCAACATACAAACAAATGAAACAGTTATGGCCCCTTGCGTAATAGTTCTCCCAAGCCAATGAGAGAACTAAAACTAAACCTAATAACGATCTTCACTTCTCCAAGTAAGATCTCCAAGGTTGTCCTTCTTTGTTTTGTAGTCTTCTCTTTCTTCATAATAATACATTACATAAAATAAACTCGTTTTACATACGAGGGAGTAAGATGAGAAAGAAATTACATGAAGAGAGTAGGAGAGAGGCACGACACGCAGGTCGTATTAATAAAATCCAAAAACAAAACAAAATATAAACTAAGGCCATAACTGATCACCACACACAAAATTAATAAAATAATTTTATTATTATTATTATTAATTTAAGTTTGGTTAATAAAACAAATCAAATAAAATTTCAGCAAAAAATAATAATAATAAACCCTTTTATTATTATTGCATAATTTTTCGCAACCCTTACGCTGACCGTCACGACCGTTATTCATGTGACGACCGTCTCACCCTGTGTGACGACCGTCACAACGTGTTTTTAATTGCATACGGCGCAACCCTTATATCGTCACTCTCCAATGCAAAATTTCATACCGTCAACGCAACATGATTAACAATTCAATACGATTGATCTGTATGCTATTGTTTCACCATACTAAAGTTGGATTCTGAAGCATATAACCACAGATCGCACAATTGAATGATAATCATTACTCTAATTGAACTGATGAAATAAAATAGTATATCCAATATACCATATTTGCATGAAAGTTATGCATATCATATATGAATTAGAGCGATCATATATGTGTAACTTATAGACGATTGACATATCGCTGCTTCACCATACTATTGTCGGATATCGAAGCATAATCAATATCAACCATCCAAACCGTACACAATTTGATGCCAAAATTTAATATCCATATTTGATTTAGTTTTTCTTTATGTGTTTTAATCCAATTAAAACAAAATTTACAATTTTACGTGTTTTAATCCTATTAAAACAAAATTGAAAGAAAGTAAATAATTACCAGATTCATATTTTCGTAAGTGGCTCTGATACCACTTAAGGGAAATTGCCGATAAAATTGCAGCGGAAAACAAAAATTTCCCTTTAGAGATTGTTGTATCCAAAAACTTTCCCTCCCACATTCAAGACCATGTGTCTCAAGAGGTCTCTTAATAGTCACAAGATTCTCAATTGGTCAAAAGGATTGAAGGTTTCACCAGACAAAGCCTCCTCCTGAACAATGGATCTTAGTACTAGGGTTTTGAGTTTCCCCAAGCAAAGTGGACTTAAAAATCCTCAATTGGACTTCATAACATCCTATATACCTTAAATAATCCTCATGCCAAGTTTCAAAGCTTTCCCAACAAGTTTGGTCAGTCAGATGCTCAGATAACTAAAAAACAGTTAACTTGGTCAAAAAGTCAACTGAGGTCAACTATGGTCAACTCAAAGTCAAACTTCAAGATTTTTGGTTAACATCAAGATTATAAAGTAAAATTCATCATTTTATCAAGGGTTGATCATGATTCATCAAGGAAATCTCAGATCATCAAGAATCAGGAGTTGCTAAATTAGGGTTTTGTGTAGGAAAAGTCAACTGAACTTTGAGCAGCCATAACTTTCACATACTTAATCAAAAATTTCCCATCCAAATCTCATTTTTAAGGAAATTCAATTCTCTACAACTTTGTGTCTCACAAGCCAAGTCCTAAAATGCTTCATTTGAAAGATATGAGCTAAAACATTATAGGTCTTTTTGAAAGTCAACAAAAAGTCAACTTTTTCTAAGGATCATAATTTAGAAATGGTAAATGATATGGACATGGGACCAAGAGGTTTGATTAGAGAAAACTCTAAGCTTTCTAAAAAGTCCTAGAACACCTTCATGGGATCAAAATTGAGGAAGTTATGCATTGTGGAAGTTGGACAATTTTGAGAAGGTTTATGAAGCAAAAAGGGTCTAAACTCAAGATTTTGTCAAATGGGCCCATAATATTCCAATCCAAACTTAAAGATAAGGTCATGCACGACCCAATGATCAATTTTTCTGATTTTTATTATTTATTTTATATTATTTTGGATTTTAATCATTAAAATTCAATTTTAATTGAAATAAATTATGAAAATCAAATATTTGATCTAATACCTATTTTTGGATCAAATATTTTGTGTTTAAAATGATTGAAATCATTCAAATTTCGTGCAAGACCATTATAGCATGGATATATTTGATTTTTTGACAAAATTGGCAAGATGGTTTCTTCACATTCAAGTAATTCAAATTTATGCATCCAAGACCCAAATTTTAACCAAGAATCTTTCCACTACATAAACATAACAAGGACATAAGGATTGGGGACACAAGATTGAACCAAGAGAGCACATTCAAGTTTTAAAAATCCAAAGAAATTTGGAATTCGGTTTATGGAATTTTGGCCTTTTCCAAGCAATTTGAAGGTTGCAAATCGTTCCTTGATGCTCATTGAACATATCCCAATCGTTTTCACCATCAAAATCACAATCATATGCCTAAACTGAATCTTCTTTTTTCTTGAATTTTAATTTTTCGAGTTCGATTATTCATGCGTTTCTAATGAATTTTGATCCTGTTTTGTTGTTTGTGAGGACACATAGATGGTTTCTGGGCAATTAGTTCAAAGATTCATGGACCAATCAGTAAAACACCATTGTTAGGGTTTGAACCTCTGAATTAGAGTTCCCTAATATAAGCCAATTAAATGATTTTTGTTGACATGATTGAATTGTATGAGCTGTGAGGATCAATTTGGTATGATCAATTTTTTATAAAAAAAATTGTGTATTACGTGATGTTTGAGAATTTGCAGGTTTTCCTATGAAGAAAAATTCGCAGGTAGCATTATAGCAATTATAGCAATTTTCAAATATAGTTCAATCTTGTCATACTATTAATACAGGCGCGCGCCTGGTCTAGTGGCAAGGACTATGACATGTGAAGCTGAGGGCAAGGGATCAAAACGGACCTAAACACCTTTTTTTATAACTTGTTTTATTTATTATCTTTATTTTATAATATGCTTGTTCCAGGTCACATACACAAGGGCGCGCATGGCCTGGTGGATGAGGCTGAAGATTGAGAAACTTAGCCCGCAACATTTTGGCAAAAAACTGATTTTTTTTCAATTTTCTCTAATTTCTCAAAGTTTTTTTTAATTCCTTTAATTCTCATCTAATTCATTATTTATTCTTTTAACCATGGTTAACCTCAAACCTTTATTTAACCTTCACTTTTTTTTAATTAACCTTTTTTTTTAAATCTAACAACATTTTATTATTTTCTTTAAAACAATTTTTTTAAGGTTTAGGTTAAATATTTTGTAAAAAATAATTTGTTCTATTTAGGTTTATAACTAACCTCCCTGATTTTTTACCTCCAACCTTGACTTTCTCTAAAACCCTATATTTTTCACTAATTCTAAAACTTTTCTTTTTCTCAAACCCTAACCCTAATTTTCCTTTAACCTAATTTTCAAACCTTTTTCATACTTATTTCTATTTTACTGTATTCTACTTTAAATCAAGGCCATTCATTTATTTTTATGTTATTCATTTATGTTTCATTATTATTATGTAACTGCTTTGTGATTGTAATATTTTAGGTTTATTTTCCGCCTTATTATTTTGTAGCTGTCCCGAAGCCTTGTAATAACTTAGGGACTATTTATTTTTCTGCTTTTTTTTTTAAAATTTCTGCCTTTATTTTATAAATAATTGTGTGATTAGTAATATAGGGTGTGAAAAGAAATAATTTAACAAATCCGGACTTAGATAATTAATAATAAGATAAATATCGAAAATAAGATCCACACACGTAAGTCGATCATTTTATGATCGCCATCTGCACTTCCTAGGATTATCCCTCTTGGTTGCCTTAATAAATGATCAAGTCCCTCGAAAATGGGGTGTCTTAAGCAAAGTCCCTTTAACAGAAAATCATCAAGTCCCTTCAGATTCAAAAAGATCATAAGTCCCTTTGAGGTTGCCTATGAAATAATGATCTCGTCCCTACGAAATAAATGATGATAGTCCCTAAAAATTGCTAAAGACACCCCTATAAGTTACCTTCGTCGACCATACGACGACCCTACGCCCGTCCCTAAATAAATCCAAGGTAAATGACTAATTACTCCTTAATAGTAACGATAGTCTTACTCTTGAAAGGAAATAAAGAAACATGAAAGACCATTCTATGGTAGGTAGTTTTTAGTTACTTGCTCACATCTTTCAAAAATATTTTTCACACCTCACTTTCAAACAATTTTCAAAAAAACTTAAAGCTTTGTATACATCCATACGAGGATCATTACAAAGACTTATGAAAATTTCTAAACACATACGTCATAATACTTTTTCAAACAAACAAGTGAGCTAAGTAACTAAAAGTCCATGGATAACCATGGATCTAAAGGGTGCTAACACCTTCCCTTTATATAACCTACCCCCCCCCCCCCCCCGAACTCAAATTTTTTAAAAAGTCTTTCTTGTTCTTTTATACCCTTTCCTATTGGATAAAATAAAAGTCGGTGGCGACTCTTGCTATCCGCACATGTTTTTGTCAAACAAAAGCATCAAGTCAGTTCTCCCACCGTGTTACAGAGATCCTTACGAAAGGGCATGATCTGTGATAAAATATTTACCTCTTGTGGCGATTGAAACCTTTGATTCCGATTTGATCACGAGCATTGTACGACAAACAACGCCTCTACTTAGTCCACACGAACAACTTCCTTCAATCACAGTGCTAGTTGGTTACAAATGAAGGTTTAGAGTGAAAAGGAGAGGAAAAGGGAATACAACCAGGGTTTCAAAAACAACAACTTATGAGCTTCTTCACAAGGGTTCTATTTATAGAACTACTTGTGTGGACTTTAACCTAAAAGCCCAACTCAAAAATAATAATATTATTATAATATTATAATAACTATTATTATAATAACCATAATTTTATTATTATTATTATATTTTATAACTATTATAAAATTAATAATAGATATTATTATTATATCATATGGTACCTTACCATATTCCGTATTCCATTCTCGTGCATCATACCTTACGGTGTACCTTATTTATTCCACCTTTTCTCTAACTATTCTTATGTGTGTGACCCTGTAAGATTTTACGACGTTGGCAATTATATTAAATCATGTATTTAACATAATAAACAGTGAGCGATATCTAGCAATACATCACTGCTACCCAAGTCACAAAATTTTCATGTGATATGACAAAACCTTTTGTGATAGTATTTGTGTGTACAATTACCCTCTTGTCCTTATGTCTATATTGAAAACAAGGCATATAACATGCCATCCTTGTCCAGTTCAGTATTGGGTCCTTATACATTTATCCTGTTATGCAGGATGGAAAAATTTCATCTAGGCTACTCATGTCCCTCAACATGCTCTATGAAGTACCCATCAACTGTCTTTATGATGATTTGGTTACGAATAACGTTTGATCAACAATAAAGTACTTGGCTCTACATCTAGGGTCCATAGTAGTTTCAGGTCGAAGGGTGGTATACACCACCACCACCATGAGAGTAACTTATGACACTTTGCATAAGATTCTATGTAGTACTCTCATAGTGGGTCAATCCAGTATAAATATTACTCCTAATATTCATACTTATGTCAAGACTTGATAACTCTTTATCCATGATCCATGATATGTGATCATCAGTCTATCTACATAATAGTTTTAATGCTTTAAGGCTATCCCATTTCACATTAAAGCTCGACTATGGATGCTTTAAGAATAGTGTCCTTATGTTTAATGGAGTCTCATGATGACGTCACACTTAATATTTCATTAAAAGAACTAGCTATTCTAGGGACTTTATCATTTTGGAAAAACAAACATAATAAAGAAATGCCTTTTATTAATAAATAATTTGATACAAGGACCAAAAGTATTGGCCTCTAGGACTTACACCAACACTGACAACTTTCACGTCCCCCACTTCTTTCCACCTTAGTTAACATGGAGGGCGCCACGGAGGGGGTGGCGGGCGTCACCTATGGCGTATTTTCCCCTCCTAAAAGAAGTTGGAGGGCATCCTTGTCTTTCCATGTTTTTTCCTTAGCCTATAAATAGATGGCCTTATGTTCATTTCTCTTCATCCAAACTTAGTTGTAAAAGTTAGGCATAAATAATCGAGAGTTTGTAAGTGATAACCTTCTCACATCGGGGAGTTATCACATTTGTGTAATCAAGTTTAGAGTACTCGGTGGAAGTTAATTCTGCCGCAATTTTTATTTCAAGTTATTTTCCAGTTGTTTTCAGATACCAAGCTTCCGATTTGATTAGGTTTCCATTTATGAATTTCCGCTTTTACTTTATTTAATTTCTCGCACCTCTTTTTCTTTATTTAATTTCCGCACCGCTTTTACTTTATTTAATTTCTGCACTGCTTTACTTTATTTAATTCCTGCTCTACTTTAAATTCGTTTATTTCTTGCACCCACTTTAAATTATTTATTTTCCTCGCACTCGCTTTTAATTTACTTTTAACATGATCCACTTCAACATGTTCATTTATGTTTCCATGTCTGGCTAAATTTTAAAGGTTAGAATGTAAGGATCATTGTAAAATAATGTTGTAATAAAGTTACTTAGGGGCTATTTTGATTTTTAATACAAGTTTTTTGTACTTTAATTCAGTTGGGTAAGACCAAAAGTCGTCAAACCTTTAGTAAACTTGGTTAGTCTTAACTGTTCAAAGGAAGCGACAACGCTTCGTTCAGTTAAGTAGGAATTTTTAACACTTTAGAAAAACTATTTCAAAACTATTTTCGGACACGTTAGTCGGTTTAAAATCTGGTTCGTTTGAACCTCGTTTGCTTAAAAGTTTCAGATCAAAATACTTTTCAACTTAGTCAAGAAACTATATTTCTTAAAAGTAGGTTTATCACTTTAACACAATGCGTGCCTTTTTATAAGTGACAATAAGAGGGTTTGTTTAAGGGTTAAACTCGGTTCTGAATACACAAAAGTGACAATTCCCGTTAAATTAGTTCTTTTCATAAATTAGAAAACATTGCCCATAAGTAGTTCTATTAATAAACATTCAGAACATTATTAAACTGTGTGAATTACATCCAAGCCTGTTGTTTTATTTGAATTTACATCTCTGTATTTTATTTTTATTGTGTACTATTTACTCCCGTTTTTTATTTTTCTTAGATAAACATCGTAACGATAGATTGACGTTTGGTCTCTGTGGGATCAATAATCTTTTATATTACTCTGACGTGATTCGTATACTTGCGAAAACATCACATCAGTGACCCCGATCTCTTGGTAGTAGTGATGTGTTTCTAGATATCGCTCCATTGGTCGGGGACCCCACATATTGGCATGTTTTTTACCCCGGGGAAAATGATAGGATTTGCTCGCCTTATGAAGAGGAACGTTTCGCCATGTAAGACTATATTTTTAAGGAGCTCAAGTTTCGGCTTCCTTTTAATGACTTCCAGGTGTCTGTGTTCGGGAACTTGGATCTTGCTCCATCTCAGCTACACCCGAACTCATTCGCCTTCTTCAAAGCATTTGAGCTGACTTGTGATTACTTTTTGATCGGCGCTACCCTTCCTTTATTCTTCCATGTCTTCCACATCCAAAGGTAGGTCATTCAAGGACGGTTTGGATGGGTGTCTTTTAAGCAGAAGAAGAAGATTTTTAAAGCTTTCTCTGAGTCAATCAAGACCTTCAAGGATCATTATTACTTGGTGCAACCTCTGTTAGAGAGTTACCATGACTATGTGTACACCTGGGAGGATGATGATGACAACAAAGGGAACCTGGTGGTAGACAAAGAGGGGAAGAATGTTCCTCGACTAATGTTAAAATTCCACTTCTCTTGGACTCGCAACTATTTTTCCAAGGGGACATATGTGTATCTGACTCTTTCCTCTGAGATGAGCCTCGAGGACGAAGATAACTATGATGGGTTTGCGAAGTTCGTTGCCAGCTTTTCTTTAGCCCAAGGCGTAGATGAGCAAGGCCGAAAGATCTTGGATAAAGACAGGGGCCAGCTAGGATGAAATTGGGGATTTAGGATGTGTAAAATGATAGGAAATGATGTATAAGTTGTCTAATATGATGTGTTATGGTTGTATTATGATTACCTTGTTATTATATGCATTTTTAGTCTGTATGGTATTGAATTCACAAGAAGTTTAAGGTCTGGACTGTGCAAGAATTGAAAATTAACAGAAAACTGGTTCTGACGCTCGGTTAATTGATTGACAATATATGGTTAATCGGTTAACCCATTGAAAACACGCGTCATGGCTACTAGAATAGGGGTGTTAATCGATTAATCCCCAAACGGTTAATCGATTAACACTCGAATATGTTTTTAAAAAAAACTTTAAAAATCTGTAACTCGACTTTCATAACTCTGTTTAAGGTTTCGTTCGAAGCGTCAGGAAGCTGACGCGATGAACTATATTTTAGTAAAATAAAATGAACATTATGGTGTATTTTTCTAGTGCCAAATTAGGGAAACTGTGATTAGTTCTTTGTGAAGAAAAATGATGATAAATGTATTATGATGATTTCGTATTGAAATGAAGTTGTGTTGTTATACTATGATGTTTATGATATTATTGTGATGAAATAAGTTGGTGATGTACATGTCTTGATGTTTATACATGTTATGTGACATATATGACGATTGATTACATGAATGATGATGCAATTTTTATGAGTTATGGTTGTGATTACTATGACATTTTTCATCATGCATTCATATCCTCTTTAGGACTTCGGTCCAATGATGATTTCGTTCTAATGGAGGCATCAATCCCACTGTGTGGATTGAAACGTTTATGACGTGCTCTAATTCCTGTGAGGGAATCACTGCTATTCGTGGGGATCTTTGGAGGGTGATGGCCCAGTGTCGATCAAATGATGTTTGGTACCACATGAATGGGTCCATGTTGTTGCATTTCTTACTAAGTGGCATTGCATAATTGTGAGTAATTGACGTTGATGGTGTGTAATTTCCTAATGATTGTTATGATTATGATAATAATTGTTGTCCTACTCATTTATTCTCTTTATATCTTGTATAATGATTCCTGATTACCCATCCTGCTTGTTTGAATGTTGGCTTCATGTGGATAGCATAGAAGTGATTGTGATTAGCTCTCTTAGTGAATTAAGATTTATTTTTGAAGTCATTTATGTCATTTCCATAGATTTAGATGGTGTCTTGCTCTGATATGTAACATCGGGTCAGGAACGTTTGGAATTGAAACATTATGTTCTTTTATTTTTTATATCATATCTCTATGAGTTTCTTGTTCAATAGTGACTGCATATTTTAACGGGTTGAAAACTCTTTTGGGAAGATTTGGAGCCCCTTAAAATTATTCCAAATTGCACATGTGGAGTTCATCTCACCATAAAATAGAGACGAGATATCAATTATGTCATTTGTTCCTTGAAAGGTCTGGATGTCAACTTCAACCATGTCAAATCCCAAATCCTCATGGTTGAGCCTCTCCCTAATATCAACAATGTCTTTTTATTTATCTTGCAACAAGAACGCCAATTAATCTCTTATATCACTTATGAATTTTTGTTTCTTTTGGATTGATTGCATTATGGAAAATAACATAGAGTATGTTCAAGTTGTTTCTCGTGCAGAAGGGACACGTGTGGAACACGATGTTCTAATATGTGTGTTTCAACATCTAGTTTTTGACAACAGAAAAATGTTATTGTAGTTTTGTTTCAAAATTATATAATCCAAGATTCACTCTGCAAAAAAGATTTATATATTCATGAATATAGTTAATTTGGATGTTATACCACGAGTCATGAACTATGCACTACTACGAAAAAGTCATACAATCACAGTTGGAAAAGGGATACCACAACGTCCAACCATTCGTTGTGAGGTAAGGGGTGATTCTATATCAGATGCTTTCTACCACAGACGCGAGACCGTGATAGTAAGGCTGGAAGCGTGCAACCTACCACAACGATTAATAGTGCCAGCCGTTGTGGTATTTGCATTTACGTAAATATGATTTAATCACAGTTAAAATGAATAACCATTGTTGAAAGTACTAGGGTTTATTATAAAATATGCAGATTTTTTTGTTCAATAAACCTCACCACAACATATAACCATTCAAATTGATGAAATATATAATCTGAAAATTAAACTATTCTTGAAAACCAACTTACACAAACCATTATTTTCCAAATTGCATTCGTCTTATCATTCATTTCATGTTATTTAACATATAGAATGTGGTTCAATGGTTTGAGTTCTTCATCATATCAATTCTCTCTATTCTAGTTCAAATTAAACTATAAGATATGATATGGATGTGTTAAAGGAATCAGGTCATTGAACCACATCTTATATGGTTAAACAATGTGAGATGAATGATAAGACGAATGCAATTCAGAAAATATTGATTGATATAAGTTGGTTTTCAAGTACAGCTTAGTTTTTAGATTATAAATTTCTATGTCAATTTAAATAAAATGTATTTTCAGTGAAGGTTTAGTGAAAAAACAATCTACATATCATATAATAAACTCATCTTCATACAACGACACAAGATATTATGTAATGTTCGAAGAATTATTTAATCTAAGATTCACTCTACAAATAAGATTTATATATTCATAAAGATAGATAATTTGGATGTTATACTACGGGTCATGAATGATGCACTACTACGAAAAAGTCATACAATCATAGTTGGAAAAGGGATACCACAACGTTCGATCATCTGTTGTGAGGCAAGATGTGATTGTATGTTAGATGCTTTCTACCACAGACACGATACCGTGATAGTAAGGCTAAAAGCGTGCAACCTACCACAACAGTTAATAGTGCCAACTATTGTGGTATATACATTTATGTAAATATGATTTAATCATAGTTAAAATGAATAACCGTTGTTGAAAGTACCAGAGTTTATTATAAAAATATGCAAATTTCATTTTTTGTTCAATAAACCTCACCACAACATATACCATTCAAATTGATGAAATATATAATCTAAAAATCAAACTATTCTTGAAAATCAACTTACACAAACCACTGTTTTCCAAATTGCATTTGTTTTATCATTCATTTCACATTGTTTAACATATAAAATATGGTTCAATGGTTTGTGTCCGTCATCACATCAATTCCTTTTATTATAGTTCAAATTAAATTATAAGATAAGATATGGATATGTTGAAAAAATCAGGTCATTGAACCACATCCTATATGGTTAAACAACGTGAGATGAATTTTAAAACAGATGCAATTTAGAAAACATTGATTGATATAAGTTGGTTTTCAAATATAGCTTAATATTTTAGATTATAAGTTTCTATGTCAATTTAAATCAAATGTATTTTCAGTGAAGGTTTAGTGAAAAAACAATCTACATATCATATAATAAACTCATCTTCATACAAAAACGTAGGATATTATGTAATGTTCTAAGAATTTTAAGTGCAAAACATTGCTAAGTCACAAGAAGCTTATTTCTAGTGACTTAACAATGTTTTGTTCTTGTTCTTAAAACATAACAACATATACATACATACATACATACATACATACATGCAACAACCCAATAATATACAACAACAAAAATAACATACATACAACATACATGCAACAACATACAACAACAACCTATAACAACAAAAATGACATATGTGCAACAACATACAACAACAAAGGATATTATGTAATGTTTAAAGAACACACATTTTTTTTATCGTGGATCTGGAACAAATTATGAATTTAATTTAATTTATGAAGCTATGAAAAATACAAGGTAAATGAAGTTAAGACAATAACTTCATCTTTTTTATATTTTTCTTCATAACTACACAAACCATATATATCACCGCCAATGCATTTTTCAAGATCAATGACCTTGGAAACCTTCAGTTTTTCCTTGGCATTGAGGTAGTTATCTCTTCTCATGGTATTTCCATTTGTCGACAAAAATATGCCCTTAAATTATTGCATGGCATAGGTTTCATCGCTGCAAAACCTGCCCATACTCCAATGACAATATCTTACAAGTACACTACCAATGATGTTTTTCCTCCAACTGATCCAACCACTAATAAAAGGCTTATTGGACGGTTAATATAGTTGTGCACAACGAGACATGACCTAAGCTTTTCATTCCAATAAATAAGTCAATTCATGTCATTTCCCATAACTCTGCACTTGTAGGGTGCTTATAGAGACCTAAAATACATCAAGCAATCTCCATATCAATGGTTTTTCTTTTCCTCAACATCTACTCACCAACTAAAAGCTTTCAGCGATTCAGATCGGGCCTCATGCAATGACACTAGGAGATCAATTATGGGATTCTGTATTTTCTCTTAGGTGAATCACTCATATCTTGGAAATCAAAGAAGCAGATCATAGTTTATAGATCTTCTTTTAAGGTAAAGTATCGAGCATTTGCTTCATTTGTGTGTGAGTTACAATGGCTCACTTACTTGTTGCATGACTTCCATGTTGATTTCATCACCCATATGTTTTTGTATTGTGACAATCAATCAGCTAGACAAATTTGCCGCAAATGTCATGTTCCATGAAATGACCAAACATATTGAAATTGATTACCATGTTATACAAGAAAAACTACTTGCCAAACTGTTTCAATTATTGTTGATTATGACCTTTACACCATATTCACTGATTCTCATTCTTTCTCTCTCATCTCCAAGCTTAGCATCTCCATTAATTATGTTTTAGTTTGAAAGGTATTAAACTATATATATATATATATATATATATATATATATATATATATATATATATATATATATATATATATATATATATATATATATATATATATAATGGAATAAAAACATTTTTTTCTTTAAAATATTATATCAATTCTATTATAGCACTTAAAAAAGCAAACGACATTGAAGGAATCTATTCGGGCGCATGAGTATTATGAATTTGTCAAATTTATAAGCTAAAATTGAAAAGTTGATAAGAGTAATTATATAAAATATTAATTTTGTATGTCATTTATACATGTTTTAAAAAATATTATTATTTATTGTTTTATGTATTACATTTTTCTTAATCATTAAGAAATACAATCCTTTTGAAATAAGGTATTCACGCTCAAATGAATGGAGTAGATTTATTTGACTAAGGGAGGATAAGTAGCTCCATAGTTAATAGAATTTGGTTGAAGTGAATTTATTAGACCAGTTGAGTTGTCAAATGAAATAAGGACATTTAGCTACCCTAGAGTACAACTTACAACGTTATTATATCTCTCCTCAATCTCATCAATAAATAGAACAAGACCACACCATTCCTCATTTTAAAACGCGTCTTCTCATCTCACATCTCAAAACTCACACACAAAAACCAAAGATGAAACATCAAACATTCACATGCCTATGTGTTCTGGCTCTAACCATCATAGCTTGTTCCAACACAGCAACCGGAGCAGAAGACCTGTCCAAAACATGCGGTCAGGTGGTTTCAAAGGTGATTCCTTGTCTGGACTTTGCGACGGGGAAAGCACCGACGCCCAAGAAGGAATGCTGTGATGCGGCCAAGAGTATTAAGGATACGGATCCAGAGTGTCTCTGTTACATCATTCAACAGACTCATAAGGGGAGTCCTGAAAGTAAGAGCATGGGGATTCAAGAGGATAAGCTTCTTCAACTTCCCTCTGTTTGTGCTGTTAAAGCCAACATCTCTGATTGTCCTAGTAAGTTTTTTTTCTAGTACACATTTCGAAATTCACGTGATTTTTTTGGTTCATATGGTTGGTTTGTTTTTACGATGAGTTTCTTTTTTAGACGTGTAAAACCTCTCTTAAACAGAGCTTCCTTGTTAGCGTGACGTTTTGTCTTTTTTTCAGCCTCTAAATACACGCATAGAATTATACCGTTATGGGACAAACTCTACTCTCTCTCTTTTTTTTTACCGGGAACTAACGGTACTTTTTGAAATAAATAAATTACACTATTTATTGTTTTTACTATTTTCAACCGTTCTTTGGAAACTACATTAGAAATATCATATTTTTCATAGTTTTAATTAAAATACACATTATATTCTTTCATTTATATCTTTAAGTTCAAATATGTTAGACAAAAAAATAAAAATAAAACATATTTATTAAAAAAAATATAATTATTTTGTCTGAAACTATTTAAAAAATTTAATTAATTACTAGTATTGTAATATGGAAAAAAAAATTGTAATTATTTTTAAACAAAGAGTAATATCATAAATAAAACTAAAGTACAAATAAACTGGGGGCATATAACTGACCTAACAACCATATAACTTATTTGCAATTAATTTTACCTTGGAATAAATTAATTGCAATAAATTGTAATGCATTTCTTTTTCTTATATTTTTATTGTTTTGAAATAAATTGGTAGTCCCATTTTAATAATTAAATGGGAGGAGGAAGTACAGGTGTACAAGCATAGACAATTATGAATGACCAGATACCGATATCAGTTAGGAGGATGGGATGGGAAGTTATTGCATCTAGTTAGTTCAAATAAAGGGACTCAATTAATACATATTCACATGTGTTTCTGATTTACTGGATGGACTAGTAAATTATAGAGTTTTATCTATCTGTGAATTTTTAATCTTTATTAATATGGATATGAATGTTGATTGTGACAGAGCTTCTTGGCCTATCTCCAAGCTCCCCAGACGCAGCAATATTTAAAAACGTATCCAAGATCAACCCTCCATCATCAGCTGCATCAACCACCGGAACTCCGACCACACCAACCCCGAGTAGCTCACATAAGCTTAGACCTGTCATGATCAACGAGGTGATGATGGTGACTTTAGCATTTGTTCTTGCTGCACTACCTACCGGGTTAATCGCCATTAAATTTTGATGAGTTGGATCTGTAAATGCTTCACCTAACCTAAAGTGAAGCCTGGTTGGTTCTTTTTTTACTGCATATCTGTTTTCTGTTTTCTGTAGGACACTTAATTGGGTTGCATCTCTCTGCTCTGTAATGGTTTCTCGAATTGTGGGAACCTGCATTTTATTTTACTGTTCTTATCTTTCCCATTAATATGGAGTACTAGTACTAGTTTCTTGGTCATCATTTTCATGCACTTTAAAGCTTTGATCATTTATCTTCTATCTTAAGGGTTATGAATGATACATTTCGATAATATTTTTTGGAATTTATTTTTGGAAAACATTTTGGAGAATGTGTTGCACTAGTATTTTATTAGTTTTGAATTATTGAAGTGGATGATTTTTAATCTTTAATTCTCTTTGATATCATAATAAAAAGTTGTTGTGTCAAGATAGAAATCAATTAGTTTGCTCTTGTCGGAATGATTTTCAACACCCCAAACCAAAAGTAGTGGCATTTATAAGCTATTCGTTGATCAATTCAACTTTAGGAGTAAATAAATAAAAAATTATTGAATCTTTTTATTTAAATATCATTAAAAAAATGGGATCAAATCTCTTGTCGAATGAATTTCAAGACCTCAAACCAAAACTAATGGCATTTACAAGCAATTCGTCGGTCAATCTAAAATAAAATTCAAATTCAATATAATTCATTAGTATAGTATAACCACATTGTTATCACAATATTTTTTTTTTTTTGTAGGAGTATCATGATGCATCACTTCTAAAATTTTGTTCACCTATATTGCTTCTATATTGCTTGAGTAGCAAAATTTTGTGAAGTATATGATTGAATTTAAAACGTGTATCATATTAATTATTTATAATAAAAATATTTCTTTTCAGAGTATTACTAATAATAAAGTTCTTAGAATAGTTAATTTGTTTAATAAAATATGCGACTTAAATGTAAGACATCATTAAATATAAGGATGTTATTTTAAAAAATATATAGTTAAGTCTTACTTTCAAATGAGACAACATGAATGCATAAAAATTATTTCATAGTGATAGTAATGTATGTCACTCTTTGACCTGAAATACTTATGACCCTTGCGTAAGAAGTTGACTATTCTAGTACTGTCGAACATTGTAAGTAAAAAGATGATTATAAATTGATTAATTGGATACTCGGTGAGTCGTGTATAGGGGTGGCAAAGGGATATGCCTGTCCCGTTTAGCCCCGCCCCACAAAAGTCCGTAAAAAATTGGGGTGGGACGGGCATAATTAAAGGTGCAGACCTAAGACCTTAATCCACACCGCACAAAAGTGAAGGCAGGACGAAACGAGCTTACGGGCATTGCACCTCTTAGGCCTAAAAATACATAAAATTATGTTAATGTCCATGCCCACAAAAGTCCGTAAAAAAACAAGGTGGGCGCGGGACATATACATTAGAAGGTAAAAGCCTAAATCCTTAGCCCATCTCGCACTAAAGTGCGGACAAAACAGGCAAGTCCAACGGGTCGAATCCGTTTTGCCACCCCTATTTATGTAGAAGGGCATGAGTGACATAGATGGGTTTTCCCATCCTACATATGTACAAGTAATATATGCAAGCCCCCCTGGTCGCTTATGATTAAAAATGTATGGTCATACTCAGATAAGTCAACATATGATATTTACCTTATTTATTGTTACTAAGTATACTCAAACATCAAGAAATACCATATTTGATTATACAAGGGCGACACAAACCATGTATTGTATTCAATACAAATATAAGGGTAAAACAAAGTAATTATACATGCGGTCGTTATCACATCAAGGTTAAGTAAGATCACATTCATTATCGTTACTTGGATAGTTGTTATGTATTTATCGACACCACTTTTGTTTATAATACTAAAAAGGAAATTTGATAACATTGTCAATGTTATATGCATGTACAAGATCACACACATAAGAACAGATAAACAAGAGACTAAATAAATGAATGAGATTCATTTATGATTTGGTTGTGCACTCTTACGATGCATTAATGCCAAATAGAGAAACATAGTGTATCGTAAGCCACGATATGTATAAGTGATTATATAAATATAACCATTATACTTTAGTGGTAGACACTCGTTGATGTATTCTCAAAATCCTAGCAACACTATGATTTTGAGTTTTTGTTTTCTCTAAGGATATCATTCTTTAAGAACTAGCATTGCAGGATGAAGATTCCCTCATTATAGATTATGTTTATATGGAATGAGTATATGCATTTTTGCTCATGCGATACTCGTGATCAATTTGTTTCAAAGATCTAATATTATATGCTATGATAAGTAATCAATCAATCATTGACTCACAACCATTCATAAGGTTCCACCATAAGGTAATTATTTGCAATTTTATATATTGTATTTTCTTTTATTATTCATAGTTTTCCTTCAATGTACAAAAGTCGTTGATGACAATCGTTATTACATGATTTTTATGAGCAAAATTAGATGAAATCAGAAGAATAGTGAGCAAATGTCAAGCCTGGGTGTGAAGAATATAGGAAAAAAAACTTCTAAGAGTTGCAAATACGGGACTTAGAAAAATTATGAAGAAATCATGAAGAAATTATGAAGAAACGAGTATTTTTCAACATAATTTAAATCATGATGTATGTTCTGTAATTTGATTATATATGGAACTTTGTAACTCGTATAGAGATGATACATTTTACAAAAGAAAACTAAAAGAGAGATATAACCCTATGAATTATTATGCGCGCAATACTTTACCTCGTGACGCGATGACGTGCATTTTGCTGACACGCAAAATTGTTATTTAAAAGGCTTTTTTACTAACTTTTTTAGGGTTCTGAAATTCTGAGATAAAGGGATGGCCAGAGATACTCAAGTAGCAAATTTAGAGCACATTGGAGTCATTGGAGAGCAATTATTTCATAGATTTTGATGGTGGATACTTATCAACTTGTGGTATTTGTTAATGTATCAATGAATAGCTAAGTTTCTCTATATTAGGTCTTTTTGAGATGAACTTTATTTTTAATCTGTTGGATCATATGTCTGTTTGAGATTTATTGATACTTTTATTATTATTATTATTATTATTATTATTTTTATTATTATTATTATTATTATTATTATTATCGTTATTTAAGTTGTTCTTGAGTTTAATGTTTTTTTGTCGCTTAGGAGCATACAAATCGATCTAGATAAATAGGGATTTCTGACTGTTAGTCTACTAATCTTATCTAGGACATTTATTCGACTTTGTAATTAATTAGAGATAGGAAATTAAGTCATTGCCTTTGAATTAACGAACTTAAAACACCTAATTTTACTTTTGATCGTAATAATGATCAGAACCTCCAATGGCCACTGACGTGGATCATGAAGTCTGCTCGGATGCTGAGGAGAACAGGGGGGTGTACCTACTAGGTACTCTGATGCCAAAGTAAGAACGGGCAAAAGAGTTACCAAGTACAAGTAAAAATGTATATGGAATGATATTCGATACCTGACCTCTTCAAGTGAGGGGTTTATATAGAGATCCCCCGGCGTGTGGCCAACGATTCTTATTTTTGGGCCTGGATCGCGGATCCCCCGAAAATAGGTAACTGCCTGACTTGACCGTTAGACGAGCACTCTGGTCGTGATGAAGATGTGTCAGGCACAAACGTATCCGAGCGGGCGATGACTTGACTAAATCTGAGTGATCTCTGCCTATGTCGAGCAGAGGTCAAGAGCGAGAAGAGGGAACCGACCGTTATCAGATGTGGTCGACGAGTCCGCTCGGTGAGCGAACATGAATCTGGCGGGTCCCTTTAATGTTTGGGCTATTGGGCCGTTTCATGAGCATGAGAGGATTGGGTCACGCTTAGTCGTTGACCTATTCCAGAACAGGAGCCCCACAAGTTGTTGCTTCTGGTCACATGAGTGATGACTTAAGGGTGGCCGACTGCGATTGGGGTGAGGTTGAAACTAAATAAGTTGTCATTTTCCGACCTAGAGCGGCTGAGCCCGTGTTAGTTTGGTCATTACAACGTGTTCGTTTGTACGAGGATCCCAATCGTTACGCTGAAACGTTGCATCACGCATGCACCTAGGGATATGTATGCATTTAATGTGTGATGATGGCTACTCTACGACCGTCCCTAGGTAATGAGTGCGCCATTTATAGGAAGTAGGTCTCAAGTGCTCGTGCACGTGCTAATGGAGGCTATAAATAGGGTATTGAGCTTCAGTTTTACATTTTTCTCTCTTCGCTTCTCTACTCGCTGTAATCAAGTGCTCGAATTCAATCTCCAACCACCGTCAACCACCGCACCTTCCGAGGAGACCATCCAGCATGCAAGAACTCTTCTTAAACTTGTAAGTCTTGTCGTTTTCTATTTGATTATGCTTTCAATCCTAGTAGACAGAGTAGTTGCATGCAGTTAGGATGAAGTTTGGAACCAATATGACATATGTTTAAATGTTTAGGATTCTGGTACGGTGTTTCTGCCTCTGAAAGGTGGTCCGTGAGACTGCGACAATGTTTAGGATTATAGGTTTATCGTCCGTCGCGACGTTGTCTGGTGACTCCAGTTAAATTTCAACTGGAGTTCTGGACTGTAGCGTGGTCGCATTCGCGAACTAATCGCTCTGTTATATTAGTGTTTTTCCCTTCCCCGTTTAACTGCCTAGTCGTTACTACGACTGTGGCTTTTCTCTGAATAAAAGGACTTTGATCAAGGACAATGTCCTCGTTCCTTAGCGTGCCCTTTCACTTGATCAGCGGTGGAATGGTGGATTTGATTTACTCATCGAATTCACATTTACTTTCGCTGCTTTTTAGGTGCGAGGATGTCGAACGACGAGCCTATTCGGATGGACGTCGAAAAAATTTCTAGCAATAATGCATCATCCCCAGCCCATTCAGAAGAATCGTCATCGAAGAGGAGTTCTCCGTCTTCTAGTGATTCAGAGGAAACCACCTCGATTAAATCTAGCTCTGCTGACTCCAATAAGGGTGGTGAAAAGGATAAAGATACGCCAATTGAGGAATGGGCCGCCAAGGAGTCGGTGAACATCGTGTCTGTTTATTCCAAGGATCTGGAGGACCCAGATCCTGGGGTCCGGAAGACTAGGTCGTGAGGTTTCAGGGCAAGTTTGATCGTATATGCTGGTCATACAGGCCTAACAGGTTTCCTTTGTATGATATCTTATTCAAGGAGTTCAAATTCAGACTCCCCTTCTCGGGTTTTTAGCCGTCCGTCTTTATACACCTGGAACTCACCCCTTCTCATCTTCATCCAAACTCGTTCGCCTTCATCCAAGCCTTCGAGATGACATGCGGTTACCTGAAGATAAGGGCGACATTCCCTTTGTTTTTTCATATTTTTCACCTCCAACGACAAGTGGTACAAGGGAAATTTGGATGGGTCTCCTTGAAGCAGAAGAATAAGATCTTCAAGGCCTACTCTGAATCGATCAGAGATTTTAAAGATTGTATCTACCTGGTCGATCCAATTTATGAGCATGCAGTGAATTCTTGCAAATTTTGGGGGGTGGACACCGATGATGAGGGGAACGTTATTTTGGATAAGGATGAGAAATAGGTCCCTCGTTTACTGTTGAGATTTCACTTTTCTTGGTCGCGTGACCATTTTCTGCGCGGGACGGACGAGTTCCTCGACATCTCTTCTAAGCTGAGTGAGGGCGACCAGACTAGTTATGAAGCCCTCATGAATTAAGTCTCACGGATCACCATGATCGTGCCTGTTGATGAACATGGTCATGCTATCCTGGATAAGGACGGAGGCGCCAAGGTGACCCCCAGGTTCATAGAGGTGTAAAAACTCCTTGCCTGTGATACCTACAAGGACGTCGTAGCGTACCTTGGTAGTTTTTACATTTGTCTGCTCATATATCTTCCATGCTCGTTTATCTTTTATGTTCTGACCATGTTTAGTTTTATGTCTTTTTCAGATTCAATGCTGGATGTGCAAGACAAGCTGATGACCAACGTCGGAAAACGTCGAGCACCTAAGAAACTGAAGCAGACTCACCTAGGTGAACGACTGGCTACAGGTTTGGGTACTTCTTTTCTGGCTTCTTATGGCTTGCCGAGGGGTACTTCCAAGACGCGGAAGCGGCCTAGAGCTGAAGATGTGGTGATTCTATCGAACGATCCTTCAAAGCCTTCCTTCGAGCTTCCTACCTGTTTCCTGAAGCCCGGTTTCTTCGAGGATACACACCTCTAAGTCTATAGGGCGGAAATGCTCTAATTGAAAGGGTTGAGTAGTCCGGATAGGCGATCTTGGCTAGCCCGGGACGCGATCTCGATGATGCGGGTTCTTACCATTGCCTCCATATTTGTGGAGGGGACATCTACTCAGGAGCAGGAAATCCAACGCTTGAAGGCTCATTTGTTTGTTTCCGAGGACATGGCCAAGGCTTCTACAAAGTCGTTGAAGTAAGCCTCTAAGAAGATCAAGGAGTTGGAGGATTCTTCGACTGCTGAGAAGAAGTCGGCCAAGGAAGAGATCTCACGTCTCAAAGCCGTTATAGCCCCTACTGCGGATGAGCCCGAAGAGTTGAAGTCTCTGAGAACCCGAGTTGAGTTGATTGCCAAAATCTAGGAAGGGGAGGCGTATCTCGAGGAAATGGCAGCTGTGGTGTTTCAGAACACAGTGGACCAACTGAAGATCGTTAACCCCGGGTTGACTGTCTACGAGGAAGGTATCCATTTCCTATACAAGGCCAAGGAAGACATGATCCTTATTCTTTACTACCTCAAACTGCCAGAGCAGGACAACATTGTCGTGGAGGAGGATCACGGGACCCCCGCGGATGTCCATCCCGACGCCAATGCCAACTCATGAAGCTTTGATGTGTTTTTGTGTTTTATTAGCCGGCCTGCATGCCACAACTTTTATTTGTGACGGGGGAATCTGTTCCCCCTTTTATGTAAAATGAGAACAAGTTGGTCCTCATGGCCGCATCTTTTAATTTTAATCGTTTTACGGCCTTGGTGGTCGTTTCTTTACTTCTTGCGGTGAATCCACGTATGTCCGTCGGAGGATATACTTTATTTAATATTTTTACTAAGTGTTTTCGCGATGTTCTGATATTTAGATGTTCTCTTGATATAAGTAATCTTTGTTCTTTTCGCATGCCCGAGTGGGACTTGGGTTACGTTTATAGGTTTGGGAAGTTGTGCTCATTTTGTTTTCCTAACGGTTTGGGGAACTGGGCAGGATGCCAGCGTGTGTTTGGCTGGGGAGCAAGGCCCGAATCATGGTAATGATTTGTTCCCCGTGGCGTGAATTGTAATGCACGTATTTAATTAATTAATTAAATTAAATATTATTGTGTATTTTCCCGATTTCTGGTGGTTGAGCGTTGTTTTGTCGTTTGTGTCGTTAAGTTGTTTAAGTGATTTTACGTTGCGGGTTAAGTCGTGTTTGAGGGATTTAAATTAATTGAGTTGAATAAATAAAATAAGTGTTAATGAGATAATATTAAGTTGGGCTAGTTTGTAGTGTAAGAGTAGTAAGTTGGGGGTGCTAAGTTAGGCCCATTAGTAATTAGGTAGATTAGTGAGAGAGTAGTAAAAACAAGTTGAAAACCTAATTAAGAGAATATTCAAAATTTTGGTGAGAGAAGAACAAGTCTAGAGGAAGAACAAAAGGCTAGGTTGGATTTTCGCAGAGATTTCTATGGTGAATTCGAGCTTCGAGTTGCCTTCAATCCAAGGTATGGGTGGGGTTCGAATTCCATAACTGGGACTAGATAATTTATATGTAGGAGGGATTTTCGTATGATTTTAGTTGCTATGTTTTGGTATGATTTGTCGTTGTCAATTTTGTGTTGATATCTGATAAAGAAGCATGTTGTTCTTGTTGTATTGCTATTAAGAAAACTGTTCTGGTTGTGATAATTGTTGTTGTGATGTAGTTGCTGGTTTATGTTGCAGAAATTGTGTAGAAAGAAGTTAGGGTTCGTAAAATCAATCCTAGAACTTGATAGAAGAATAGATACAGAAGTTTTGAGTGTAAAATCGATGTAGAAACCCAATTAGGCTTGAATAGAATGATGAAGTTGTGAGAATTTGTAGCAGAGTTGGATTTGTAGGCTTTCTGGTGGAATTCGTAACATATTTGGTGTTACGCGTAACAAGGTAGGCATTACACGTAACAAGTCCCCTTACACATGCATTACGTGTAACAGAATTGGGCATTACGCGTATGGAGACGGGCATTACGCATATGGGCAGAGTAAGTCCAGAAAAATGCAGTTTTTGGCGATTTGTCCTGTTTTCGCATCCGTTTCGAGTTGGTTTATCTTAGACTCTAAGTATGGATAAAAGAAGTTGATTACAGTAGATTAGAAGGTTTAAAAATAAATAATTTAGTAAATTAATTGAATAATCTGTAAATTGTAATTTTTCACGTTGAAGTTGTTATAAGTTGTTATAAGTCGTGTTGTCCCGATCTTGGGTAAGATTATTAAGTTGCAGGTCTTATGACCAATGTTGATTCATGTTGCTGAGTTGTTCAAGTTGTTATGTTGCTATGTTGTTGATTATGTCGTTGTTGTTGTATGTCATTCATAGTTGCATATATTTGCATATTTTAAGTTGGAGTGAATGCTCGATTCAAGTTGGCATGGATTGGCAAATAAGTTGTTGATGCCTCGATAAACGGGCAATGTTTCAAGTTGGGAGTTTTACTCCAAATGGTACCTGTAACACGGTGGGAGAACTGACTTTAGTTATGTTGCGGATAGCAAGAGTCGCCACCGACTTTTATTTTATCCAAAGGAAAGGCATAAAAGAACAGGAAAGACCTTTTAAAAGATTTTTGGGTCCGGGGGGTAGGTTATGTAAAGGGAAGGTGTTAGCACCCTTTACATCCATGGTTATCCATGGGCTCTTAGTTACTTAGCTCACTTTAAAATGTTTTTGAAAATGTGAAGTGTGTGAATAGAAATTTTCGTAAGTGTTTATAATGACCCATGTACGGATGCGTATAAACCTTGGTTTTGAAAATTGTTTGAAGTGTGAAGTATTTGAAAAGTTTTGAAGAGTGAGCAAGTAACTATGAGGAACCTACCCTAAGTTTGAGTCTTTTCTGTTCTTGAATCCCTTAAATGGTATGACTATCCCTATTATTAAGGAACAGGTAGTCATTACCTTGGATGTGAGGGACAAGTAAAGGGACATCTGTTTATTTAGGCAACTGTGGGGTGTATAAGCAATTTTGAAGGGACTATCATCTTTATTCGAAAGGGACAAGATCATTGCGAAGGTAACATTCGAAAGGGACTTGATCTTTTATTTGTTAAGGGACTAGATGACTTTATTTTGAGGGACTTTTGCTTTATACACCCTACTTGACCTTTTTGATTAGGCAACATGAGAGGTATCCCTAAGGAAGTGAGATGGCGATCAAAGATCGACTTACGTGTGTGAGTGTACAATTTTATATTTACCTTTAAATTTAAATGATCTAAATTAATTTTAAATTACAAGTATATTTACACTCCCTATTTACTAACCATAGCGTAAAATATAAATAATAAACATTATAAATAAATATTACACCAAGGAGCAATTACATAATAATGATAAAAGCAATTTAATTAAATAAGCAAAATATTAAATAATAATAATAAAAATTGGGTTAGTGAAATAATAATTTAAAGATAAATGGGGTTAGTAATAAATAAATAAGAAAATAAACATAATAGATAATATAAACAAAAATATTAAAAGATCAAATTTTATATAAACAATTATTTAAGATTAATAAGAAAATATGGACAATTATATTAATTATTATAAAGTTTTAAGTTAGATATAAATTATAAAAATTAATTTAAATATAAACATATTAATAAAAAAAATACAAAATTTAATTAGCAATTTTTAACTATTTCTAAACATAATATTAAAATTTATTTACATATAAAATTAAATTATAAACAACTTATGGGATATATGCATATTATGAAAATAAGATCAATTATAATTATATTTACAAAATTTCAATTATTTTAAACAAGATTATAAACAAATTATAAAAATATGTACATGATTAAATAAAAAATAAGATTAAGTTATGAATTAGGGTTTGATTTAAAAATATTAAGATTTATTTATTAATAAAAATATAAGCTAGAATTACAATTAGGGTTTTTAGAAAAATATTTTTGATATTATAAAATTAGGGTTGATATATTATTTAACCTAAATACAACTAATTTATTTATACAAATCAAATAACATATATAATAAAATAGTTTTTTTTTAACACAAATTTAGAATTTATATACAAGAAATAACATACATTATTATTTTTTAACATTTTATAATTTATTAAATTAATTAAACAAACAAGAATATGAATTAAATAAAACAAGAAGAAATAGGGATAAAAAAGAACTTACCTGGGCTGGGAATTGAACCCAGCCCCTTTTGCTTCCAGGAACTCTAAGCCAGCAACATCCACCACTAGGCCAGCGCGCGCAAGTGACCAAGGGAGAGGTAACATTGGTTTTGTTATTGATTCCTGAAAATCAAAGAAAAAGAAAGAAAAACAAAAGGCCTGGGGGGATCGAACCCAGGACCTTCAAGCATCACACAAACACCTTAACCATTCCAGTTGGGAGAGCGCACCTGTCCATAATCTCACCACAATTCATAATATAATAAACTTGCTAATTGAATGAAAAAAACAAGAAAAAGATGGTTTAGTCCAGGAATCGAACCCAGACCCTTCAGCAATACACGCGCATACACAACCAACTGAGCCAGCCAACATTTGTGAAATAATATCAAAACAAAACAAACAAATATTATATTCAATTTTTAAAATATGAAATTCGCGCGCAGGGTTCTTCTTCTTCCTCATATTTCCTGCGAAAACACCTGCAAATTTTCCTACGAATTCTCACTTTCAAGAACCTGCGAAAATTGTATCTCTCACAATGTGTAAAATTTCATCGAATTAAACATACAAACATGATCCTTGCAGTGAATACAGTCCAGCCATGGTTTTATTAGTCATTTATATTAGGTATTTCGTGAACCCCTAATTTGAAAGCTCTAACCCTAGCCATGGCAATTTTCGATTCAAGCCATGAAACTTTGAGTTAAATGTCCAGAAACATTCCTTGTATCATAACAAACACAAAACAACAGTCAAATATGATTAATCATGAGTAAATATGTAAAATCGAAAAATTGTTAAATGAGCATGAACATGGATTCGGTTTGCATGAATGAGGATGTTTCAGATGTTGTTTATGAACTTGCTATTTTAATATAATCTTCATAACTCTTGTATCAATTAGATCCAAATAAACTTTATGACATTCTAGAAGACAAATCATTTTAAATCTTCACCATTTTATATTTTATTTGAATTTAAAATGATTTTTAATATAAAAAATCATAATAAATAAAAATAAAAAAAATAAAATAATGAAAATATTAAGTTAATTTCGTGCATGATGTCATGGAACCAATTGGGTCACAAAAAAGTCAGCCCACTTAGCAAAATTTGGTTTTAAACCTCCATTTGCTTCATAAACTTCCCTAAAATTTCCCAACTTTGCAAGGACACACATCCTTCAATTTTAATGCTATGAGGGTATTCTTGGACATTTTGGAAAGCTCGAAGAGTCCTCTAACCAACCCCACTGGTTTCATGTTCATATCATTTACCATTCTCAAGTTATGCCCTTTTGAAGTTGTTGACTTTTTGTTGACTTTTTAAAGGACCTATAATGTCTTAGCTCATACCTTCCAAATGAAGCATTTTTGGGCTTGGCTTGTGAGACACAAAGTTGTAGAGAATTCAATTTCCTTCAAAATGAGCTTTGGATGGGAAATATTTGATGAAGCATGTGAAAGTTATGGCTGGTCAAAGTTCAGTTGACTTTTCCTGAGGAAACCCTAATTTAGAAACCCCTGATTCTTGATGATCTGAAATCTCCTTGATGAATCATGATCAACCCTTGATCAAATGATGAATTTTACTTCATATACTTTATGTTGACCAAAAATCATGAAGTTTGACTTTGGTTTGACCACAGTTGACCTCAGTTTGACTTTTGAACTGCTTTGACTGATTTTGACTTATCTGATCATTTGACTGAGCAAACCTTTGAGAAAAGTTCTGAATTTTGTCATGGGGATTCTTAGACCCATATAAGATGTTATGAAGCTCACTTGAAGTCTTGGAAATCCATTTAGCCTGATTAAAGTCAAAACCCTAATTTTGGATGCACTGCTTAGGAGAATGCCTTGCCTGAGGGATTTGTTAAATCTTCTGACCCATGATGAACTTTGTGAACCTTGTGAACCTCATAAAGTGTATTGTAAACTTCATGAACCTCATGAAAGGTCTTGTGAACCTTGTGAACCTCATAAAGTGTCTTGTAAACTTCATGAACCTCATGAAAGGTCTTGTGAACCTTGTGAACCTCATAAAGTGTCTTGTAAACTTCATGAACCTCATGAAAGGTCTTGTGAACCTTGTGAACCTCATAAAGTGTCTTGTGAATCTTATGAACCTCATAAAGTGTCTTGTAAACTTCATGAACCTCATGAAAGGTCTTGTGAACCTTGTGAACCTCATAAAGTGTCTTGTAAACTTCATGAACCTCATGAAAGGTCTTATGAACATTATGAACCTCTTAGCACATAAAGTCTTGTATTGTGAGGGAAAATTTTGGGGTGCAACAGCTGCCCCTGTTCAATTTTCTGAAACCTGAGGGGTTAGATTGGTATATTTGCCAGTCGTGACCTGGAAGGTTGAAAGGGATTGAACACAAAATCCCAAAAATTTGCACTTACCAGTGCATAGAGTGATACAGATGATTAGTTGAATATGCTTGAGTGGGCTTAAAGATGCCACTTGGAGAAAAAATTCTTCAGGTACATTTCTTGGAGGATAAAGCTGTCCAAAATATGAAGATATAATGATGATAGCTTTCAGGAAGATCAACAACGTCCCGAGGTAATAATATGCTTTCAGGAGGATAAAACAGTCCTGAGGTAATAATATGCTTTCAGGAGGATAACAACGTCCTGAGGGAGTGATATGCTTTCAGAAAGATAAACAACGTCCCGAGGTAATAATATGCTTTCAGGAGGATAAAACAGTCCTGAGGTAATAATATGCTTTCAGGAGGATAACAACGTTCTGAGGAAATGATATGCTTTCAGAAGGATAAACAACATTCTGAGGAAATAATATGCTTTCAGGAGGATAAACAATGTCCTGAGGAAGTGGTAACCTTTGGGAAGATAAACAACGGCCCAAAATAATAGGCTTTCAGGAGGATAAAGCAGTCCTGAGGTAATGATATAACCTTTGGGAAGATAAACAACGGCCCAATGAGATAATATGCTTTCAGGAGGATGAACAACGTCCTGAGGTATAAGAAGCTTTCAGGAGGATAAACAACGTCCTGAGGGAATGATATGCTTTCAGGAGGATAACAACGTCCTGAGGAAATGATAACTTTTGGGAGGATAAACAACGGCCCAATAGTCACAAGTTGTTGATGAAGTCTGTCTGCTGGAGAATTAACCTGAAAACAAGGTAGCATCCTGTAGGGTAATATTAGTTTATGTATTATGTATGCATGTATAATATGATGCACTTAAGTGATGTATTATGTATTTATGTATATGTATGGTATGATGTAAATGATGTATGTATAATATGATGCTGCCTGAAGTGTATGGATATCTTCGTATAACAACTGCTGGCCAGGGAAAATAAATCCCGATTTGTTGCTGAAGAATATGAGGAACTTATTCGTCTTGTTTGATAATATATTATACATAACCTCCCGTCTTCGTTTGATAGTAGGATGTACATAATCTTCCGTCTGCTGGGGATAGCAAGGTATACATAACCTCCCGTCTTCGTTTGATAGTAGGGTATATATAACCTCTCGTCTTCGTTCGTCGTACTCCTATTGGAAAGTAAATTCCCGAATATCCGTATGAGGATAAAAGAGATGGATATAAATTCCAGGGGAGATGTGACTTTATGAAGATGGATTTGCCCTACTGAGGGTTTGTAACTGTCTTGTAAAGATGAACCTGCGAAGCTTTGTTGAAATCCTTCCCTCGTTCGTCCTTAGTAAATACTATTACTGCATTTTCATGCATTTCTGGTAAACATCAATCATATTAAGCATACATGCATTTCTGGTAAACATCAATCATATTCAAAAGCATACATACATTCAAACACAACCAATGGACGTTTAGTCTATGTAAATAGGGTAAAAGTAAATATGGATTCAAAGATGGAATTTTATTTATATCAAAAAGTGACCTATACATAGGTAAATTTGTACAAGGAGACATAAACCCTAGTAAGAGGATTTTGTCATAAAGTTTTACAAAACAAGAAGAATCAGCTACGTGGGAAATAATCCTATTGAGTTTCAATTCTACTATTGCCATTATCTTCAAGTATCTCATCTTCTGCTGTTGAAACGGAAACGATTGGATTGAGCTTTATCTGTTCGAACTTGAGTAAGTAACACAACTGGTTGCAGTTTCATGGGTGATCCAAACGAGACATAGTCATACGCTTCAATCCCTAACTTTTGCCTGGATTGCCCTTTCAGGTTTTCAATCCACCGGGATACCCTTTTTTGCCCAAGCCGCCTTTTCAGGTTTTCGACTTGCCGGGTGTACATCTTTTTATATATATCCCTAATTTTTGCCCAAACCCTTTTGGTTTGCCGGGATGCCCTTATTTTTGCCTAGGCCTGTCAACCTAGCGGGTCTCTTTTCATGCGTAGTATTTTTTAACTATGTCTGCGTTTACAGGCTGTGGGAAGTCTTCACCATCCATAGTAGTAAGTATCATGGCACCTCTTGAGAAAACTGTTTTGACTACAAATGGTCCTTCATATGTAGGAGTCCACTTGCCCCTAGGATCACCCTGTGGTAATATGATACGCTTGATTACCAAGTCACCAGCCTGATATACCTTTGGCTTAACCTTCTTGTTAAAAGCTTTGATCATTCGTTTCTGGTACATCTGGCCATGACAAACTGCTGCTAACCTCTTCTCATCAATCAAATTTATCTGGTCAAGTCGAGTCTGAATCCACTCATCTTCATCCAAACCTGCATCCTTCATAATTCTTAAGGAGGGAATCTGAACTTCAATGGGCAGAACTGCTTCCATACCATAGACCAAGGAGAATGGGGTTGCCCCTGTTGAAGTACGTATTGTGGTATGATAACCATGAAGAGCAAATGGTAACATCTCATGCCAATCCTTGTAAGTAACAACCATCTTCTGTATAATCTTCTTAATGTTCTTATTAGCAGCTTCAACTGCCTCATTCATCTTCGGACGATACGGAGAAGAGTTATGATGCTTAATCTTGAACTGCGTGCAGAGATCAGTAATCATAGTGTTGTTCAGATTAGAGCCATTGTCAGTAATAATCCTTTCAGGGATGCCATACCTACACACAAGATAATTCTTAATGAATCGAGCCACAACATTCTTGGTAACAGATGCAAATGAAGCTGCCTCTACCCATTTTGTGAAGTAATCAATAGCAACCAGGATGAAACGATGCCCATTAGAAGCAGTAGGCTTGATCTCACCAATCATATCAATGCCCCACATGGAAAAGGGCCAAGGAGCAGTCAACACATTCAATGGTGATGGAGGTATATGTACTTTATCAGCATAAATTTGACACTTGTGACATGTTCTGGAGTGTTGATAGCAATCAGCTTCCATGGTAGACCAATAGTAACCTGCTCTCAATATCTTCTTTGCCATGGTATGTCCACTAGAATGAGTGCCAAAGATCCCATCATGCATGTCTTCCATAATCTCAGTTGCTTCCTTCTTATCCACACAACGAAGCATAGTTGAATCATGATTGCGCTTGTACGAAATCCCATTACTCAAAAAGAACTTAGCAGAAAACCTTCTCAGAAACTTCCTATCTTTGATAGATGCCCCTTCAGGGAACTCCTTAGCTTCAAGATATCTTTTTACTTCATAGAACCAAGGCTTCTCCTCTGCCCCTTCTGTGTCAATCTCATTGCAGTATGCAGGCTTCTCAAATCTATCAATAGTAATCTTGGGAGCTTCATCATCCCAGCTGATCTCAAACATGGATGCCATGGTGGCTAAAGCATCTGCCAACTGATTCTCTCTCCGTGGAATATGTCCAAAGGTAACCTCTTTGAAATGTGGAATCAAAGACAACACATACTCTCTGTAAGGAATGAGATTATCATGCTTGGTATCCCAATCTCCTTTGATCTGACTTACTACCAGGGCTGAATCTCCATACACATCAAGGAACTGAATCTTCATATCAATAGCAGCTTTAATACCCAGGATACATGCCTCATACTCAGCCATGTTATTGGTACAATAGAAACAAAGTCTGGAAGTAATCGGGGTATGACAACCTTCAGGGGAACTAATCACAACACCAACACCATTACCAAGTGCATTAGAGACACCATCAAAAACCATGGTCCATCGGGATCCTTGTTCAGGTCCGTCATATTGTCCAGGTTCTTTGGTAATAATCATAATGTCTTCATCAGGGAACTCAAAACTCATTGACTGATAATCATCCACTGCTTGATGAGCCAAATGATCAGCCACAACACTTCCTTTAATGGCCTTCTGAGTAGTATACTGTATGTCATATTCTGTCAAGATTATTTGCCATCTTGCAATTCTTCCGGAGAGAGCAGGTTTTTCAAATATGTACTTGATTGGATCCATCTTTGAAATCAATAAGGTAGTATGAGTCAACATATACTGTCTTAGTCGGCGAGCAGCCCATGCCAAAGCGCAGCAAGTTTTCTCGAGCAGTGAGTATCTTGTTTCACAGTCGGTAAACTTTTTGCTAAGGTAGTATATTGCCTGCTCTTTTCGACCAGACTCGTCATGTTGCCCCAAGACACACCCCATTGAGTTGTCTAACACTGTTAAGTACATAATCAAGGGTCTTCCATCAACTGGTGGCATCAAAATTGGAGGTTCTAGCAGATATCTCTTGATTTCATCAAAGGCAGTCTGGCACTCATCATTCCATTCCATCATCTGATCTTTCTTCAACAACTTGAAGATTGGCTCACAGATGGCAGTTAATTGGGAAATAAATCTTGCAATGTAATTCAATCGTCCCAAGAAACCTCTAACCTCCTTCTTAGTACGGGGAGCTGGCATCTCTCGTATAGCTTTCACTTTTGCAGGATCCACTTCAATACCTTTTCCACTGACTATGAAACCCAGGAGCTTACCAGACCTAACTCCAAAAGTACACTTGTTTGGGTTCAATCTCAACTTGTATTTCTTCAACCTCTCAAACAATTTATGCAGATGATCAAGATGTTGTTCTTCATTCTGGGACCTGGCTATCATATCATCCACATACACCTCTATCTCATGATGAATCATATCATGAAACAAAGCCACCATAGCCCGCTGATATGTTGCCCCTGCATTCTTCAAACCAAATGGCATCACCTTATAGCAAAAAGTGCCCCACTGTGTAACAAATGTTGTCTTCTCCATATCTTCAGGTGCCATCTTGATTTGATTGTAACCAGAGAAACCATCCATAAAAGAGAATGCCTTATGCTGAGCAGTGTTGTCTACTAAGACATCAATATGAGGAAGTGGAAAGTCATCTTTGGGGCTAGCCTTGTTCAAATCCCTGTAGTCCACACACATACGTACCTTACCATCTTTCTTAGGTACCGGCACCACATTTGCAACCCACTGAGGATAAGAAGTTACTGCTAAGAACCCTGCATTAAACTGTTTCATTACCTCTGCTTTGATCTTCTCTGACATTTCAGGATGCATACGACGAACCTTCTTCTTCTTTGGACGACAATCTTCTTTCACTGGTAAACGGTGAACCACAATGTCTGTATCCAACCCTGGCATATCTTCATAGGACCAAGCAAAGATCTCCACATAATCACGTAGCATCTAAATCAATCTGCTCTTGACACTATCCTCTAATTCAGCCCCTATCTTGACTTCTTTCCTGTTTTCTTCAGTTCCCAGATTCACAACTTCGACTGGCTCTTCATGTGGCTGTATGGCTTTCTCTTCTTGTTGTAACAACCTAGCAAGCTCTACAGGTACTTCACAATCGTCCTCATTTCCGTCTTCAGTTTGATAGATCGGATTCTCGAAATTATAATTGGCAATAGTAGAACTATTATCAACAAGATCCAGAGTGGATGAGGATCTGCATTTTAGTGATGTGGGTGTGTGTAAGAACACATAGCTGATAAAACAAAAATAAAAGAAAAGAAAGACAAGGAACACAATATTTACGAAACGAAACGTCCACTGATTTTTATTGAATGAAGTATGCAAATGAAATGACAGCCCGTAACAAACACACCATTGTGCCCCGGGTAAGGCACAAGGCTGGAGAGTTCAATTGTTCAAGAAATTACAAACTTAAAAAGCAACAACACAGTAATAGTATTTACTCCTGACTAAAGGAGATAGGAATAACATCTTCAGCTTTCCAATTATTGAGTCCAGCACCCACAGTAGGAAAAATCCAAGCATCCAGGTTGTAGTCTTCATCATAGTCACCCACAGCATTAATCTGGTCTTTCATAACCCCCTGATTGGTGATACGAACAGCACGAGCACGACGAACAGCCTTCTGGGACTCTGCAGTGAAACCCAAACCAAACTTGTCAGACTTGTATGGGATATCAGGAAGCTGGCCCCAAATAGTACAACCACCTTCATCCACCACAGCTCTAGCATCTTTAAGGGAGGCCATTGTTGGAGGTACTCTGGTGACCACATGAACTTTCTTGACAACAGGAGGAGCTTCATAATCATTAACAATCCAAGGAACCACTTCAAATGTCTGACACGGAGTTTCAACATATTCACCTTCCACTTCCAGATACTTGAAGGTGTTTACATGGCTAACAAAATATTCTTCCTCTCCATAGACAGTAACAACTTTTCCTTCCACCGGATACCTTAGCTTCTGATGTAATGTAGAGGTTACAGCACCTGCCCCATGGATCCAGGGACGACCAAGCAAACAAGAGTACGAAGGACGAATATCCATCACATAAAATGTAGCATTAAAAACCTGAGAACCAACTTTGATTGGGAGATCAATTTCTCCATGCACCACTCTCCTCGAACCATCAAAAGCCTTCACCACTATATTACTGGGCTTCAGCACAGCATCTTCAGGACTCAGCTTATTCAGGACTTCTTTGGGCAACACATTCAGAGAGGAACCATTGTCTATCAATACATGTGACAGGGTAGTGCCCCTACATTCAATTGAGATATGCAGGGCCCTGTTATGATCCCTCTTGGCAGGAGTCAAATCAGCATCAGAAAACCCCAACCCATTATCATAGGTCAGGTGGGCAACACAATTCTCAAACTGGTCAACAGAAATTGCATTGGGTACATGAGCAGTCTTCAGAAACTTAATCAAAGCTTTGGCATGAGCTTCAGAACATAACAACAAAGACAACATGGAAATCTTGGAGGGAGTGTGCCCCAACTGATCAACAATGTCATAATCACTCTTACGAATGATCTTCAATACTTCTTCCATCTACTTAGCCAGATCATCAGCAGCTGGCACATCATTTAATATAGGTTTAATAACAGGACCTTTGCCCCGAGCATCAGTGGTGGAGGTAGCAGCAGGAGTAACTGCATTCTTGGAAGTCACTGGAGGAGAGAAGACTCTTCCACTTCGTGTGATCTTACTAGACCCAGCAATATTATCAACATCAACAGGCACATCAGCTAAGGGTTCCTGCTTAACACCATGGATATAAACATCAGACCCATAATGCCAAGGCACAGCTTTATCAGACGTATACGGAATAGGACCAGGAGTGGTAATGACCATAGGAGCCACTCTAGCTTCAGCAACAATCTTCACAGGGCCTTCAGCAGTAATCTTAATTGGACCCTTATGAATGATTTTAACAGGTCCCTTGGAAGTGATCCTTACCGGCACTTTATCAACCATGTCAACCTCTTCAGTCTTCCTACCTTTAGTAATGTGATCCACCATACTCTCTACAGACGATGGAGTCCTCTCAAACACTATGGTATATTTATCCATGAGACGTTGAATTCCATCTCTCAACCTCCAGCAACTATCCGGCTTATAGGTACAATATAGACAATCTTCACGACAACCTGGAAAGAACCCAGCTTGCACTAACTTCTTCTTGATGACAGACAATGGTGTGGTCAACTCTGTAACTGAATAGATATGTAAATCTTCATCAATGGCATTGACAGTCTTCTCGTGATTTGGCATGGGAGCAGTAATCACATTTGGAGTACCCGGAGGGTCAAACTCAATCTCTCCAGCCTCAATCATATCTTGAATTTTGTTCTTCAAGACCCAACAACTATTAGTATCATGTCCCTGACAGTTTGAATGATATGCACATCGTGCATTGGGATTGTACCTGGGAGAGGTAACATTGGGATTCTGAGGAGCCTCTTTCAGAGTAATAAGTTCAGCCTTCAACAAGTGTTGCAATGCCTGAGCCATTGACATGTTGATCTTTGTGTACTGCCTTCTAGCCCTCTGTTGGTTGCCCTGTGGCTGCTCTGGTGTTGTAGGTGTTGGATTTGAAATATGAACTGCACTCACAGACTGATGCCTTCTATTACGATCAGGTTGACCATAAACAGCATTGGATTCTTTCTTACCAGTGGGAGGCTTCTTTGCAGTACCTGATGAAGAAGTACCCACTTGAATCTTGCCACTCTTTATACCATTTTCCACGCGCTCTCCTGTCATTATCAACTCAGTGAAGCCAGATGATGAGCTTCCAATGAGATGATTGTAAAAAGGACCATTCAGCGTACACATGAACATATCAACCAACTCCCTATCAGTTAAAGGGGGTTGTACTCTTCCAGCTAAGTCTTTCCACTTCTGAGCATACTCCTTGAAACTTTCTTTGGCACCCATAGACATGCTTTGCAGCTGCATGCGAGTGGGAGCTAAATCAGCATTATATTGATACTGCTTATAGAAAGCTTCAGCAAGATCATTCCAATCCCTGATGTTGACACTCTCCAACTGATAATACCACTCCAGTTGAGCTCCAGCTAAGCTCTCTTGGAAGAAATGGATCCATAACTTTTTATCAGCAGTGTGAGGTTGAATTCTTCTGACATAAGACCTCAGATGCAGCTTGGGACAAGAGACCCCATCATAAACAACAAAGGTAGGAACCTTGAAACCAATGGGTATGACTACCCCAGATATCAGACTCAAATCTTCAAAATCCAGCCCAGAAGACTTCTGTAACTCCATATCATTCATTCTATCCACCAGCATTTTGAATTTGTCTTCATTAGGCTCATGGTAGTAATTAGCCTCAGAATCAGAGTCCCCCATAGTGTTGTGGAGACTGCCTCCCTCTTTTTCAGACTCTTCAGACTCATAGTCTTCAACTGGTTCTTTGGTCTTGGCAAGACCTTTGAACCTTCTTCCCATGTTGATCAAGCCACCTGACCTTCTAGTCTTCTTAGTCTTCTTGGCCAGCAGCGTCTTCAATTCATCCTGCCCCTTGGTCAGGTTCAGGATCAGCTCTTGGAACTGTGCATTTTGTGCCTGGAGATCCTTAACTGTTTGTTCAAGAGCCATTGCTTGAAATCAACAGCGAGAAGATGAGAAACCTGTGCACAATTATAAACCTGTAATGTAATGAAATGATATGTGAATGTATATGCAATGTTTTCAAGGACCGCAGGATTTAAATTTGCTTAAACAAACAAGAAGGTAAACTTTTATTAGTAGTAAATTTGTTTTGCCTCCTGGGCTTACAGAAATGAAATGAAATAAATACAAAAGATGGGGTTTTAAGTCTCCCATGGACGTTTCCTCTTTGTGTTTAGGTATGAGTTAAGATTCCGTTCTTCGTGAAGTTGCTTTGTTAGTTCCAGGATTCTTTCTTGGCTTGCTTTGTAATGAGCCTCGAAAGTATCCCTTTGCTCCTTCAACTGGGTCCAGGATCTCTGTAAGTCTTCCATGTCAGTAGGCATGTCTGGGTGAAGGATGGTATAAGCAGTGTCTCCTTCAGCAACAGGTTCCATGGTAACTGGCAGGATAGCAGGGTATGGCATCATGAGAGTCTGAGCACGAGATCGCACCCATCTGAGATAAGCCTCCATAGGAATAGTGTACTTAGGCTCCAGAGTCTTGCTGTCAACCTTGTTCACTTTTCCCCAGGCTCGTATGAATCTCAGACGGTAACCTTGAAGATCGTTGTCGTAATCAAACACAATGCCCTGAATCAACATGTCATGTGGACCATCACTCCGAGCGTAACCAAACTGTCGTAAAGCTAGAGAGGGATTGTAGGTGATGCCTCCTCTTATGCCTAGAAGTGGCACATTAGGAAACTCCCCACAACGGTCAATGATGGTGACATTCTCCATAGATCTGGAGCACCAATGAATATCTGAATGCGAGAGTGACATGATCCTCTTGGACCACCTGAACCCTTTCTCATTCTTCATTACTGAGCAAGGAAGGTGAGAAATAAATCACCTAGAGAGCAAAGGTATGCAGCACATCAAAGTTCCTCTTGCCCTTGTAGTACGGGTATGAAGAGAATGTAGGATGTCTCCAAGCAATGTAGGTACTGGATTGTGACTCAGGAATATGTTGATGGCATGAACGTCTATGAACTGATCTAGATTGGGGAACAATACTAAGCCATAAATAAGCAAGGCTAAGATCTCCTCAAAAGCATCATAGCTCATGGCTTTCAAGAACACCTGAGCTTTCTCTATCAACACCTTGGCAAGAATACCCTTAACTCCGCTTCTCGTTTCTAGAACAATGTCAGACTTCTTCAGATGTAGAGCTGCAGCAATAACCTCTAGTTTAAGCTCTTTCTCCAAGCCTGTGAAGGGTCTTTGATCAAGAACAGGTATACCCAGAAGCTTAGAGAACTCTTCCATTGTAGGAACCAGCTGATAGTCGGGGAATGTAAAGCAATGGTGCTTAGGGTCAAAGAACTGAAACAGAACACTCATGTCTTCACTGAACCCTGAAGTGACTAGATCCAATAGGTGACCATGTCTCTTGATGAACTAGGAGTGATCAGACACTTGAGAAACCAACTCTTTAAGCTTAGCAGGTATGCCCACAAAGTTGATCTTGATGGTGTTTCTACGAGCAGAAGCCATGACCTGCAACAAAGAACAAAGATAAATCCTTTGGTCCTTGAAATGGTTAGTGAAAATGATATACTTATGATGCATGATGATGTCATGATGTTATGTTCAATCACAAACATATGGCACACACAAACAAGTCACACCATAGCCCTAGGTTTAAAGGCTTGCATGAGGTTCAAAGGTAAGTACCCTCCCCTGAAGTTAGTTGGTTCATCCTGTCCTACAAAAGTAACCAGGTTCTAAGGGATCTCAATATCATTGATCCTTCACAAGGGTGGTTGTTCAGTAGGCAACTTACTTGCTAACCAAAACCCTCCAAGTTTAGAATCTCAATGAGCGTAGTATCGAGTATCAACCAACTTCAGTCTGCACCAAAGCCGGTTATCTCACTACTTTTCTAAAGGCCAAGATGGGATAACTAGGGTTCTAAAAGTTAGTTAGTGCATTGACAACGTATGGCAGCCTCATATTATCCTCAACTTGACTTAAGGAACATAAGCACCAACCAAGAAGTCACACTAACTATGGCCACCAGATCAACCATATCGGTATACGCCGTACAGTTTCCTTGGTCTATTGCCATTTACCTAAGGTACACTAGATCCGGGTTAGGATCTTTCACACACAAGAGCACCCAACAAGTAAATATAAAGCAAACAAAGCAAACAAGTTTAAAGTGATCTAATTCCTAAGGGTACCCCTCTTTTATATTATCCCCAGCAGAGTCGCCAGTTCTGTAACACGGTGGGAGAACTGACTTTAGTTATGTTGCGGATAGCAAGAGTCGTCACCGACTTTTATTTTATCCAAAGGAAAGGCATAAAAGAACAGGAAAGACCTTTTAAAAGATTTTTGGGTCTGGGGGGTAGGTTATGTAAAGGGAAGGTGTTAGCACCCTTTACATCCATGGTTATCCATGGGCTCTTAGTTACTTAGCTCACTTTAAAATGTTTTTGAAAATGTGAAGTGTGTGAATAGAAATTTTCGTAAGTGTTTATAATGACCCATGTACGGATGCGTATAAACCTTGGTTTTGAAAATTGTTAGAAGTGTGAAGTATTTGAAAAGTTTTGAAGAGTGAGCAAGTAACTATGAGGAACCTACCCTAAGTTTGAGTCTTTTCTGTTCTTGAATCCCTTAAATGGTATGACTATCCCTATTATTAAGGAACAGGTAGTCATTACCTTGGATGTGAGGGACAAGTAAAGGGACATCTGTTTATTTAGGCAACTGTGGGGTGTATAAGCAATTTTGAAGGGACTATCATCTTTATTCGAAAGGGACAAGATCATTGCGAAGGTAACATTCGAAAGGGACTTGATCTTTTATTTGTTAAGGGACTAGATGACTTTATTTTGAGGGACTTTTGCTTTATACACCCTACTTGACCTTTTTGATTAGGCAACATGAGAGGTATCCCTAAGGAAGTGAGATGGCGATCAAAGATCGACTTACGTGTGTGAGTGTACAATTTTATATTTACCTTTAAATTTAAATGATCTAAATTAATTTTAAATTACAAGTATATTTACACTCCCTATTTACTAACCATAGCGTAAAATATAAATAATAAACATTATAAATAAATATTACACCAAGGAGCAATTACATAATAATGATAAAAGCAATTTAATTAAATAAGCAAAATATTAAATAATAATAATAAAATTGGGTTAGTGAAATAATAATTTAAAGATAAATGGGGTTAGTAATAAATAAATAAGAAAATAAACATAATAGATAATATAAACAAAAATATTAAAAGATCAAATTTTATATAAACAATTATTTAAGATTAATAAGAAAATATGGACAATTATATTAATTATTATAAAGTTTTAAGTTAGATATAAATTATAAAAATTAATTTAAATATAAACATATTAATAAAAAAAAATACAAAATTTAATTAGCAATTTTTAACTATTTCTAAACATATTATTAAAATTTATTTACATATAAAATTAAATTATAAACAACTTATGGGATATATGCATATTATGAAAATAAGATCAATTATAATTATATTTACAAAATTTCAATTATTTTAAACAAGATTATAAACAAATTATAAAAATATGTACATGATTAAATAAAAAATAAGATTAAGTTATGAATTAGGGTTTGATTTAAAAATATTAAGATTTATTTATTAATAAAAATATAAGCTAGAATTACAATTAGGGTTTTTAGAAAAATATTTCTGATATTATAAAATTAGGGTTGATATATTATTTAACCTAAATACAACTAATTTATTTATACAAATCAAATAACATATATAATAAAATAGTTTTTTTTTAACACAAATTTAGAATTTATATACAAGAAATAACATACATTATTATTTTTTAACATTTTATAATTTATTAAATTAATTAAACAAACAAGAATATGAATTAAATAAAACAAGAAGAAATAGGGATAAAAAAGAACTTACCTGGGCTGGGAATTGAACCCAGCCCCTTTTGCTTCCAGGAACTCTAAGCCAGCAACATCCACCACTAGGCCAGCGCGCGCAAGTGACCAAGGGAGAGGTAACATTGGTTTTGTTATTGATTCCTGAAAATCAAAGAAAAAGAAAGAAAAACAAAAGGCCTGGGGGGATCGAACCCAGAACCTTCAAGCATCACACAAACACCTTAACCATTCTAGCTGGGAGAGCGCACCTGTCCATAATCTCACCACAATTCATAATATAATAAACTTGCTAATTGAATGAAAAAAACAAGAAAAAGATGGTTTGGTCCAGGAATCGAACCCAGACCCTTCAGCAATACACGCGCATACACAACCAACTGAGCCAGCCAACATTTGTGAAATAATATCAAAACAAAACAAACAAATATTATATTCAATTTTTAAATTATGAAATTCGCGCGCAGGGTTCTTCTTCTTCCTCATATTTCCTGCGAAAACACCTGCAAATTTTCCTACGAATTCTCACTTTCAAGAACCTGCGAAAATTGTATCTCTCACAATGTGTAAAATTTCATCGAATTAAACATACAAACATGATCCTTGCAGTGAATACAGTCCAGCCATGGTTTTATTAGTCATTTATATTAGGTATTTCGTGAACCCCTAATTTGAAAGCTCTAACCCTAGCCATGGCAATTTTCGATTCAAGCCATGAAACTTTGAGTTAAATGTCCAGAAACATTCCTTGTATCATAACAAACACAAAACAACAGTCAAATATGATTAATCATGAGTAAATATGTAAAATCGAAAAATTGTTAAATGAGCATGAACATGGATTCGGTTTGCATGAATGAGGATGTTTCAGATGTTGTTTATGATCCAAATACGTTCAATGAACATCATAGAACATGTTGCAATGCTCAAAATTCATTGAAACTCACTCTACCTTGAAATCCGAATGTTAATTTTTGATGAATTTTGTGAAGTTTGAAACTGGTTTTGGAGGCTGTGAATTCGTGTGCTTTTGATTGCTAAATGTTCTATATATATGGGTGAATGAATTAGGTCAAAAACATTGCTCAAGACTTTGAATTTTTTGGTAGTTTGAGATTGAAAAAGATTGGCTTTTAAAATTTGAATATTCTTGATATGAACTCGCTATTTTAATATAATCTTCATAACTCTTGTATCAATTAGATCCAAATAAACTTTATGACATTCTAGAAGACAAATCATTTTAAATCTTCACCATTTTATATTTTATTTGAATTTAAAATGATTTTTAATATTAAAAATCATAATAAAAAAAAATAAAAAAAAATAAAAAAATGAAAATATTAAGTTAATTTCGTGCATGATATCATGGAACCAATTGGGTCACAAAAAAGTCAGCCCACTTAGCAAAATTTGGTTTTAAACCTCCATTTGCTTCATAAACTTCCCTAAAATTTCCCAACTTTGCAAGGACACACATCCTTCAATTTTAATGCTATGAGGGTGTTCTTAGACATTTTGGAAAGCTTGAAGAGTCCTCTAACCAACCCCACTGGTTTCATGTTCATATCATTTACCATTCTCAAGTTATGCCCTTTTGAAGTTGTTGACTTTTTGTTGACTTTTTAAAGGACCTATAATGTCTTAGCTCATACCTTCCAAATGAAGCATTTTTGGGCTTGGCTTGTGAGACACAAAGTTGTAGAGAATTCAATTTCCTTCAAAATGAGCTTTTGATGGGAAAAATTTGATGAAGCATGTGAAAGTTATGGCTGGTCAAAGTTCAGTTGACTTTTCCTGAGGAAACCCTAATTTAGAAACCCCTGATTCTTGATGATCTGAAATCTCCTTGATGAATCATGATCAACCCTTGATAAAATGATGAATTTTACTTCATATACTTTATGTTGACAAAAAATCATGAAGTTTGACTTTGGTTTGACCACAGTTGACCTCAGTTTGACTTTTGAACTGCTTTGACTGATTTTGACTTATCTGATCATTTGACTGAGCAAACCTTTGAGAAAAGTTCTGAATTTTGTCATGGGGATTCTTAGACCCATATAAGATGTTATGAAGCTCACTTGAAGTCTTGGAAATCCATTTAGCCTTATTAAAGTCAAAACCCTAGTTTTGGATGCACTGCTTAGGAGAATGCCTTGCCTGAGGGATTTGTCAAATCTTCTGACCCATGATGAACTTTGTGAACCTTGTGAACCTCATAAAGTGTCTTGTAAACTTCATGAACCTCATGAAAGGTATTGTGAACCTTGTGAACCTCATAAAGTGTCTTGTAAACTTCATGAACTTCATGAAAGGTCTTGTGAACCCTGTGAACCTCATAAAGTGTCTTGTAAACTTCATGAACCTCATGAAAGGTCTTGTGAACCTTGTGAACCTCATAAAGTGTCTTGTGAATCTTGTGAACCTTGTGAACCTCATAAAGTGTCTTGTAAACTTCATGAACCTCATGAAAGGTCTTGTGAACCTTGTGAACCCTCATAAAGTGTCTTGTAAACTTCATGAACCTCATGAAAGGTCTTATGAACATTATGAACCTCTTAGCACATAAAGTCTTGTATTGTGAGGGCAAATTTTGGGGTGCAACAGTACCACATACATATATAAGTAAAGCCGCATTTGAGTTACATTTTATTTATGTCGTTATCGGTTGTTGGTTGCAAGTTGTAAGTTGATGTAACTTGTTGTGTGAAGTGGTGTGATTATATGATTTTCTTGCTTACATATTGATTATCGTATCATGCTTATGTTATTCGATATCTCACCCCTTCTGTTTGAATGTTGCCCTTTGTTGGTAACGTGTAGGTAACCAAGAGTCCAGTACTTAGTAGCATCGAGTTGGTGTTTTTCGCTCTGATACGTAGCACTTCGGAGGGATGAACGCATGTTTTATATTCTGTTGAATTTCTGTTTAGTTGAAGAGTTTATTTGAGTTGTTTAAGTTGAAAACCTTGTTGAACTATTCGTTGTTGAATTTATTGAAGTTGTTTTAAAGTTGTAACTTTGTTGAATCAGCTGCGTTGTTTTCAAAGTATTTCATTAATGAAGTTTTGTTATTTGATTTTAAGTTGAAAAGTGTAATATTCCATGTTTGTTGATGAATTTTTATAACTCTGATTTAAATTATAAAGTCGGGTAAAAATGGGGTGTTACATTAGTGGTATCAGAGCAGGTCGGTCTGTTTGACCAAGTTGTCGAGTCGTGGTTTCTAACAATCGAGTATTGTTATGTGGTTCTAACTTTTGTTGTGTTGTAGTGTTAAGTTGAGATGGATGGAAGAAATAATGCTACATTGGATGCTGCAATGCAAGCAATGGCGTAAGTTATGCAAAATTTACCGAATGTTGGCGGGAACGATGAGTCTCGTACTTTCGCGACTTTTTAGAGGGAGAATCCGCATACATTCAAGGGCAAGTATGACCCTGATGCTGTGTTGGTCTGGTTGAAAGAAATTGAGATGATTTTCCGTGTAATAGATTGCACTCCAGCACAGAAGGTTCATTATGGAACTCATATGTTGGCAGTTGAGGATGATGACTGGTGGTTGGAAACCAGAGAAAGGTTGGAAGCTGCAGGTGGAGAGATCACTTGGGTTGTTTTCCGTAGGGAGTTTATGAGGAAGTACTACCCTGAAGATGTGTGTGGTAAGAAAGAGATTGAATTTCTTGTGCTAAAACAGGGGAATATGTCAGTGATGGACTATGCTGTGAAGTTCATGGAGTTGTCGAAGTTCTATACGCACCATGATGCAGCGACTGCTGAATTTTCGAAGTGCATCAAGTTTGAGAACGAGTGATGTTCAAAGATTAAGAAAGTTGTAGGGTATCAGAAGATCCATGTTTTTGCTGATCTGGTTGATAGTTGCGGGATCTTCGAGGAAGATAATAATGTTCACTACAAGATTGTTACTGATCGGAGGGGCAAGAATCAGCAAAATCGTGGCAAGCCTTATGATACTCCAGTTGTTAAGGGTAAGCAAAAAGTTGTTTCGGGTTAGAGAACTAGTGGTGGAGATGCTCCTGCTGGTGTTGTTTGTTTCAAGTGTGGTCAAGCTGGACACAAGAGTAATGTGTGTACTGCTGAGGTGAAACGTTGTTTTCGTTGTGGAAAAGTTGGGCATGCGATATCTGATTGCACGCATAAAGAGATGATTTGTTTTAACTGTGGTGAAGAAGGGCATATTGGTAGCCAGTGCCAGAAGCCAAAGAAAGTAAAGTCTGGAGGAAAAGTGTTCGCTTTAGCTGGGACTCAGAAAGCTAATAAGGACAAGCTCGTCAAAGGTACGTGTTTCATTAATAATATTCCTTTAATTACTATTATTGATACGAGTGCTACCAATTATTTTATTGTTGCCGATTGTGTTAAGAGGTTGGGTCTTGAGTTGTCTGAGATGAAAGGAGAAATAGTCGTAGAGATTCCAGCTAAGGGATCGATGACTACTTATTTAGTGTGTTTGAGTTATCTGTTGTCTATCTTTGATAAATACTTTTATGTTGATTTGGTGTGTTTACTGTTGATTGGGAGGGATGTAATCCTAGGTATGGACTGGTTAGAGTATAACTATGTTCATATTAATTCTTTTCGTAAGTCAATGAGGTTTTCTACTCTAAAAGAGGAAGGAGTGTCGCTCCCGATAAAATGGGACTGGCCCAGATAAAGGTACAGACGCGAACGGTCGGCGAGAGGGACAATGAGAACACACAGCCGTGGACTCACTGGAGATGAATAGAGTCGCCAGCTAGGCATTTTTATCCCGGAGGAAAGGCAATGCTGCATAGACCTAGAAGGAAATGGATAAGACGGTCGCGAACCAGAGAGACTGAGAAAGGGGGTTGGTTACAACCTGGGAAGGTATTAGCACCCAGATTGTCCGTCGTACTCGACGGGATCCACGCTTAAAAGATTTGTGTCTTAAAGGGGTAGTGTCAGTGCAATTTGTGTGTAAATGAGCTGGAAAAGATGTACAGGTGTCAGTGTAAAGTGTATAAGTGATATGAAGTATGAAGGTGTCAGTGTAAGGAAAGAGTATGCTCGTGATCATGAGGCTAAAAAGATGAAGTTGGAAGGAGGGGGAATATACAGAGACTTTTGTTCGATAACTGTTAAGTTATGCCTACGTATCCTCTCGTGCAATGAGGAAGTCAGAACACCGTAGTTCGACCCAAAGAGACTGAAAGATGAATTGACTTGTGAACTGCTTACTTGTCTATGCTCAAGTGTATGATCTGTCTGGCACAGATGCAAACTGTCTCGCATTAGACGGAAGAAGCAAGTTCTCGTTTATGAGTGAAGGTGATGAGAAAAGAACCCCGAAGGAGACGATTATTGTTTGTTTTTGAGTTTTCAGTCTTTTATTGCTTTTGAAAGTTTGCCATAAGTTAATGAGCTTAAGCCTGAACCAGTGGGTTAGTAAACTCATTACATCTTCCCTCTGATTAGGGGTAATGAGAATACCTTAAGTGTGAAGTCAGATTCTCACACTTAATCACCTTTGATGCAGGGTTAAGATCATTAACCTACTTGTGATTATTTAGATGTTTTTGGTGTTTTTGTTTAGTGCTAAGTAATGAGGTTAAGCCATAATCAAGGATTAAACAGACTCATTACACCATCCTAATAGAAGGATAATAGATGAGAATGTTTAAGCTGAGGAAAGCTCCTCAACTTAATCCATGATTAGGGATTAAGCTCATGACAAAACAAGCCTTTGGTTAAGTGGATTTTATTTAATGGTATGATGATGAAGTGAGTTTTATGGTTTGTAAGACAACTTGAGGGGGACTTGTCCATTAACACTGGGGTTAGTCCTTCTTAACCACTTAAGGAAGAATTAGAACCCTAATGCAAGGCCCAAGTTACAAGTGTGATGTCTTGATATTTATTAAGTGAATTGGTTAAGAGATTTAAACACATTAAGGGTTCAAGGCTTAGGATTAAAGTTATGCACTCCATCCTAAGAGAAGGATGCAGGCATAAGCTTAATCACAAAGTCTTAAAGCCTTTAGGGTTTGGTCCCTGATTATGAGATGAGAAGAGAAGACTCAAAGAGAGACACAAAGGTAAAACTATGGGGGACTAATCAAAACCCTAATTCATTGTCATGCTTGGTTGATCCTAAGGTTTGTGAGGTTTACAAGAACAATCTTCAAAGGAGCCACCAGGAAGCAGATGAACAAGACCAAGAGAAGCAAAGTGACTTGCTTCATTCAAGAAGTCAAGTCACTTGAAGAAAGAAAGTGGGAGGAACAAGCATGAGCAAGCTCAAACTCAAGCACATATAGAAATGCAGCAATGCATGCAAGAGAGATGAAAAGAAAAGTTATGAGAAGTGAAGGCAAATTCACTTCTCAAGTTTACTTACCACCTGAAATGTTAGAAAGGAATGCAATGCAATGCTAGATGGGATGAAATGGTATGATGCTAGACCAAACCAGAAGCATATTGATGATGAAAATGATGCTATGAGGTGCTATGAACATGAGGCAAGGCATGGAGATGCTCATACAAGATCATGGATGTAAATGATGCAAGTTAAGGAGCATGAACAATCATGGAAAGTTATGAAGCATACAAGACAAATGGCATGGCAAATATGCAATGCAATGATCAAACATGTTTTCTATATGTCTTAAGATGTCAAATGAATCATAGGCATGCACAAAATGCAAAGACAAGTCATGTTATGCAAGAGAATGCAAGAGGGATGCAAGGGAAAGCCCAAATTAGGGTTTATGAATCAAACAACAAACAAAAACCCAAAACAGAAGCAAACCCTAAGATAAAAAATGGAAAATGCTGCCCAAAGAAACCCTAAACCTATAATGAACCACTGCCCAAAGGGGAACTCCCAACTCTTAACCAATCTCAAGATATGAATTTTATAAGTTATTAGGGTTTTTTAGGGTTCTTAACAAAAGAAATGTCAAACAAATGGAAAATGCAAGATCAAATCATGGCCATTTTATCTTAGAAACTATATGCTAAACACAAAACAAAGCAAAAAGAATCAATGTCCAAACCTTCTCCAATAGGCAGAAATGAATTTTTGAACCCATGATCAAAATAATGCATAAAAAATGATTTAATTCAATGAAAAATTCTTAAAATGCATCAAGATCAAAAAAGAAATTTGGTTTGAAGGTTGGACAATGTTTCTAAATGTCTTAGAACATTTCATGAATTTTTTTGTAATTTTTAAATACCTAAAAGTATTTTTAATTAATTAATTCCCATTAATCAATTAAAAATAATCTTTTAAATATTTAAAAATACTTTTTTAATGATAAAAAATAAAATAAAAATGTTTTTGGGTCTTAAAAATTAAATAAACTTTTAGGAAAAAGTTTCATAATTTTTAAGAATTTTTAACTATTTAAAAATAATTATGCAAGTTTAATGAAACAAAATGAATTAAAAATCAAATAAAAAAAGAAAGTAAGCTAGATGGAGGGCCAGGATGGAGCCTGAGTTTAAATGTGTTGACTGGCGCGTGAATGAAGGGCCCAGATGGCTCCTGAATTAATTAACTTAATTAAAGATTAATTAAACTAATGAGAGAGATTAGGGCTAATGAAAAGGATCTGGGCCATCCAAAAGGGAGGGAAGTCAACAAGTCAAAGGCCATCTACGGCCAAAATTCAAACTGGAGTTAATTACGCAATTAGGGCACAAATCACTTTCAGGTGGCCGGAGAAGACTTCCGGTCGTCTTCTCCGGCCAGCATCTCACCTGAGAAATCCCCAAACCCCTCAAATCGTATCAAAAATGAAAACTAAGAACTGGGAAATGATCTCCAACCTCTCACGAATCAAACCCCTCTCTCAAAACAAATTTCTTCTTCCTAAACAAACTGAATCGAAAGAAATAAAAACTAGGGCACGCAAGCTTCAGAGACAAATTAAATGCTCAAATCAAAGCCATTTCAAAAACTAAGAACATCAGGATAATCAGTGAATCACATAGAACAAGTTTGGAACAAAAGAAATGATTTCTGGAAAAAATAATTTTGAGCTACCTGAGATTTGGAGCTTTCAACTTGAGGACTTTCAGGCCACTTCTCCTTGTGCAATCCACTCCACTTGATCCCCAGAAGATGTTTGAATGCTCAATGAGAGTTTAAGTTGGCTGGATAGTGAGATTCGACAGCTTCTGCTCAAGCTTGATCAGAAATGGCAATGGTGTTTCAAGCACTTTCAGGTCATGGTGAGGGGTTGTTTGTGATCCTGAGGGTGAATGGAGAAGCTTTGCAAAGTTTGTTTAGGTGTTTGCAAGCTGTGGTGAGAGTTTCGAAGAGAAATGTAGGCTGAGGTGAGAAACGGCTATGGAGTATTCTGGTTGTTCCAGGCTTGTGTTCTTGGTGCTTTGTAGTCTATGGAGCAGGGTGAGTTGAATGGTGAAGTTGGTTTGAGTGTTTGCAAGCTGTGGAGGCAGATTCGAAGCAACTTGCAATGTGGTAGGTTTTTGTGTATGTGATGAATGAGGATGTTTCAGCCCTGCCTTGTGTTATGTCTAGCTTGCAAATTGTCCACATAACTCTCTCTCATTGGTCAGTTGACAAGACATGCCCTTTATTGATTGGTAAGTTACCTTTTGCAAAAAGTCAAATAATGTGTAAGAGAGGTATGGCTCATGATCTAGGCAAGTACATGGGCTGGTTCTGGTGCAGCAAGGTGAGGTGAGAGGCTAGCAAAGCTCAGCATCCAAGGCTGCAAGTAGGAGGAAGCATGATCATGAGTTTTGCAACTTGTGACTTTTTGTTCACATGTGACCTTTTTTGTCCAACCAAACATAAAACCATGGGCATTCTTAGTTCATTTCTGATTTTTAGGACTTAGAGAAAGTTTATGTGCTGGTTTGAAATGAATTAGAGGCTGCAATATGCATTGGTCCAAGATTTTGCAAAATTCTCACTTAGGGCATGCCTTGAAAATCAATGATTTTAGCCAACTTTGCATTGCCATAACTTTTGATTCAAGAAGAGTTTGATCATGTTCTTGTACTTTTTGAAAAGGGAAAAATGAGATCTACAACTTTCATGACCAAAGTTTTTCCATTTGAAGCATTTTTGGATCAAAAATCAAGGCTTGAAAAATGACCTAAAATGATGCATTCTTGAAAAGTCAACTATGCCCAAAAAATCAACACTTGCAAAAACCCTAAATTCTTGATTTTTATGAACTTAAACCTTCTTCCATGACCAAATAAAGATCATATACACTCAAAATGATGAAGATCACCCATTGGTTGGGTCATTGGGGGCCTCAGATGCCCTGATTTTACACTGACTTGTCTGAAAAGTCAACTCTTGATCAGATGACTTCCCCATGGAATTTCTTCATGAAAATTGATATGCATACTCCCTATACCATATAGAGACCAATGGAAACAAGAATGCCCAAAAAATTTGGGGTTATGGCCTCTGAAACCAAAACCCTAATTTTAGGTCAACTGTGCAGTCAAACCTGGCCCTGCATCCACTCAAACCCTAGTTCTTGTGATTCTTTTGAATTTTTGACTTTGTGAGGATGTAATATGATGCTTGAACACATATGGATCCCTTTGAAGTGATTGGTTGCCTTTGGAGTGGCTCAAGAAGCCCTGAGATTGCTCAGATCACAAACCCTAGGTGCAAATGACTTATAAACTATGCAGTGAATCAAAAATGAGATGTGGGATGATATGATTGTGCTTATGCATATGAGAATGATCACAAGCCATGGTGAAATGGGTGAGGGCAAATTTGGGGTGTTTACAGCTGCCCCTATTCAAACATGAGTTAGCTGTGCAGGATGTAAGCGACGGCTTATCAGGCAAACAAGATAACTTGTGGTTGAATACCAAAGACAGTCCAAAATTTGCACTCACAGAATGAAGAAGAAAAGGGATATAGATTGTAAAAGGAAAACAAAGTATATTGTAAAGTGTGGGCGACGGAGGACGACCGTCGAGCAGAGGACGACTGCTGGGTAAGGAGCAATGACGGGGACGGCCGACATGCCGGGAAAAGGTAAAGCCAAGACGGGGACGGCCGACTAGCTGGGGAAAATCAAATTATGATGGGGACGGCCATCAAGATAAAGTAAGATTCTCTGGGAATTAATGAAACATGACGGGGACGGCCATCAAGCTCATAAAGCAAAGTAACCAACGATGGGGACGGCCATCGGGCTAAAAGAAAAGGAAAAGGGACCACGACGGGGACGGCCATCGGGTTAAAGAATAAATGAAATAAACAGATGATGGGGTACGGCCATCAAAGGTGAAGGACGATCACCTAGCAGGGTACGGCTGCTCTGTTGGGGATAAAAGGAATATGATGGGGACGGCCATCAAAGGTGGAGGACGACCACCTGGCAGGGTACGGCTGCCGAAAATATCAACGATGGGGACGGCCATCGGATAGAAAAGGTCAACGATGGGGACGGCCATCGGACGAGCATGATGGAGGACGACCATCAAGAAGTGGAGGACGACCACTCAGCAGGGTACGGCTGCTCTCGAGGTTTCTCATGACATAGGACGAATGCCAGATAACCAAAATCAACAATGGGGACGGCCATTGGATAAAATGATGAAGGACGATCATCAAAAGGTGGAGGACGACCACCTAGCAGGGGACGGCTGCTAAAAACAACGATGGGGACGACCATCGGATGAGCATGATGGAGGACGACCATCAAGAAGTGGAGGACGACCACTCAGCAGGGTACGGCTGCTCTCAGGGTTATCCTGACACAGGACGAGTGTCAGATAAAAGAAAATGCTTTGTTGGTGATCTACTGGGGATATAGTAAACACGGACGAGTGTTTACATCCAAGAAACAAAAGGTATAAGCGTTTGGTATTGTATAGATTAAAGATGCGGACGAGCATCCTTAAGGCTATGATACGGACGGGTATCATGTAGAAACAAACTGACACATGTTCAGAGATGATGATACGGACGAGTATCAACGGGTTAACAAGGAACACGGACGAGTGTTGAATCTGAAGGGACTCTTCTGGGGAATAGTAGACACAGACGAGTATCTATGTTCAAGAAGACACAAGTGTTTGACACAGTGTATGGATTAAAGATGCGGACGCGCATCCTTAAGACTTATGATACGGACGAGCATCATGTAGAAACAAACATTAGACGCAATGTTCTGAGATGATGAGACGGACGAGTACCAACTGGTTAACAAAGAACAAGGACTATTGTTGAATCTGTGGGGTTATGAGTGGTGTATACAAGCTACGGATGAGTATCTGTATAAGTGAGTAGTAAGAGTATATATAGATGAGTGTTTAGCTGCTGGGGATACTGACACGGACGGGTGCCAAGAGAGAAAAGTGTAATATGAACAAGTATCTGCTATACAAAGTCTAAGCGACCGCGCTGGGGATATGACACGGACGGGTGTCAGGAAAGTGTATATATAGATATGTGTGGGTGCAAAGAGGATGTCTTTGGCTTTCTGTTGGTAATATGACACGGACGGGTGTCATGAAGTATCTGTAATACGGGTGATTTTGTTTGTAAAGAGTGTTCAGGCGACTTTACTGGGGAGTGATGATACGGACGGGTATCAAAAGGAAATATACTGGTATTTGTGAATATGAGGCAACTGTTTTTGCTGGGACTCTGGTGAGGATTTCTGTACAATGATGATGAACGGTTATTATTCACAAGCGTTAATTCATAACATGGCTTATGATTATGCTATGTGTTTGATTTTGCCGTAATGCTCCGTATTAGACGGAATGCTACGCTCTGAGGGGACAGTATGATGCGAATGCTGTGATTATGCAAAGATATCAAACCGGGATTCGGATCCCGTAGCCGCGAAGATCTCTGGCTGAGCTGTTTTGAAAAGGGCCTCCCAGCTGGGGATGAGATCATTGATAGACTTGGGGAGATGGATCCACTTGGGGATATATGCCACCTGGTTGACATATCCTTGAAATGAGGGACCCAGCTGGGGTTTGTAGAAGCTTTCTTCACTCTGTCGTGATCCCTTCATGCGTTGCTCTTCTGGTTAGAGGCTGAAACTCTGTGGGGTGATGGCTCCCTGACTTTTGGCTGAGGAAGAATAGTTGGTACTACAGCTGGGGAACGCTGTTGGTAACTTCAGCTGGGGAGAGCAACAAGAGGCAACTCAGCTGGGGATAGAGCATTTCAGATGCTGAGATTGAGTGCATGTTGATTTGGCAACTTCGCTGGGGAAATGGGCACCTTCCAGTGCCATGTGGAAGATAGACCGAGTTGATAATGATTTGCCAGCTTGCTGAGACGTAACTTGCATGCCCCAGGTTGCGTTCTGGATACCTGCAATCCTGCAAAGATAAGGAGACGCACAAAAGGTCCCGAGGTATCCTTTACTGGATTCCGTCATAGGAGTCAAGCATTCTCACGAGTAAGTATATTCCCTGCAAGCATGTGTTTTATTATTATTATTTTTGGGAGAAAAGCATCTGTACTTATGCAATTGATTTTTTAGAGACATCAGACATCCTTTGCAAATAAAAATATACAAAACGAAACATGACTGGAAAATCTGATTTTATTAATTCATGTGCCCTGAATTGGCAAGATACAGTCAAAGAAACATATCTCCTGAAATGAGGAGACTGTCACAAATTGAGAAACAAAAGTGCTGGCAGTGTTGGCGACGCTTTGAGGAGCTTCCTCTCCTGCTATGACTCGTATGACAATGACGTTCTTCTCGTCTTGCTTTCTGAAGAAAGTTGATTCTGATTGAAGCTTGATTCCGTCGGAGCTTTCTAAGTTGTAAGTGATACAGACGAATTCAGAATGCAGTTGTTCGCTTATTCCCTTATTTTGCATGGATCGCCTTTTCGGGTTTTCAATCCATCGGGATACCCATTTTTGCCTGAGTTGTCCAATGCGGCTTTTCAACTCAGCGGGTGTACATTTTTTCATTTATTTCCCTTATTTTTGCCCGAGTCTTTTATTCTGTTTTTGACTCGCCGGGATGCCCTATTTTTGCCTGGACTTACATTCTGTTTTTATGTCCAGCGGGTCATTTTATGCGAAGTATTTTTTAACTGCATCTGAATTCACAGGGGACGGGAAATCTTCACCATCCATGGTGCTGAGCATCAGCGCTCCACCAGAGAAAACTTTCTTTACCACGAATGGTCCTTCATAATTGGGAGTCCATTTGCCCCTGTGGTCTGTATGAGGAGGGAGGATTCTTTTCAGTACAAGATCTCCCACTTGGTACTCTCGGTGCCTGACTTTCTGATCGAAGGCTCTCTTTATTCTTTTCTGATACAACTGCCCATGACAGATTGCAGCTAATCTCTTCTCTTCGATCAGACTTAGTTGCTCGTATCGGGCCCGAACCCATTCTGCTTCACTCAGTTTGACATCCATTAATACCCGTAACGAGGGTAATTCAACTTCAACAGGCAGGACCGCTTCCATACCATACACAAGTTGATACGGTGTTGCCCCAGTGGATGTCCTGATTGACGTGCGGTACCCATGCAAGGCAAACGGTAGCATTTCATGCCAGTCTTTGTAAGTGACTACCATCTTCTGCACAATCTTCTTAATATTCTTGTTTGCCGCCTCAACAGCGCCATTCATCTTTGGCCTGTAAGGAGAAGAATTGTGGTGTTGGACCTTGAAGTCCCGGCACAGTTCTGCCATCATTTTGTTGTTTAGATTGGAACCATTATCAGTAATGATTCGCTCGGGAACTCCATATCGACAGATGATATCTCTCTTCAGAAATCGGGCTACCACTTGTCTTGTAACATTTGCATATGAGGCTGCTTCAACCCACTTGGTGAAATAATCAATGGCGACCAGGATGAACCTGTGGCCGTTTGAAGCAGTTGGCTCGATCTTGCCAATCATGTCAATGCCCCACATGGCGAAGGGCCATGGTGAAGACATAATGTTCAAAGGATTCGGAGGCACATGCACTTTGTCTGCATAGATCTGGCACTTGTGGCATTTTCGGGCGTAGGCACAACAGTCTGCATCCATTGTGATCCAATAATAGCCTGATCTTAACAACTTCTTAGCCATTGCATGTCCTCCAGCATGGGTACCAAAAGAGCCTTCGTGCACTTCATGCATCAACAAATCTGCTTCCGTCTTGTCCACACATCTGAGGAGTACCATATCAAAGTTCCTTTTGTATAGAGATCCATCAGTGTTCAGAAAGAAACTACCAGCAAGCCTTCTCAAAGTCTTCTTATCATTGGAAGATGCCCCAGGCGGGTATGTTTGATCCTCCAAGAAGCATTTAATGTCATGGAACCAAGGCTTATCATCTTTGATAACATCTGCTGCGAATACATATGCTGGTCTATCAAGTCTCGATACTGAAATCTGAGGTACAAAGTTAGCAGCTTGAACTTTGATCATGGACGAAATGGTAGCCAAGGCATCTGCAAACTGATTCTCATCCCGAGGGATATACTCAAGTTTGACTGTTGTGAAGAATGTCAATAACCTTCTTGTATAATCCCTGTAAGGTATCAGATGATCCTGGTGTGTATACCATTTCCCATTGGTCTGATTGACTACCAAAGCTGAATCTCCGAATACGGTCAATGTCTTGATCCTGAGGTCAATAGCTTCCTCAAGACCCATAATGCAAGCTTCGTATTCAGCTTCGTTGTTAGTGCAGTTGAAAGTGAGTTTTGCCGAGAAAGGCATGTGAACTCCTTTAGGTGTAATGAGTACTGCACCAACACCACGGCCATTCATGTTAACAGCCCCATCAAACATCATAGTCCATTCTTCCTCCGGGTCAGGCCCTTCAGTGTGAATAGGCTCTTCGTGATCTTTTGCTTTAATGAACATGATGTCTTCATCAGGGAAGTCAAACCTCATAGGCTGGTAGTCATCAATGGGTTGCTCAGCAAGATATTCAGATAGTACACTGCCCTTGATGGCTTTCTGAGATGTGTACTGTATGTCGTATTCTGTGAGAATCATCTGCCATCTTGCAACCCGTCCGGTAAGAGCTGGCTTCTCGAAAATGTACTTAACTGGATCCATTTTTGAGATTAACAAGGTAGTGTGGGTCAACATATACTGTCTTAGTCGGCGAGCAGCCCACGCTAAAGCACAGCAAGTTTTCTCGAGCAGTGAATAACGTTGTTCACAGTCGGTAAACTTTTTGCTTAGGTAGTATATTGCATACTCTTTTCGACCAGACTCGTCATGCTGGCCCAACACACACCCCATCGACTCTTCTAATACTGTTAAGTACATTATCAGGGGTCTTCCTTCAACTGGAGGCATAAGGATTGGAGGTTCTTGTAGATATTCTTTGATCTTGTCAAAAGCCCTTTGGCAGTCTTCGTTCCACCTGACCGTTTGTTCTTTTCTTAGCAGCTTGAACAAGGGTTCACAGGTTGCTGTGAGGTGAGATATGAACCTTGAAATGTAGTTCAATCGACCTAAGAACCCTCGAACTTCTTTCTCAGTTTTCGGTGCAGGCATCTCTTGGATGGCTTTGACTTTATCAGGGTCTACTTCAATCCCTTTCTCGCTTACAATAAAACCCAACAGCTTACCAGATCTCACCCCGAATGTGCATTTGTTGGGGTTCAACTTCAGTTGATACTTCCTCAGACGCTTGAACAACTTCAGCAGATTCACCAGATGGTCTTTTTCAGTAAGGGACTTGGCGATCATATCATCCACATAACATTCTATTTCTTTATGGATCATATCGTGGAATAATGTCACCATAGCCCGTTGATATGTTGCACCAGCATTCTTGAGCCCAAATGGCATTACCTTGTAGCAGAACGTGCCCCAGGGTGTGATGAATGTTGTCTTCTCCATGTCTTCAGGTGACATTTTGATCTGGTTGTATCCTGAAAATCCATCCATGAAGGAGAATACCGAGAACTGAGCCGTATTATCAACCAATACATCAATGTGAGGTAGAGGGAAATCATCTTTCGGGCTGGCTCTGTTCAGATCCCGGTAATCAACACACATTCTTACTTTGCCGTCTTTCTTAGGCACAGGTACTATATTAGCAACCCATGGCGGGTAGCTAGTTACAGCAAGGAACCCGGCGTCCCATTGCTTTTGTACCTCTTCCTTGATTTTCATAGCCATGTCTGGGCGAGTTCGGCGCAGCTTCTGTTTGACCGGTGGGCACTCTTCCCTTAGAGGCAGCTTGTGCACAACAATGTCGGTATCCAACCCTGGCATGTCTTGATACGACCAAGCAAACACATCAACATACTCTTGAAGCAGATCTATCAGTTGTCTCTTCACTGAGTCTTGCAGGCAGGCCCCGATTTTAACCTCTTTCACGTCTTCCTCCGTACCAAGATTAATCACTTCAACCTCCTCCTGGTGAGGGGTAATAACCTTTTCCTCTTGTCTTAACAACCTGGCTAGCTCTTCAGGAAGCTCATATTCTTCATCAACCCCTTCATCAGCTTGATTGATTGGATTGTCAAAGTCATACGATGTCATAGCCGTGCTGTTGTCGGTGCTGTCAGGAAGGCACTCTCTGCAAGGGTTAAGTTTGTTCGTTTTAGTGATCTGATTTTAGTCTTATTTAGAAAAGTGAAATGAAGTTGTCATTTTGAAAACACCGCCATTTATTTTTGTACAAAAAGAAAAATGGAAAAACAGTGAACGAAAAGAGAAAAGACTCGTTTGCAAAAAGATGTCTGATATTTCATTAATTGATCTTGTTTGCACAAAAAGTACAGATGGCCCGATTACAAAATGAGTCTTGTCATCTTGGGCAAGATGCAAGACTTTGATGCATGCTTATAAAAATACAGGAAATAATAATTACTCTGCATGAGTAACTCTTATAATTTCCTGGGAAGACCAGTTCGAGACACTGCTCCCCGGGATCTTTGGACGAATCCAGCTTTCCAGGTTGCGCTCCTCTTCCAGCTCGTCTTCCAGACAGTTGATAGCATCGGGGGTAAGCATCCCTCCACTGACAAAACCAGGCTCTTCAGCAGCCTTTGCTTGATGTTGAGTTGGTCTGTAACCCAACCCAAACTTGTCTTCTTTTTTCTCCACCGATAGCAGTTTGCCCCAGCCTTGGGCAGTTCCTTCCTCAACAACCTTCCGGGCTTGTTGGTATGATGACATTGGAGTACCAGATACAGCAGATGCCTCATTCACATTCAAAGCTTCAAACCCCTGGCTCATTGTTTCATGGATCTCCCCATCCATTTCAATGTACTTATAGGTTGCCAGGTGGCTGACAAAAATGTCCTCTTCTCCACAGATTGTGACAACTTGGCCTTCCCACTCAAATTTTAACTTTTGGTGAAGGGTAGACGTTATTGCGCCGGCGGCGTGAATCTAGGGTCTACCCAACAAACAGCTGTAGGCGGGCTGAATGTCCATCACATAAAAGATAGTTTTAAAGGTCTGTGGGCCAATTGTCACAGGTAGCTCAATCTCTCCCAGAACCGATCTCTTAGAACCATCAAAGGCTCTTACCACCAGGTTGCTGGGTCTCAATGCCAAACCATCATATTCTAACTTCACCAGAGCCTTCTTTGGTAAGACATTAAGGGACGACCCTGTGTCTACCAGCACATGAGAAAGGACAGCTCCTTTGCATTCCATGGTTATGTGCAAAGCTTTGTTGTGGTTGCGGCCGTCCGCTGTCAAGTCAGTATTGGTGAACCCTAGCCCATTGCTAGCAGTAACATTTCCAACCACGGTTTCCAACTGGTTGACAGTAATCTCTTCAGGCACGTAAGCTGCGTGCAAGACCTTGAGTAGTGCATTCCGATGGGCTTCGGAGCACATCAGCAGTGAGAGGATAGAGATTTTGGATGGCGTCTGGTGAAGTTGATCCACAATTTTGTAGTCACTCTTTTTGATGATTCTCATAAACTCATCAACTTCTTGATCGAACGGTGTTTTCAAGGCTTCTTTGGCAGCTTGATCTTCCTGCACCGGGCTCTTTCCCTTTGCCTTGGCAGCAGCTTCTGCTTCAGCAGTAGGTCTTTGAATTGGTGGAGCGAAGAGACGTCCGCTTCGGGTGAAGCCTCCGCCTCCCCCCACATTATCTACTTGTGGTGCAGGTGTTGATGTTTTAAGAGTGATTCTTTTTCCTTCGCAATACACGTCAGAGCCATAGTGCCAAGGGATGGCCCTGTTGCTCTCATATGGTACTGGTCCAGGCACCGTGACAGTGACTGGACTGATTGCTGCTGTTGAAGGGACTGTAATCGTTTGTGGATCATAAAAGATTGTAACTGGTGCTCTGATGGGAGCAGCACCTTCTGAATGGTAGGCAGAGTTGTTCTCAGGATCATAAAATATGGTGACAGTAGAGACGTCTTCATGATCTGTTGCTGGAGTTGTAGGAGCCATTGTTGGAAGTGCGGGTGTTGTTGTTGTAGGAGATTCAAGATGGAATGAAGCTGAAGTTGTAGTAGGAGAAATTGTTGAAAACTGATCAGTTGAGACGACTGATGGAGTACTTGTGGATGAAACCGAAGAATTGTCAGGAACAATAGTTGCTGCAGTTGTAGGAGGTTCTGAAATCGTTGCTGACGATATTGCTGGATTTGTTGGAAATGATGTGGTGATCTGAAGTTGGCCACTCCGAATAAGGCCATCTATGCCATTCCTCAAATTATCGCACCCATTTACCGAGATATTGCAGTAAGCACAGCCTAACTCACACCCCGGGAACATTTGACATTCCAAGAGCTGAGCTTTGATTTCTACCAATGGTGTCCTGATCTGTCCCACACCGGTTATTAAATAAGACGGCTTGTCTTCTTCAATAGCGTTAATCCGGGGACCACCATGGTTTGGCATCGGGTTTTTATTGACATTGGGTGGTGGTGCGAAATTCAGAGCCTTTGAGTCTACCAGGTCTTGTACCTTCATATGCAGAGCCCTGTATTTTTCTGTGCTGTGGCCAGGTGCGTTTGAATGAAAGGCACACCTAGCATTGGAGTCATAATTCCTTGGTAGACTGTTGGGATCCGGAGGTGCCAACGTTCTTAGCTCAACCAAGTTGAGTTTCAGAAGTTGTGGCAGCAAAGTAGCATATGGCATTGGGATCGGATCGATCACTCTGTTAGCTTGAGATGGCCTCTGTTGGAATGACCTTTGTTGACTGTTGTTGTTGGTGTTGTTGTTGTTGTAATTCCTTGGAGGATACTGATTTTGCTGATGGTACTGAGGTTGTTGTTGATAGCTTTGCTGAGGAGGTTGATAGACAGGTTGAGGATGAGCTGGAGCAGGGATGGTGACTGCTGCTATGGACCTCTGAGCATATTGGGGCCTACCCCTGTTTGAATGGATGGCATTGGTCTCGCCAGTTCTTCTCGGGCCTGCAAAAGGCTTTCTTGTACTACTGGACGAGCTTGCACCGTTGTCTGAGATCTTTCCCATTTTTAACAAGCTTTCAATTCTCTCCCCGGCTATGACAACATCTGCAAAGCTAGTGGAAGAGAAAGCTGCCAACCTGTCAATATATGTTCCCTGAAGGGTGTTCATGAACATATCCGCCATTTCCCGTTCAGACATAGGTGGTTGAACAGCAGCAGCCAGTTGCCTCCATCTCTGGGCGTATTCTCGAAAACTCTCCCTTGAAGACTGTGACATTCCCATTAGAAGGGTCCTGTTGGGTGCCATGTCTAGATTATACTGATACTGTCTGATGAAGGCCTCTGCCAGGTCCTTCCAGCACCTAATAGTTGCCCTTGTCAAGTGAGAGTACCATTCTCTTGACGCTTCAGTCAAGCTATCTTCAAAATAGAACATCCACAATTTCTCATCCATTGTATAGGCCTTCAGCCTTCCCAGAAATGATTGTAGATGAGTCCGGGGGCATGAAGTCCCATTATACTTTTCGAAACAAGGAGGCTTGAACTTATGGGGGATCCTGACCCCGTCTACCAAACCCATGTCCATAACGTCGAAGCCCAAAGAGTTTTGAGATTCTAAGGACCTCAACTTCTCAGCTATTTCATCCAATCTTCTATCATAAGCCTCTTCTCCAGCACCCATTACTGTGAACTGGTCTTCTTGAGGGTCTTCCTGTAGTACCCTCCCTGCTGTGGCAGTCCCTTGTATATTGACAGGGATGTTGGCCTCTGGATGGAGATGGGGTCCAAAAACTGGGGGATTGACATGAGGTTGGACCCTCTCGTTGTTACTTGTGCCAGCAGTTCCCACATGGGGTTCCTCTTGATTCCTCCCTTCTACCAAAGCTCTGAGCCTCTCCTGGCTTTGAGCTAAGTTGTTCATTACTTCCATGAACTGTGTTATCTGCGTTCTCATCTCCAACCTTTCGTTGGCCATCTGGTTTCTGACCTCCGTAAGGTCCTGCTGCATCTGATCCATCTGAATTCCCGGAAGGTTGTTTCTAGTTGGGTACCTGTGTGGCCTGTTGAGGGGAAATACCCGGCGGCGAGCAATAATTCCTGAGATTCACAACAGAGGTTAGTAACAACAAAACAAAAACCTACAAAACAAACAAAAGGGTTAGTATGCAATGCAGTTATGCTTATTTGCTCTCAAGGTATCCGGTTTGGTCTTCAGTTTTGACCCTTCCAGACCCTTGAAGATGTTGCTGTTGAAGTTGCTTTCGAAATAAACCCAGATGGAAACTAACACAAATATATTACAGAAGGTGAAATAATACATCTTGTTCATTTTACAACACCAGCCCTCTAAGGGGTCAAAATACATCACAAAAACAAAAGTACATGAAATAGGAATAACAACAAGCAAATGGTCAAACTCCAAGGCCAAATTCATCCTCACGAACTTCCTTAAGAAGTGCTTCGGTCACAGGATCAGCCGGCCGCTCCGTAAGATTTCTGATGAGAAGGTTTCTTGTTGCAACAGCTGCAGTCAACTTCTTGCTCTGACTTTGGTCTTTAGACCTCTTCACTCCAGCTCTGATTTCTAGCTCTGATATTTCCTTCTGGGCTGCTGCCAGGGCTTTTTCTATCTGCTCCATCTTGTCCTGAACTCTCTTGTCTTCTAGAGTACGGGCCTCAGTGATCCGGACCCACCTGGCCTGACTCTCTTTCAAATACAAGTCTGTTCTTGCTCTCTGGAACTGGGCTTCTTTACAAGCATTCTTCAGAATCTGCTCACCAGCTTTAGACTTGTTGATATAATCTCCAGACTTCTCAATTTTAGTCAAGTGTTCCACCCTCAACTTCTCCAATCTTTCAATCTCCCTCACACCTTCACTCCTCTCCCGGAGGGTCTTCGGCAAAGCCTGGGTTAACTTCTCATTTCTTTCCTTCAAGCTTTCAAACTCCTCCAGACTGATAGTGGCAGGGGGTGGTGCTGAAGATGACTCAGGCATGTCTTCTATGGTGAAGGGCATTCCAGAGAATTGGGCCCTGGCATGGGACCACTCATAATATTGGACTGATGCCACATTATTGCACTTCCCCAGAGTGGTGATTCCCTTGGTTTGAACATGATCCCAGGCCCAGGCAGCCTGCCTAACAGTTGCCAGACTAATCTTGTTCTCACAGTAGAGGGTCTCAACCAAGTCTTGCTCCCTGGGAGTATGGACCAGTGCATAGCCTAATTGCCTCCTGAACAGCAGAGGGTTGTAATTGATACTTCCCTTGACCCCTATTAAAGGCACATTGGGAAAGTGCCCACAGCTTGTAATGATATCTCTGCCCTTGGTGCTTTGAGTACACCATCTGATGTCTGCTGAAGTGAGAGTAGTGAGCCTCTTAGCCCAGTTGCTTTGCTGATGAGGATTTAGGAATGCATCTGTCCTGGGTAGATGCTTAAGAAGCCAAGCATGGAATAATGGAGCACAACACCTCACTAGCCTTCCCCTCTGCTTCTCATTCTTCTGGTGCACTGAGTAATAGAGATCTCCTAGCAAAGTTGGCACTGGGTTCTTCAGGATGAGCAAATGGATTGCATTCTTGCTAATGAATCGAGGCTCATCTGCAAACAACACAATTCCATATACACTTAAGGCCAACAGAGCACAAACAGCTCTCCATTCCCCCAGGGAAGCCTTCAGACTAGCTTGAGAAATTAGAAAGTCCAGATGAAAGCCAGGGATCCCAGCTTTAGAGGTCATATGCTGCTCAATCAAAGCAGGTTCCAGGTGCAAAGCTTTTGCTATCTCTCCATTGCTGGGAAAGACCATTTCAGGGTTGAAAGGGATTTCCCTCTTGATAGGCAAACCAATCAAAGATGAGTATTCTTCTAAAAGAGGCCCCAACTGAAAGTCTTGAAAGGTGAAACATCTCAATGGGGGGTCATAAAACTGAATGCAGGTGTGGATCAAACTCCTCTGGGATGGGTCCAGATCCATGACCAAGTCAAGTATATCCCCATAATGCTCCCTGAACAAAGGTATGTGATCTGGAGTGATCAGGGTTTGGATCCTCCTGATGTCTGATAAGTCTGGTTGGAAGAAATGATAGGTGATGTTGCTTTTCTTTGGAGCCATGATGCTGAAGACTGAGTAGAGTGCTGATGAAGATGCTGAGGAGTGGGCCACTGGCTGGCTAGTGCAAGTATTTGAAGTATATGGCTGACAGGCTAAAGCTAGTGCTGGTGGAGATAGGTCAGTAATGCAGATGGGGTCAAAACCAAAACCAGATGAAGGTGGATACCCTGAAACACAAATAAGCAAATGTTAATATGATGCAATGGTTATGTATGCAAATGATATGCAAGGGTTTGTGCCTGAGCTGGATCTGATTAACTGCCTTGGTATAGATCCATGTGTGTTCAAGAATTCCAGATGGAGGTCTAAAAACCAAGTAACCAGGGTGGGGGACTCAAATAAAGAGCCACAAGTCCAAGGTTTTAGAATCACAAGAACTATCCAACATGGAGCATTCTTAACAAAGTCAAAGTAACAGGGTATTCTGAGGTCAAGGTACCTGCAAACCTGTAAACAGCCCAACCCCCTCACAGGTGATGATCTAGAACAAGGATCCTCAGACTTGGATCAGTTATGAGAAGTGTAAACACTTCTAACCCGGAGGTACAGTGTTTACAATAACCATAACAATTCCTCCTCTAATTCACCTCAGTTTCTGAAGGTCAATACTAAAAGGTCATCCAGACTTAGCAGGCTTCCCAGATAGCCCTAGCATTGCAGGAAATCTGCAACACAGAGTTCTCAAGAAGAAACCCATATCTGAACCGTGTTTCATATTCCCGCACCAGACCGAAATGGAATGGGAAAGAATATGATTCACTCTAGCCTAGGTGTCACTCAGGTCCCAGGTATAGGACCTTAACTCTCAATGAATCACCCACCCACCAAGGCAAACAACCAGATCCAGCCAGCAGCAATGACAGTATGATATAAATAAATGCCATAAAGAAAGCAGTAAAGTAACTGTACATAAAGCAATAAACAAAAATAAATACAAGCACATAACACCCCAGTAAACACAAATCAAACAAGCGCTAGGAGGAACCCACAAAAAGAACCAGAAGCCCTGGTTGCAGTATAAGGGTCCCCAGCAGAGTCGCCAAGCTGTCGCTCCCGATAAAATGGGACTGGCCCAGATAAAGGTACAGACGCGAACGGTCGGCGAGAGGGACAATGAGAACACACAGCCGTGGACTCACTGGAGATGAATAGAGTCGCTAGCTAGGCATTTTTATCCCGGAGGAAAGGCAATGCTGCATAGACCTAGAAGGAAATGGATAAGACGGTCGCGAACCAGAGAGACTGAGAAAGGGGGTTGGTTACAACCTGGGAAGGTATTAGCACCCAGATTGTCCGTCGTACTCGACGGGATCCACGCTTAAAAGATTTGTGTCTTAAAGGGGTAGTGTCAGTGCAATTTGTGTGTAAATGAGCTGGAAAAGATGTACAGGTGTCAGTGTAAAGTGTATAAGTGATATGAAGTATGAAGGTGTCAGTGTAAGGAAAGAGTATGCTCGTGATCATGAGGCTAAAAAGATGAAGTTGGAAGGAGGGGGAATATACAGAGACTTTTGTTCGATAACTGTTAAGTTATGCCTACGTATCCTCTCGTGCAATGAGGAAGTCAGAACACCGTAGTTCGACCCAAAGAGACTGAAAGATGAATTGACTTGTGAACTGCTTACTTGTCTATGCTCAAGTGTATGATCTGTCTGGCACAGATGCAAACTGTCTCGCATTAGACGGAAGAAGCAAGTTCTCGTTTATGAGTGAAGGTGATGAGAAAAGAACCCCGAAGGAGACGATTATTGTTTGTTTTTGAGTTTTCAGTCTTTTATTGCTTTTGAAAGTTTGCCATAAGTTAATGAGCTTAAGCCTGAACCAGTGGGTTAGTAAACTCATTACATCTTCCCTCTGATTAGGGGTAATGAGAATACCTTAAGTGTGAAGTCAGATTCTCACACTTAATCACCTTTGATGCAGGGTTAAGATCATTAACCTACTTGTGATTATTTAGATGTTTTTGGTGTTTTTGTTTAGTGCTAAGTAATGAGGTTAAGCCATAATCAAGGATTAAACAGACTCATTACACCATCCTAATAGAAGGATAATAGATGAGAATGTTTAAGCTGAGGAAAGCTCCTCAACTTAATCCATGATTAGGGATTAAGCTCATGACAAAACAAGCCTTTGGTTAAGTGGATTTTATTTAATGGTATGATGATGAAGTGAGTTTTATGGTTTGTAAGACAACTTGAGGGGGACTTGTCCATTAACACTGGGGTTAGTCCTTCTTAACCACTTAAGGAAGAATTAGAACCCTAATGCAAGGCCCAAGTTACAAGTGTGATGTCTTGATATTTATTAAGTGAATTGGTTAAGAGATTTAAACACATTAAGGGTTCAAGGCTTAGGATTAAAGTTATGCACTCCATCCTAAGAGAAGGATGCAGGCATAAGCTTAATCACAAAGTCTTAAAGCCTTTAGGGTTTGGTCCCTGATTATGAGATGAGAAGAGAAGACTCAAAGAGAGACACAAAGGTAAAACTATGGGGGACTAATCAAAACCCTAATTCATTGTCATGCTTGGTTGATCCTAAGGTTTGTGAGGTTTACAAGAACAATCTTCAAAGGAGCCACCAGGAAGCAGATGAACAAGACCAAGAGAAGCAAAGTGACTTGCTTCATTCAAGAAGTCAAGTCACTTGAAGAAAGAAAGTGGGAGGAACAAGCATGAGCAAGCTCAAACTCAAGCACATATAGAAATGCAGCAATGCATGCAAGAGAGATGAAAAGAAAAGTTATGAGAAGTGAAGGCAAATTCACTTCTCAAGTTTACTTACCACCTGAAATGTTAGAAAGGAATGCAATGCAATGCTAGATGGGATGAAATGGTATGATGCTAGACCAAACCAGAAGCATATTGATGATGAAAATGATGCTATGAGGTGCTATGAACATGAGGCAAGGCATGGAGATGCTCATACAAGATCATGGATGTAAATGATGCAAGTTAAGGAGCATGAACAATCATGGAAAGTTATGAAGCATACAAGACAAATGGCATGGCAAATATGCAATGCAATGATCAAACATGTTTTCTATATGTCTTAAGATGTCAAATGAATCATAGGCATGCACAAAATGCAAAGACAAGTCATGTTATGCAAGAGAATGCAAGAGGGATGCAAGGGAAAGCCCAAATTAGGGTTTATGAATCAAACAACAAACAAAAACCCAAAACAGAAGCAAACCCTAAGATAAAAAATGGAAAATGCTGCCCAAAGAAACCCTAAACCTATAATGAACCACTGCCCAAAGGGGAACTCCCAACTCTTAACCAATCTCAAGATATGAATTTTATAAGTTATTAGGGTTTTTTAGGGTTCTTAACAAAAGAAATGTCAAACAAATGGAAAATGCAAGATCAAATCATGGCCATTTTATCTTAGAAACTATATGCTAAACACAAAACAAAGCAAAAAGAATCAATGTCCAAACCTTCTCCAATAGGCAGAAATGAATTTTTGAACCCATGATCAAAATAATGCATAAAAAATGATTTAATTCAATGAAAAATTCTTAAAATGCATCAAGATCAAAAAAGAAATTTGGTTTGAAGGTTGGACAATGTTTCTAAATGTCTTAGAACATTTCATGAATTTTTTTGTAATTTTTAAATACCTAAAAGTATTTTTAATTAATTAATTCCCATTAATCAATTAAAAATAATCTTTTAAATATTTAAAAATACTTTTTTAATGATAAAAAATAAAATAAAAATGTTTTTGGGTCTTAAAAATTAAATAAACTTTTAGGAAAAAGTTTCATAATTTTTAAGAATTTTTAACTATTTTAAAATAATTATGCAAGTTTAATGAAACAAAATGAATTAAAAATCAAATAAAAAAAGAAAGTAAGCTAGATGGAGGGCCAGGATGGAGCCTGAGTTTAAATGTGTTGACTGGCGCGTGAATGAAGGGCCCAGATGGCTCCTGAATTAATTAACTTAATTAAAGATTAATTAAACTAATGAGAGAGATTAGGGCTAATGAAAAGGATCTGGGCCATCCAAAAGGGAGGGAAGTCAACAAGTCAAAGGCCATCTACGGCCAAAATTCAAACTGGAGTTAATTACGCAATTAGGGCACAAATCACTTTCAGGTGGCCGGAGAAGACTTCCGGTCGTCTTCTCCGGCCAGCATCTCACCTGAGAAATCCCCAAACCCCTCAAATCGTATCAAAAATGAAAACTAAGAACTGGGAAATGATCTCCAACCTCTCACGAATCAAACCCCTCTCTCAAAACAAATTTCTTCTTCCTAAACAAACTGAATCGAAAGAAATAAAAACTAGGGCACGCAAGCTTCAGAGACAAATTAAATGCTCAAATCAAAGCCATTTCAAAAACTAAGAACATCAGGATAATCAGTGAATCACATAGAACAAGTTTGGAACAAAAGAAATGATTTCTGGAAAAAATAATTTTGAGCTACCTGAGATTTGGAGCTTTCAACTTGAGGACTTTCAGGCCACTTCTCCTTGTGCAATCCACTCCACTTGATCCCCAGAAGATGTTTGAATGCTCAATGAGAGTTTAAGTTGGCTGGATAGTGAGATTCGACAGCTTCTGCTCAAGCTTGATCAGAAATGGCAATGGTGTTTCAAGCACTTTCAGGTCATGGTGAGGGGTTGTTTGTGATCCTGAGGGTGAATGGAGAAGCTTTGCAAAGTTTGTTTAGGTGTTTGCAAGCTGTGGTGAGAGTTTCGAAGAGAAATGCAGGCTGAGGTGAGAAACGGCTATGGAGTATTCTGGTTGTTCCAGGCTTGTGTTCTTGGTGCTTTGTAGTCTATGGAGCAGGGTGAGTTGAATGGTGAAGTTGGTTTGAGTGTTTGCAAGCTGTGGAGGCAGATTCGAAGCAACTTGCAATGTGGTAGGTTTTTGTGTATGTGATGAATGAGGATGTTTCAGCCCTGCCTTGTGTTATGTCTAGCTTGCAAATTGTCCACATAACTCTCTCTCATTGGTCAGTTGACAAGACATGCCCTTTATTGATTGGTAAGTTACCTTTTGCAAAAAGTCAAATAATGTGTAAGAGAGGTATGGCTCATGATCTAGGCAAGTACATGGGATGGTTCTGGTGCAGCAAGGTGAGGTGAGAGGCTAGCAAAGCTCAGCATCCAAGGCTGCAAGTAGGAGGAAGCATGATCATGAGTTTTGCAACTTGTGACTTTTTGTTCACATGTGACCTTTTTTGTCCAACCAAACATAAAACCATGGGCATTCTTAGTTCATTTCTGATTTTTAGGACTTAGAGAAAGTTTATGTGCTGGTTTGAAATGAATTAGAGGCTGCAATATGCATTGGTCCAAGATTTTGCAAAATTCTCACTTAGGGCATGCCTTGAAAATCAATGATTTTAGCCAACTTTGCATTGCCATAACTTTTGATTCAAGAAGAGTTTGATCATGTTCTTGTACTTTTTGAAAAGGTAAAAATGAGATCTACAACTTTCATGACCAAAGTTTTTCCATTTGAAGCATTTTTGGATCAAAAATCAAGGCTTGAAAAATGACCTAAAATGATGCATTCTTGAAAAGTCAACTATGCCCAAAAAATCAACACTTGCAAAAACCCTAAATTCTTGATTTTTATGAACTTAAACCTTCTTCCATGACCAAATAAAGATCATATACACTCAAAATGATGAAGATCACCCATTGGTTGGGTCATTGGGGGCCTCAGATGCCCTGATTTTACACTGACTTGTCTGAAAAGTCAACTCTTGATCAGATGACTTCCCCATGGAATTTCTTCATGAAAATTGATATGCATACTCCCTATACCATATAGAGACCAATGGAAACAAGAATGCCCAAAAAATTTGGGGTTATGGCCTCTGAAACCAAAACCCTAATTTTAGGTCAACTGTGCAGTCAAACCTGGCCCTGCATCCACTCAAACCCTAGTTCTTGTGATTCTTTTGAATTTTTGACTTTGTGAGGATGTAATATGATGCTTGAACACATATGGATCCCTTTGAAGTGATTGGTTGCCTTTGGAGTGGCTCAAGAAGCCCTGAGATTGCTCAGATCACAAACCCTAGGTGCAAATGACTTATAAACTATGCAGTGAATCAAAAATGAGATGTGGGATGATATGATTGTGCTTATGCATATGAGAATGATCACAAGCCATGGTGAAATGGGTGAGGGCAAATTTGGGGTGTTTACAAGGAGTTGGGTTGTTTTTATTTAGAGAGTTGCAGAAGTTGATGAAAGAAGAAGCCCGGATGTTTACGTTGATGATGTTATTGTTAGTAGAGAGTAAAGACAAGATTTAAGAATTGCAAGTAGTGAATGAATTTCCTGAGGTGTTTCCTGATGAAATTCCTGATGTACCACCTGAGAGGGAAGTTGAGTTTGGATTGACCTTGTACCTGGTACTTGACCTGTTTCTATGGCACCGTATAGGATGTCCGCATCTAAGTTGGTTGAATTGAAGAAGCAGTTAGAAGAGTTGCTTGATAAGAAGTTTGTAAGACCCAGTGTATCGGCGTGGGGGCTCCAGTTTTGTTGGTTAAGAAGAAAGATAGAAGTATGAGGATCTGTGTGGATTATAGACAGTTGAACAAGGTGACGATTAAGAACAAGTATCTGTTACCGAGAATAGATGATTTTATGGATAAATTGGTAGGTGCTCGTGTGTTTAGCAAGATCGATTTGAGGTCAGGCTATCATCAGATTAAGGTGAAAGATAAGGATATTCAGAAGACGGTGTTCAAAACACAGTATGGACATTACGAGTATTTGGTGATTCCTTTTCGTGTAACTAATGCACCGAGAGTATTCATGGAGTACATGAATCATATTTTTCATACTTATCTGGATCGTTCGTGGTTGTGTTTATAGATGATATTCTGGTTTATTCCAAGTCAGAAGAAGAACATGCAGGGCATTTGAGGACATTATTAGAAGTTTTGAAGGATAAGAAGTTGTATGTGAAATTGTCTAAGTGTGAATTTTGGTTGAAAGAAGTCAATTTTCTTAGTCATGTAATTTCAAGTAGTGGTATTATTGTGGATCCTTCTAAGATAGATGTTGTGTTTCAATGGGAAACTCCAAAGTCGGTTATTAAGATTAGAAGTTTCTTAGGATTAGTCGGTTATTACCGAAGGTTTATTGAAGGATTTTCTAAGTTGGCACTTCCGTTGACTCGGTTGACTTGTAAGAGTAAAGCATTTGTGTGGGATGTCCAATGTGAAGAAAGTTTTACAGAGGTTAAAAAGAGATTGACGTTGGCTCCGGTTTTGACTTTACCGAATTCAGAGGAACCGTTTGTGGTATATTGTGATGCTTCGTTGATTGGTTTAGGAGGTGTTCTTATGCAGAATGGTAAGGTGATTGCTCATGCGTCGAGACAGTTGAGGGTTCATGAAAAGAACTATCCTACACATGATTTGAAACTTGTTGCAGTTGTTTTTGTATTGAAGATATGGAGGCACTGTCTTTATGGTTCTAGATTTGAAGTGTGTAGTGACCATAAGAGTTTAAAGTATTTTCCTGATCAGAAAGAGTTGAATATGAGACAACGAAGATGGTTGGAACTGTTGAAAGACTATGACTCTGGTTTGAATTACCATCCGGTTAAAGCTAATGTTGTAGCATATTCTTTGAGTCGGAAGACGTTGCATATGTCGACAATGATGGTTAAGGAGTTAGAGTTGATTGAGCAATTTCGAGAGATGAGTTTGGTTTGCAAAGTGACGCTGAAGAGTGTTATGTTGGGTATGCTGAAGATTAATAATGATTTTCTGGACAATATTAGAGAAGCTCAGAAATTGGATGTGAAACTAGTGGATATCATAGTTAATTGTGGCGAATCAGAGAAGAATGGTTTTAAGTTGGATGCGCATGGTGTTTTGAGACTGCATGATCGGATTTGTATACCTGATGATGCTGATATGAATAGGATGATTCTTGAGGAAAGTCATAGAAGTAATTTGAGTATTCATCCAGGAGCGACTAAAATGTATTAGGATTTGAAGAAGTTATTTTGGTGGCCTGGAATGAAGAATGATGTAGCACGTTTTGTGTATGCCTGTTAGACTTGTCAGAAGTCGAAAGTTAAACATTAGAAGCCTGCTAGTTTGATGCAATCGTTGGAAATTCCAGAATGGAAATGGGATATCATTTCTATGGATTTTGTAACGGGATTGCCTATTACTTCAAAATGACATGACTCAATTTGGGTGATTGTTGATTGGCTTATGAAGTCGGCTCATTTTATTCCTATTAACATCAGTTTTCCAGTTTCAAAGTTGGCTGGGATTTATGTCAGAGTAATTGTGAAGTTGCATGGTGTTCCTTTATGTATTGTGTCGGATCGAGATTCGCGGTTTACGTCGGAGTTTTGGAAGATTCTACAAGAAGCGTTGGGTTCTAAGTTGAGGTTGAGTTCAGTGTATCATCCTCAGACAGATGGTCAAACTGAGAGGACGATTCAGTCGTTGGAGGATTTGTTGATAGCTTGTGTACTTGAGCAGGGATGTTAGTGGGATACTTATCTTCTATTAATCAAGTTCACGTATAATAACAGTCATCATTCTAGTATTGTAATGGCACCTTTTGAGGCGTTGTATGATCAGAGGATTAGGACTCCGTTGTGTTGGTATGAATATGGTGAAAGTGTGGTGCTTGGACCAGAGATAGTTCGAGAAACTACCGAGAAGGTGAAGTTGATTCGAGAGAAGATGAAAGCTAGTCAGCAGAAAAGTTATCATGATAAGCGAAGGAAAGATTTAGAATTCCAAGCCGGTGATCATGTATTTTTAAGAGTTACGCCTATAACAGGTGTTGGGCGAGCGTTGAAATCCAAGAAGGTTACTCCTCGTTTTATTAGTCCGTATCAGATTTCGGATAAAGTTGGGAATGTTGCTTATAGAGTGGCCTTACCGCCAAATTTGTCGAATTTGCATGATGTGTTCCATGTGTCGCAACTCTGGAAGTAAATTTCAGATCCTTCTCATGTGATTAGTATGGATGATGTGCAAGCACGGGATGATCTCACTGTGGAGACCACGCCGGTACGAATTGAGGGTCGTGAGATGAAGACTTTAAGAGGCAAAAAGAGATTGCTTTAGTGAAAGTTGTTTGGTTTGGAGCTGACGAAGAAAGTATAACTTGGGAGTTGGAAAGTAAGATGCAGGAATCATATCCTGAGTTGTTTGAGCGAGGTAAGATTTTCGAGGACGAAAATGTTCTAAGTGGGGGAGAGTTGTAACGCCCGTATTTAATTAATTAATTTAATTAAATATTATTGCATATTTTCCCGATTTCTGGTGGTTGAGCGTTGTTTTGTCATTTGTGTCGTTAAATTGTTTAAGTTGTTTAAGTGATTTTATGTTGCGGGGTTAAGTCGTGTTTGGGTGATTTAAATTAATTGATTTGAATAAATAAAATAAGTGTTATTGAGATAATATTAAGTTGGGCTAGTTTGTAGTATAAGAGTAGTAAGTTAGGGGTGCTAAGTTAGGCCCATTAGTAATTAGGTTGATGAGTGAGAGTTTAGTAAAAACAAGCTGAAAACCTAATTAGGAGAATAATCAGAATTTTGTGAGAGAAGAATAAATCGAGAGGAAGAACAAGAGTCTAGGTTAAATTTTCGCATAGATATTTACGGTAAATTCGAGCTACCTTCAATCCAAGGTAAGGGTGAGGTTCGAATTCCATAACCAAGACTATATAATTTATATGTAGGAGGGATTTTCGTATGATTTTCGTTGTTGTGTTTTGGTATGAATTGTTGTTGTCGATTTTGTGTTGATATCTGATAAAAAAGCATGTTGTACTTGTTGTATTGCTATTCTGAAAAATGTTCTAGTTGTGATAATCGTTGTTGTGATGTAGTTGTTGGTTTATGTTGCATAAATTGTGTAGAAAGAAGTTAGGGTTTGTAAAATAAATCATAGAACTTGATAGAGGAATAGATACATAAGTTTTGAGTGTAAAATCTATGTAGAAACCCAATTAGGCTTGTATAGAATGATGAAGTTGTGAGAATTCGTAGCAGAGTTAGAGTTGTAGGTTTTCTGGGGGAATTCGTAACAAATTTGGTGTTACGTGTAACAAGGTAGGAATTAAGCGTAACAAGTCCCCTTACACAGGCATTACGCGTAACCGAATTGGGCATTACGCGTATGGGCAGAGTAAGTGTAGAAAAATGCAGTTTTTGGCGATTTGTCCTGTTTTCGCATCCGTTTTTAGTTTGTTTGATCTTAGACTCTAAGTATGGATAAAATAAGTTGATTATAGTAGATTGGAAGATTTAAAAATATATAATTTAGTAAATTAATTGACTAAGCCGTAAATTGTAGTTTTTCACGTTAAAGTTGTTATAAGTTGTTGTAAGCCGTGTTGTCCCGATCTTGGGGAAGATTATTAAGTTGTAGGTCTTATGACCAATTTTGATTCATGTTACTGAGTTGTTCAAGTTGTTATGTTGCTATGTTATTGATTATGTCATTTTTGTTATATTACATTCATTGTTGCATACATTTGTATATTTCAAGTTAGAGAGAATGCTCGATTCAAGTTAGTCTGGATTGTCAAATAAGTTGTTGATGCCTCGATAAACTGGCAATGTTTCAAGTTGGGAGTTTTACTCCAAATGGTACCTATTGTACCCCAAAATGTTCCCTAATATCTTCAAGATAATATGTCTCAAGAGGTTTCCTAATGGTCATAAGATTCTCAATTGCTCGAAAGGACTCAAGGTTTCATCAGACAAAGTCTCCTCCTAAGCAATAGATCTCAAATTAGGGTTTTGTGTTTTTCAAAGAAAATTGGACTTCCAAAGCCTCAAGTGGACTTCATGATATACCATATACTTCAGAGGATCCTCATGTCAAGTTTCAAGACTTACCCTACAAGTTTGGTCAATCAAATGCTCAGATGATCAATAATCAGTTAACTTGGGTAAAAAGTCAATTGTGGTCAACATACAGTCAAACTTCAAGATTTTTGGTCAACATCAAGACTATGAAGTAAGATTCATCATTTTATCAAGGGGTGATCATGATTCATCAAGAAACCCTTAAATTCATCACAAGGCAAAAGTTGCTAAATTAGGGTTTCTTAAGGAGAAGGTCAACTGTACTTTGACCAGTTCTAACTTTCACATACTTTATCATAAATTTCCCATCCAAAGCTCTTTGTGAAGGAAATTCAATTCTCTAACACTTTGTGTCTCACAAGCCAATGACAGAAATGTTTCATTTGAGAGATATGGGCCATGACATTACAGGTCCTCTAAAAAGTCAACAAAAAGTCAACTTTTTCAAAAGCTCATAACTTGAACATGTAAGATCAAATGGACATGGGACCAAAAGGAGTTATTAAAGGACACTTTAAAATTTATTAAATGTCTAAGAGCACATTCATATGATAAAAATTGAGGAAGTTATGCATTGTTAAAGTTGAGCAAATTTTAGGAGGTGTATAAGGCAAACAATGACCAAACTTGAGTTTTTGCCAAATAGGCCTATGTTTTCACAATCCAAACTTTATTTTAAGATGATCCACGACCTATAAGTCATATATTTTGATTTTCTTTGTTTATTATATATTTTATTAGATTTAATTCATTTAAATTCAATTTTAATTAAAATAAATATTGAAAAATCAAATATTTGATTTTTGGTTTATTTTGGGATCAGATTGTGAGATTTATTTACATAATATTTGATCCAAAATTCGTGCAAAACAAGAGGAGAAAGATATGATGACCAAAATAGAATGTTTTCAAATCAAATTTCAATCAAATCTTATCATCCCAAAATAAATTGAACCCAAACCCACAAGTTGACCTAAATCCTTCCTCTATAAATACATAACACCTTCAGATAACAAGGACACAAATTTTTTTTATCAAAGAGAGCACACAAAACTACAAAAAATTCAAGAGTAAGTAGGATTCAGTTTTAGGGTTGCAACCATTCTCAAAGAGATTTGAAGGTCCAAACACGTTTCTGAGGTTCCTCTGAAGGTGTCCCAATCATCACCTTGCTTCAAAGACTCTTAAAATACCATAAGTGAATTTATTTATTTTTTTGATTTATTTTTTAATTTTCCGATTTCATACTTTTACAAATGATACATCTAATTTGTTTGCATATTTATGTTTCTTATGATGTTTGCAAGCTATCTGAGACATCCAATTGGAGTTTAGGTGCAAAAATCATGAATTTCCATTGTTAAGGTTCAAGGTCGTGAGTTTGTGGAACCCTAGCTAGAAGCAATTCCAGACCAAATTGAATGGACCAATGAACTCAAAGGACTATTCCTAGCGTCCCTCCGTCTATTTTTTTTACCTCTTTTCTTCTTTCTTTTTTATTTGTTTTTCCTTATTTGTTTTTTCTTTTATTTGTCATTAAAATTAATTATTTAATTCAATTAATTTTTTTAACCAACAAGAAAAATAGGTAACCTAATAATGTTTTTTCATAAAAATCATAAAATACCAAAAAATATTTTTTTTCACATAATTAAATCAAATTAGATTTATTTTTATCAAATTAATCCTTTTTAATAAAAAATTTATCTTTTTAATAAAAAATCAATTAATCAAAATCTAAGACTTTTATTTCTTTCATATTTTTCTTATCAATTTTATTTTATTTTAGAATAATTGTATAAGATGCGCGAAACTTTTAATAATTTATTTTTCTCACACGATTTTCTTTTTTTCTGAATAATGTAACTGCTAAAGTCTTGTAATAGTTTTAGGTTTATTTTCTGCACTTTACATTTTTTGTCAGTTTTATTTATTTATGTATCTCTCCTAAAGTCATGTAATAGTTTAAATTAGGGTTTATTTTCCGCACTATAAACTGTTAGATGTATGCTTAATAGGATTGTATGGTAAGACTAAAATCAACTGTTAGTTAACCCTAATTTCTAAATTAAAATAACTGAACTGAATACACTTGCACATTCACACCTCTAGGGTAACCTCTCTTTGTTGCCTTACAATAAATAGTCAAGTCCCTCGAACGTAGGGGTATCTTAACTTGTCGCCTAAAAAAATATAAATCATCATAGTTGCCTTTCGAATAAAAGATCATAGTCCCTCGTTGTCACTTCAAAGTTGCCTTCGAATAAATGATCCTGTCCCTACGAAAATGATGATAGTCCCTTCGAATTGTTAAGATATCCCTTATATGTTGCCTTCTATAACCATAACGATGACCCTACGCCTGTTCATTCCAATTCCAAGGATAATACTACTTACTAACTAATAGTAAGGACAATTTTATCCATAAGGAAATCAAATAACAAGAAAAACCTTACAACTTAGGGTAAGTAACTCTTAATACTTGCTCACAACTTTCAAAAACAAATACTTTTTACACCCCACTCTTTTTCAAAATACTTTCAATCAAAGTAAACACTTTGTATACATTCATACGAGAATCATTGCAAAGTTAAATCTTTATGAAAATATTTTTCACACACTACACTTTTCAAACAAAACAAATAAAGTGAGCTAAGCAATTAAGAGCCCATGGATAACCATGGATACAAAGGATGCTAACACCTTCCCTTGGTATAAATTACCCCCGAACTCAAAATATTTTAAAGGTTTTTCCTGTTTTTTATGCCTTTCCTAAATTGGATGAAATAAAAGTCGGTGAGGCTGATGTATGGATCGGGGATGTAGAAATCCTTTGGCCGAGTGATACTGAGAGCAACTTACAGATTTGTTTTAGCGGCCGATGGAGAGACGTCCTCAGCCTTTCGGGCCTCTTGTACTTCCTCTCGGGGGGGGCTCTTTACTCTTTGTGAACTGTTTGAGATGACCATCCCGAATAAGGATTTCGATGGCGTCTTTCAGATGGATGCAGTCCTCGATGTTGTGCCCGTGAGATTTATGAAAGCGACAATACTTTGTCTTGTCCGTGTTTGGTTTATTTGGTAGCTGTTTGGGGAATCTGACCCCATCTTAGAGAAATTCAGAGTTAGCACACTCGGAGAGAATCTTTTCTCTGGACTCCGTGAGAGGTGTGTAGTCGTGGAACCTCCCGATCGGACCCTTGTGCTCCCGCGGTTCACGGGAGCGATCTTCCTTTCGTTTTTCTCCTCCCCGACGAGAAGTCGAGGAGTCGTCATCCTTGGAAGGTTTGACGTCCTCATCGCACCTGGTGTCACGAGCAGTGTTGGTTGTTACACCCTTTCTACCCCATCACAAATTAAGCAATTTACATCAAATATTAGAGTAACACTCACAAAAGGGCATCACATTTACTTCTAAAACTCAAAAGTCAAAACATCACATGGAGTCTTGTCCCGTAACACGGGTTCATAAAGTCATAAATAACACCATAATTATTTTCTTCAAAATTATGCAGCAGAAAACAAAGGCTGAAATCGCAGAAAAATTCTGCAGAATCACGAAGCTCGCTTAGTGAGCTACAACTCAATTAGAGATAAGAGTCAGAGAGTTGGGCTCTTAGCGAGCGTGATGTCTCGCTTAGCAAGCCCTGAAAAACTTAGAAAAATGCTTTTATTTTGAAAATTGTTTTGAGGTGATATGTTCTAGTATGCTATGATGTTGTAGAGTTGTCTTATAATATATTTTAAGAGGCTATAGGAGTAGAGTTAGTAATTAAGTGATGTATGAGAAATTATTTGATTTTATTTGAGTTATGATGTATGATTTCATGATGTAGAGATATGATGTAGGATGAGTGTGTTGTATGATGTTCTGTGCGTATGTACATGATATTATGAATGAGTATGAGGAATGATTGTTTAATAATGAATGTGGATGCAATGTTATGATGTTTTGAGGATGATGTATGTATATTGCGTCTTGCATTCATGGCATTGAATTAATGAGGGGACTTCGGTCCATTGGTAGCTTCAATCCCATTGTGTGGATTGAATTGATATGATGTTTATGATGTGCTCCCTTAGTGGAGGGTTGATGGCCCAGTGTCCATAACATGAGGATGTTTTGGTACTACATGCATTATTAAGAGGTTGAATTTCATTCTAAATGGCATAGCATGAGTGAATTTATGTTTGGTGTGATGATGATACGTATTTGAGGATGTGTATTAAATGAGCATGTTGAATATTTCTATGACGTGATGATGATGACGATGATATGTATAAATGAGTTATAATTTAATTGGTGTTGTTGTTTTGTTTTAAATTCTTGTTTCTATATTATATTATGGAATGTGAATTTACTCATCATGCTTGCCTTCTGGTGATGGTCTATTATGCCATCATGCAGATAATCAAGGTTAGCTCGGTGCATGTTTGACTCGGAGATAGTGAGTCGTCGAGTTCGTTAGAAGTGGAGTCCTACTCTATTTCCAGTAACATCGGGATGAGTTTCACTTGAGTGTTTAGGTTTTAATTGGATTAAGATGTTAAGTTTTATTTTAAGTAATTTGATTAATGATGTTTGAGATAATTCTTGAGTTTTATTTTAACCTTTAGAATAGAAAAAATATATTCAAACCAGCCAATCAAACTCGGGCCAAGCTTGCCACAAAGCACTGAACTAAACTTTGGGATATTGATAGGAGAAGAGCAAGTAAAAATATCAATGAAATAATTCACAAGAATCCTCTCACAACGAAGGTCTCCATTCCACGAACAACTCAGATCATCCATAATAAGCCTCTTGATAGTATTGGTACTCCTCATTTGACTAGAATTGCAATGAAAAAACTTGGTATTATGATCTCCCTGCTTGAGCCAGACAACTCCACTTCTCTGATGCCACATGGTTTCCTCCACCTGCAGAAGATTGTTCCTTTATCGTTCAATAACCCTATATGCTCCCATCTCCTCCTTACCACTGACCAACAAACAATATTTCCATTTTTTCTTCAATTCTCCTAATCTCTTTACCAATTGTACCAACTTTGTACTCCTTAAACTCAACTTCCAATTTTTGCATAACTTTTATCTTGTGATAACCCTGAAGCTGCCCTCCATTCTACAATTAAGAATAACCTTCTTGCACTTGGAATCTTTTGTCCAAGCCTCCTCAAATTTGAAAACACGAATCTTCTTGTTCCTTCTCGTAACCTCATAAGCTTCGATGTCAATTTTGTTGGTTGTGTGGCTATACCTTAAGTGAGCCAAATGAAAAACCTTCATAGGAAAATAACGTGTTAATGAAACTTGGAAAGGCAAGCCCCTTATCAAGACGACACAAAGTTTTTGCTTCCTTATGACGATCATTAGTCCATGGCCTGGTGAATCTACGATAATTGACTAGGTGTTCTAAGGATGCCACCATGGTTTTTATTCTCAATCAACACATCATTGAAATCACCAACACACATGGCCATATCATCTCCCTTCTAAATTAACTATATATTAAGAAACCAGGTTTTCCTCTTGTTTTGTTCTTCCGGGAAGCCATAGATGGCATTATAAAACCAAAGTTGATAATCAAAATCCTCAACCAATGAGCCACTTATATGATTTAGAGAGTAAGAAGTGTAACATCCCAATTTAATAATTTAATTAATTAAGTAATGATTTATGAATAAGTAGAAATAAGTGGTATTTTGTGGAAAATAAATAATTATTTTATTTAAGATAATGATATAATAATGTTGGGAATTATTTAATAATATTACTAAGAAAATAAAATAAAAGAGTTGGGAGATCTAAGGGGCAAGGTGGTCTTTTAAGTACTTTATGAGAAAAGAGACTCATGATCAAAAGTTATCATAATCGTGTTTTGGGTGAAGGTGAAGGTTGCTCTAGAGAACAAGAAGAACAAGGAGACAAAGAGGGATTATGATCAAAAGTGGAAGAGAAAGCTACATTGATCAAGATATGGGGAGTGTTCTTATCCAATAATTATAGTATAGGGTTGTTTTATGAGAAAGAGGGGTTTTGAAGGAAAAACCTTAGGGTTGGGGTAATTGTTGGTAGATTGTGTTGATTAGTTGTTGTTTGTTGTTAATAATGATGAATATATGATGAAATTAGTGGTTTGGTTCGTTTATAGATGTTATCTGCTGTTATTTGAGGTCTTTGGTGATGTTTAGAAGTGGCTGTGATGTACATAAATCGCAAGATTTTCCTCAGAAAGCCGTGTTTCTCGCTTAGCGAGCAGGAGCTCGCTTAGCGAGCATATGAAGACTTTGGAAACCTAAAACCCGTAGCTCGCTCGCTCAGTGAGCTGGATTTCTCGCTTAGTGGGATTTGTAATTTCAGAAAAAGGAAAATGTTTTCTTTTGTTTGATGACTTTTGATGCTTTGTTGTTGTGCCATGTTGTTGTGTTGTTGCTGAAAATTATTACATGTTTATTTATGCTAAATGTAATAATAATAACGATGATATGAAATAAAGATGAATAAGTTGTAGGAATGATGACATGATTCAATAATAGTATGAATAAACGATGTAAATGATAAATGATGAATGCTGATACACGTATTGATGAATGATGATGATGTTGTTTTGTATATCTTGCATTCATGTCATCCCATATGTTGAATTTAGGCTTCAATCTCATTGTGTGGATTGAGGTGTTGTTGATTATGTTGTGCTCCTTTGTGGAGTAGATGGCCAGTTTCCATCACATGTTGAACCCGGTACCACATGCATTTATGATGTTGCATTTCATTCTATGTGGCATAACATGACTGTATTTGTTATTTGATGATGTGTATTGTTGATGATTCGATGTGCGTGAGTTTGTTGTAACTGTTGTATGATTATTTACTTCTTATAATTCAGTCTTTGTATTATTTTTATGGAATCTGGATTACTCACCCTGCATGCCTTTTTGTGATGGTCTATTATGCCATCCTGCAGATTATGACGCTTAGTTTGGAGATTTTGGAGGTAGCTTGGAGTGTGTTCCGTTGTGTATAGAGTTAGGTGGTGTCCTGCTCTGTGTCATGTAACACTGGGGAACGTTTGTTTATTTGGTTGCTATTGTCAAATTTAAACTGATGTTTGAGTATGTTTGACCTTATATGTATGTTTCTTTGAAAAAGAATATAAAAAACAAGTTGAAATTTTGATCCTCTGCGTAGTTTGAAACATTGCGTTATTTATGAATGGAAGTTGCAACCCGTGTTAGGGGACATGACACATATTCTGTGGTTATTATGATGTTTATGAAGTAAATGTGATACCCTTTTTGTAGAACTCTGATTTTTATTTAAATGACATGATTAATTTTGTTGTGGGTAAAAATGGTGTTACAAGAAGTGATAGAGAAACTAACATTGTTTTTTCCAAAGTAACTTTAGCCCCCGCCTCTATCTCTATAATTCCCATTACAATCCACCACCGAATGACACATCTCAAAACCACTCTTCAGTTTAATAACTTGCATTTCTTCATTCTTCAAACATGTTTCCATCAGAAACACGATGGTGGGGGGTTTTTAGATGAATGAGCCTTAACAAGGCTCAAACTGCACGAGATTCCCCAACCTCATGCAATTCTAACTTACATTTTTAATTATTGTATGTAGCTATGGTCCCTCAACACTACCTCTAGTCCTTTAACTGTCACAACCTTCCCAGCCAAAATCTATTTTCTTTTCCTTTCTCCACGGTCTTCAAGGGATCCGCCAGTTATCATCACATCAATGAGTTGCCTCCTCCCAATCTCACTATATTTGATATTTTGTTGGCTTTGACCTTCCCTTCTTAACTAATTTCTTTCTTATCCATTTCCTCTTTTTAACCACTTCTCTCCTTTGTCTTTTCCATATTTGGATATATTCATTAGCCCTAAGGATTCAATCACAAATTCAATCTCTAGAGCATTGGCTTGATTAAAACTTTTATATCTCTTCTATGGTCCTCAACATGCTTCTCACTAGTTTTCCTCTACTCAACTTCGACCTCCCATTCCTTATTTTTCCCATTTGATTCACATTTACTTTGACTCAAAGATATATTGAAAAAACTTATGCTACAGGTTTCATAGCTGGAGTCATTTTTGTATTTTTCCTCTATAACTCTTGGCAAAGGATAGGCTTTGAGCCATAAACCAAAAGACGAATCTTGTTTTTCAATATCCTTAAAACCTTCTTCCCTCAGATCACCTAAATTATTACAATCCTTCAACTGATGGCCTATTCTCGCCCATACAAAGCAGAAGGTTGGGAGTCACTCATATTTGAAGTGTACTCGCAGCGTTTTCTCTTTAAATCTAACCACCGTACCTCTCTCCAACTGTTGTTTCAAATCCATAGTCACCTTATTACAAAGGAAATGAACATTTTTGTGAGCCTTCTTCTGATCCAACTCTTTGAAAACTCCAATGATATCCCGATCTTCTTTTCCATTACCTCAAATCAGAGCATAAGAGGTATCTCATAGATCCGAACCCAAAACACCCCATAATACATGTTTAGCGTTGAGCGTTGCTTTTCACTTGAGATGCGAGCTAAGACTAACAAGTTCCTGTCGAAGCTCCACAAAGCATTTCTCAACACAAACTGCAAATCTCTTTTCGATGCGAAACAAAAGAGAAATATATTCTTACTTAGTTCCACCGAGTTTGTTAACTTCCATGCACTGATCATAGTGATAGTGCAAACTCTCACATTAAAGCTATTATTCGTCCTAAGTTTGCCCGCAAAGGTTCTTTGAAAGATCTCTTCATCACTAACTTCATCTCCCGCCGCTACGACCCCTTATTCTTCCTCCCTGGACATATGGATATTTCTCCATTTGTCCATCACAGATGCGAAAATAACCCCAAATCGAAACAAAGAGCTCTAAAACTTCCAAAAGGAAGAGAAAAACCACGACAATAAAGGAAAGCCCTACAAGACTGGAAAAAGGATGTCACCACCAAAACCCTAGAAGAGGAAAAGGGAAGGACATGATAAGTTTAGAGAGATTGTCTGACTTCTTTCTAGAAAAAACGTGGAAATTACAATGATCCATTATTATATGTCATTAATGTTTACTTCAATTGACATTTATATGTGTGAATATTATAATTATTAGAATTTAATTGAAATGCACAGTTACTGAATCATAATCGTTAAATTTTTATAGATGTTTGATTTTTTTCTTAATCATCTATAAAATATCATCTGTGAATGATTATTGACTACGTAAGATATTTTACACTGATAGTGCATAACAAACAACAACAACTACGCCTTATCCCACTATGTAAGATCGGCTACATGGATCGACTTATGTCATAATGTTCTATCTAGAATCATGCTCCTATCCAAATCATTAATTTCTAAATCCTTGACAGTTCATATTAATTATTCTATAATTATTATCGTCTAATAAAAAAAATCAGCATTTACCAAAAAAAAAAAAAAAAAAAAATCAGCTTGTTTATTTATTTTTATTTTCATTTTCGCTAGGCAGTTTGGGATATCGCTTTTGTACGTTCCGTTTACCGCCCCGTTCAAGAAGTAGAAGAAGGATCTCCCTATCTCTTTGCTTATTCCCTCGCCGCACTCACTGCTCAACGCCATGTCTCAGGTAAATGTTCTCTCTTTCCTTCACATATTACCTAATTCCTTCAATTCATCATTTTTTTTTCAATTGCAATTGGAACCCTAACACAATCGATCTGGATTTTCCCTCGTCAATTATTTTTTTTTCCAATTATGGTTCTTAATTTTGATAATTTTCCGGTCCTAATGAATTAGGCTTTGTCTGAATGTTTAATTCAATTCTCGATGAGTAAATCAGTTTAATTTATGTCTAATTTTGCATTTTTTTGTGGTTGTTCGTATATAGGAATTTAGGAATCTTATCATTCTGTATGGTTTTGCAGGTTGATAACAGAAATTCCTCAGCTGCTAAGCGTGCCAGGACTGATGGTGAGTCGCGATTTGATTGATTTTTGTTCTTTCTCCGTTGTCTATGGATTAACCGTGCAAAATTTTGTGTAATTTGCATACTGTAATGGGGATTGATATGGTTCTCCGTTGCATTTTCATTGGTTTTTGTTTGTAGGGAGCCGTAGGGAAGATGATTGGACATGTCCCAGCTGTGGCAATGTCAATTTCTCTTTCAGGACAACCTGCAACATGCGTAACTGCACCCAACCAAGGCCTGCTGATCATAATTCTGTAAGTTGTTTTTCTAAGATATTATTTTCAATGTCGTAGTTTTTACTTTCAAAACATGTTTTTGGTTTAACTAATGATTTGGAAAGGTAATTTTATTTGATAGAGTTGTGATCTTGTTCAAATCTGACCATGTATTATTCTCTTTCCAGAAATCTGCTGTGAAGCCTCTTCAAGCTCCACAGGCCTATTCAGCTGCACCTCCTTATATAGGCTCCAATGCTCCCCCTTCAATATATCTTGGTGTCCCACCATACGGGTCTTCTTTATTCAATGGATCTCCTGTTCCTCCCTATGAGGTTCCATTTTCTGGAGGATCAGCGGCCTATCACTATAATTATGGAGGCCGCCTTTCTGCTGGCAGTCCATATAGGCCACTGCATCTAGCTGGACCGGCACCATATGCAAGTGGATCCATGGTGGGAAACGGTATGTTCTGTTTCCTTTTTCCTGTCATTCAAATAACTAAATTTCCAAAAAAAAAATGATATTTTGATATGTTATAAATAAGTCCGTTTTTAATTAATGAATCAAAAGATTAAACAGGAAACAATGACGAAGCTATTGGATTTGTATTGGTTGTTATTTATTTCTTGTTATACCCCTCTTGCTTCTGTAGTGATATCCTTTGTAGTTGTGCTCCTATTACAGTTATGTTACATTTTTTGCTGGCAATTCTTTGGCAGGTGGGATCTATGCCATGCCTCAGTTATTGGATCGTTATGGCCTCGGTGTCCCTATTGGACCTGGAACAATGGTATGCACTAATCGATAAAGCTAAATTATTTAAAACTATTGTTAAGATGAGTGTGTTATAATAAACTTTTTTCTCTTGCCTTATTGGTCTGCTTTGAATATGGGTGTGTTATAATAAACTTTTTTAAAAAACTTTTTTTATTCACGAATTTATACAGTAGTTTTTTAATATTTGTTTTAAATCTTGTATTCTTTACTTGTACCCGGTGTCGTACTCACACTCGTGCATCCTTGTCAGTCACAATGATATATTTGATGTTTGCACCATAACATGCTATAAATTGTGCATGCATAATAAGTCTTGCTTTCATAACTTCATATATGGGTTTTCATCTTTGATCCTTAGTAATCTAAAAAAGGATATAATTCGTTTGATTGTCCAATTTGATGGTTTTGTTGTAAAGTGGAATTTATAGTTAATCCTTTTCCTAGCAGGGCACTAGGCCAGGATTTTTTCGCGATGACAAAACTCAGAAAAAGGGAGGAGGTTTGCTATATTTATTTTTCTGTCATTCTTTTTTGTTCCCATAGAAATAGAAGTTTATTTGAAGATAATTTTTTCTCACCCCCAACCACTTGTGTGTATAGATGCAACTCGTGACAATGATTGGGCATGTCCAAAATGTGGCAACGTCAATTTCTCATTTAGAACTGTCTGCAACATGAGAAAGTGCAACACTCCCAAGCCTGGATCCCAGGTATGTTACTTCATTTCTATTATGTAGATTGATTATCACATTTTTTAATAGTAGAAAAAATGTCATGCTAATGTTAAACATTATTTGATGTGATTATTATGCTGCAGGCCTCAAAATCTGACAAGAACTCTAGTAAGTTGCTTTCCATGTTTATCTAAATTTTAACTATGCCATACAAATGCAACAGTTGGTAACTCCGTTACTTTGTTTTGTACTTGCCAATCAGAGCAAAAGATGCCCGAGGGAAGCTGGAAGTGTGAAAAATGTAATAACATAAATTACCCATTCCGAACCAAGTGCAACAGACAGAATTGTGGTGCTGACAAGCCAGCTGAGTCAGATAAATCTCCCTCAACATCTCCAGAACAAAATGACCAGGTTTGTTTATTAAAGCCTTTTCAATTTGCTTGCTTTCACTCATTGTTGCAACAGAGATTGGTTTTTCACGAGCATCTTTGTGATGTAATAGATATTTTCAAATTGAAAGCTGTTGTTGTTAAGTTGTTTAAATCAATTTTTTTGGAAAAGCTTCTCTTATGCTCATTTGTTTTACTGTTCCAGTGAGTACTAGGACATATTTGTGGGTTGAGAAGGTCCAGAGTTGTCATCCAGCATTGCTCAATTTGGGTGTCTGACAGTCAGTCTTGTCGTCCTCTATGTTGCAGAAGTTGTCAAGTCACTCACCTTCTCATTATCTGTGTCAATTTGTTGTATTAACTGAGATGGTATTTTGGTCTTTGTGGATTATTATGATGCACATGTCAGCCCAGCTTTCCTGGCAGAAAGGTTATTGCAAGTTCCAGTTTTAAGTTTTCTTTTGGTTCTGAACTGTCTGCATTTTAAGTATAACTTGAGATGAATAGATACAATCAGCATTTTTGAAGATTCCAAGTATTTTTAGATTATTCGGGGCCACATTTCATTTTTAGCTACTTGGAAGTGTCTGTCTGTCATCCTACCATATTTAGGATGTATGCGTCAGCACTGCAGAAACCATTTTCTTTTGTGTCATTGCATATAGTTAGTTGTGTGGATGATGCATATTGTGTCATTGAATTATGTTGATAGTCGATTGATTTTGGTAAGTGTTCCACATGATGTGGGGTATGACCTCTCGATGTTTATAAGAGGAGCAATTTCCGTCTTACATGCCTATTTTGCAAGGGTTGAGTTAAGTCTAACCCAAGGTTTAATATACTATCTATGCCGGTTTAAGAATGACAATGTAGGAATTGGACCAAAGACCTATGCTAGGCATTATTAGGGTGGATATTGAAGTTGTATTGAAGTCGGATGTTGTCAAGGTTTGTGGGTTGTTGGATGTATATCTGGTTGGGCACACTCTCATCTCCTGAGGTAGCTTTGGAGATGAGATCCAAACCCAATTAAGATATGTGGTTGGCACCCTTAACTTTGGAGATGAGATCCAAACCCAATTAACATGGTATTGACAAAATTAATACTAAAAATAAACAAAAAGTAGGTAATGCTCTAGATGTCTAGAGCATGGTATTAAAGGCTATTCAATATTCATTATTGGGTCATGCTCTAGATGTCTAGTCCTGAGTGCGAGAGAGGTATGTTTGGTGTCCGTGTCCCACATTGGATGAGATATGGTCTAACACTATTTATGAATGGGGGACAATCCTCACCTTACTAGGGGTTTTTGTAAGAGTTGAGTATGACCCAATTTAAATTCTAACTGTTTTTAAGTAAATCCTAAATTTTGTTATTGGTCATGTAATGTAAGCATCCCAGACTTGGTGACACTAATCTTTGTGTGTTTTGCCGGGTCAACACCGGGAGTGGTAATCTTCATGAAGTTTCAGCTATCATGCCTTAGTTTTTTTTTTCACTATTCGTGCGTCACTGACATATCACTCATCATCAAAGTTCAGTTAAAAAAAATTGGTCAATCTCAATTATTAATGGTAAGTAGCCTAATCGAGTCAATAAATATGCAACCTACTCCTAGGAGTTACTTTCTACTTGCATTTTACCCGTATAAACTCCAAAGATGCATAAAATTGCTGAAGTTACTTGAATGCTTTCTTGGTTCAAACTAGGGGTGCTTATTTTGGTTCTCTCTATCTTTGTCACTGCCATATCTAACTAGAAAGTTTAGTAAAAAGTTTTGAAGTTCGGTTAGTTTGAATACTTAATGATGTCAAGTAGGCTGTATTGTCAATTACACTGAGTCAACATGCAACTTATTCCTAGGAATCATTTTCTTCATGGATTTTATTTCCCTGCGTAGTCTTCAAATATGCATACAAATATATATATGCATACAAATATAATCCTTGAATCTACAAAGTTTCGTATATAACCAATAAATCAAGAATATTTAGTAAAAAGATTGGACCTATTATATGTTAGGACTAACTCGAAGAATTCAATGGGCTTACTTCTATTCTATTTATTCATTAAGTGTTCACCATAGTACTGTTCTATATATATATATATATATATATATATATATATATATATATATATATATATATATATATATATATAATATTTTGGACCAAGTCTAAGCAGAGAACCTTCGGAAGAAATGAAGAACTCAGAAGCGTATTCTGAAGAAGCCACCCACTTGTTGCACGTCTAGAAGTGCATATCTTTAAAGAGACCTAGAGAAATGGATGGAAATTATTAAAAGGTCCTCATAGATCTTGTCACACGCCGGCACTTGTATTGAAGTAGTTTAAATTTGATTCATTAATAGGATTCATTTTTACATGATTGTCTATATAGTTTAGATGCATTCAACTTAACTACGATATGATCCGATCTGATTCATGCAACTTCTATGAGAACTTAAAACGATGCATGAAAACAAAGCACGGGAGTGTTCATTACAAGTGATGCTGATGCAAGAGTCTATTCTAAAGCTGCTAGTGATATTTTCTTCACCAAGAAGTTTGATGTTTCAGCATCATCCAGTAATGAAAATTGAAAATTTATCACCAATCTTATCGACCTGGTAGAATTGTGTAATTAACAGTTTGGTATAACATTTAATTCCTTTTTTATAGAATAAAAGTTAAGTTTAGCTGCATGGTCTAAAGCTCTTATCTAGTCAACATAACCAAAAAAATGTTTTTTCCGACGGAACCATAGTATGTACTTAGAGATTTTAAAGATGTATCAACAGTTGAAATTTCATGGGAATTACATTTCCACATTTTCTCTAAACATAAAATGACGTGAATATGTAGGTTATTGGTAATTATTTCATTTTCAAGAACCTTTATATTTAACCAACAATTTTGTTATAAATTTTAATAAACACGGGTATAATCTTATTGTTTTTTTTTAAGAGTAAATTTAAATCATATTAAGTAAATAAATATATGTATATAAGTTTTTAAATTATACTATCGAGGTGGAGACATGTTTGAGGAGATTATAGTTCTCTATTTTAAATATAGATGAAATTTTGAACTTTTACTATGAAAATTTCTTAAGGCACCTCTAGGTTTTATTAGACACCATCGCGTTTTTGAAAATATTTTCAGATTGCAAAGATATATCTTTGGATGCACTATTTTTTAAATTATTTTTAGAGGATGCACTATTTTTTAAATTGTTTTTGGAGATGTATCTATGAGAGATGTTCTGCAAATACATCTTCGGATTTTTTATAAGAACAATTTAAAAAAAAAAAACTACAGGTTTGTTGTTTGCAGATGAAATTTAATTATTTGGTTCGATTTTGAATTATTGATTAAAAAATTTGACCCGATCCAATTTCTTACGGTTTGATTTGGATCGATTTTTTGAATATCCAAATTACAAATTATAATTTTATTAATAGTATAAAAACGCTAATAAATAATAAGTTTGATATAATATATAACATATACTATATTAAAAGTTCATATTACAAAATGTGTGATTGATTTTGATTGAAACAAATGAAATAATAAAAATTAATAGATTAAATCAAACTAATAAATGATATATTTTTAAAAAAGTATCATATAATAATAAATTAACATAATACAAATAAAAAATAAATAATTATAAAAATATATACATGCGGTTTGATTCGGTTTTGAAAGATCAATCCGAAATTCAATCTAAATCGGTCAGTTTTTACAAAATGATATCCAAACACATCCAATAATTTTCAGTTTTTCGCGGTTTTTTTTTTGGATTGGTTTTCGGTTTTTATTTGGATTGATTTGGATTTGAACATCCTTATTGTGAATATTCTTACTCCAAGAGTAAATTCTTAACACTTACTTCACATATTGACTACTAATTTTTTTTAAAATCTAATGATTAAAAAAATAAGTATCGATTTTCTCTCTTCATATTTAATTGCTTATTATTTTTAGCTATTGGATTAAAAAGAATTAATGATCAATATGTGGAGATGTTGAGTAAGTGAAAAATTTACTTTTGGAGTAAGAATATCCACACACACACACGCACGCACGCACGCACGCACACACACACACACGCACACACACACACGCACACACACACACACACATATACATATATATATATATATATATATATATATATATATATATATATCACAAAAGGTATAAACTATATCAATAAAACCAGAAAAATGGACAAACAATAGTACATCAATAACAAACACTGCTGGGTGTGCCTGACAACCTATCCCTCGTCTCCTCGCCTTCTCTGCCTCAACCGTCTGGTTTGCGTCCTCGGCAATCGATCCCTCCGTCCTCACATGATGTCTGTAGTACAAAAGTGTCTCATGTGCCTCCACAATAATCTCATCCAGTATACGCCTACCACCAGACCCCTCGGGTAGAAATCAGCCTCAATGTCTGTCCGTGCCATCTTTACTATGCGACGACAACGAGATAAGACATCTTGAGTGTGTTCCAACTGAGAGTGTCGCTCTTCCAAAATCTTCTGATGAGTTGGTCTGGGTGGTGATCATGGAGCAGTGGGCATCATGTACGAGTGTGAGACCGTAAAAAACTAACTGATGTAATCGTCAACGTAGCTCCAGTCCCGAGCCTCGTCAGGTATCAGGTGTCTCTCATAGTCAGTAAACATCTCATCGATATGTATACGTGTCAAGCCAAAAGGAGCGGAGATATCAGGGTGTCTGAGTGTACCCAACTACCGCATGACGCACTCAGGCAGATAAAGAACAATGATGGCTGAACTGCAGGCCAACCATCCGGAGTATAATGATGTGTCTTCAAAAGGACGCGTCTCATGATGATCGACATAGGGTCATATCAACCTCCTAGAGCGCCTTCAGTGGATCAACCCCTAGTTCTTCCACCATCATATCTACCACATCCTCTTTCGCCATCCTACTATGACAGATGAATGTCCCCCTGATCAGGAGGTGCAACAAACACAAGATGCTATCCAGTGTAATCAATCTCTCTCCAAGTGGAAGATGAAAGGAAGACGTCTTAGAGTGCCATCGCTTCACGAATCCCATAAGCATTTCGTGGTTGACCAGATTGTAACCAACCAAGCAAAAATTTTTCAAACCTGAAGTGGTGAGAACATCCTAAAACCAAGGCTCTTGTAGTTAGGTCAAACCTAAGATATTCCACCCATGGTTTAGAAACTTCTGAGGATCACGTTTCTGTAAATTTCCATAAATAATCAATGTTAATAAGAATCAATGTTACAAATAATCAATTTCCAATGAAAAAATAGCAACACTATGAGTAATGATACCTCCCAAACAAATCTGGCAGTGTGGTCTGTGTACAGTGGCAGCAAGGACAATCTGATGGATCCTCTAGGAAACCCTGTGGCATGAATGTAACATTTTTCGGAGATGTATCTCCGAAAATTTCTGCAACTTAGAAGTCGCGAAAATGGCGTCATCTCACTATCAAATTTTGATTTTAGAAGGTTTGATCGTCCTTTTTATCCAACAAACATCACATAAACGATCTATAAACTATGTTTCTACTACTATTTAAACATTACTACCTCTAACAATATATTCTAACTCGTTTACGAAAAATACTCAAGTATTTATCGGAAACTCGAAAATTTATCGTATAAATCAAGTTTTTAAGGATTTGAAATGTGTTGATTGTTGAACTGAACACTCCTTGTTAATATCAAACGAAAAAAATCAAGTTTTGGAAAAAAGTGAAATTTGGGAGAATGTGAGAGGGGTTTGAGGTTTTGAGAATGAATAGAAATGAATAAGTGGGGGAAAAGAGTTTGATGCGAATATATTTTCCAAATGGTTCTAGAGATATATCTCCGAAAAATCCAACGTTTACTAATTTATGGTGCTTCCGTAAATGTATCTCCAGAAAAATCCAACGTTCAGTAAAAAAAAGGTGCGTCCGGAGATATATATGCGGAACTTAGTGGTATTTAAGGAAAAACACATGGTGGCTAATGACACCAAGGGGTGCCATAAGAAATACTCTTTATTATTTGACTCAGATTTTTTCGATAAAATCGGGGTGACTTCATGTGGATTTAGACAATTTCAAATTTTGTTGCGAAGCCTATATACCTCTTACTTAGCTGCCAAACTTTCACTGTCTCGAATGCTCACTCTTGACACCTCTTCGAAGTTAAAAGAGGTACTCTAATTTTTACTCTTGAATTTTTTATGGGAGTTTGAATCGGAGAATAAAGAGAATTTCAAATTATATATGTTTTAAAAATATTGTTTTTAGTATTTTTTAAAAGAATGATATATTTTTGGTTTTATCACCGATATCTGACTTATTGAATAAACTAATACTGCAACATACAATAACCAGTAACTTTTCAACTTACAGCAACCAACGCAACACAAGTACAACAAATTATACCACACTCCTTATTTACAGAAATCCCGACTAAATCGATTAATTAAACTAATTAACATGCTTTGTTATTATTACTCATTATTAATTCATTAGTGTGCTTTTGATAACTCCATAACCAACGTGCGAACCTGATATTGATCCTATTCCACTGTTAACTAGTTTTCTTCTACTAATTCATTTTTATATCACTTATTAATCTCCCTGTTAATTGATTATTAGAACCTATGATACTTCAAATAATATCCTTCAACTTAATTATGCTACTGGAAGTGATTTTTGACAGTCCAATATTGCAGACACAAACCCAACACAACACAGAAGCCAATCCACAATTTCCCTAGAACCCCGTGTGACCATTGTCACACTTTGTGTGACCCTCGTCACACTATGTGACGGTCGTCCTAGGGGTGTGACGGACGTCACAAATCCTCGAAGGGCGTCAGGCTTAAGGGACAGTCGTCCCACAATCAGCCATGCGTTCCCTTCTCTATTTTTGTCTTCTCTGTCTCTGTAATTCTTCTCAGACCAAATTCCAATTAATCTAGCACGACAATTCACAACAACTCAACACAGTCATAATTTTCTTAATCATCTAAGACAACTTATTAATCACAAACAACTTATTAATCAAACAACTTATTAATCAAAACAACTTATTAATCAAAACAACTCGTTTATCCAAAACAACTCATTTATCCACACAAAACAACAATTAACATCAACGATTCGTATGCCCCAATTCCACATATATTTATCATATAATCCCGATTATAAGGTTAAAATCCCACCCTTACCTTTGGATTGAAGGCGACTCTAACACTTGATCGAAACCCTAACTTTTGCCTCTCTAGGAACTTCACGTAATCACCTATTTTCCAACTTCTTGTTCTTCTTACTGATAACCTATTTTCCACTAATCCCAATTAACTTATGGTTTTTCTTTTAACTAATCTTAATCATTCTAACGGGCCTCAACCACACACCCCCAACTACTACTTCTAATTACCAAACAAGCCCGTTTATCAAAATAACATAATTCCACTGATAACCTACAACTTAATTTACTCAACTTAGTCCAAGTAACAACAGTACAACTTAAATAAACTTAATAGACTTATTCAACATAATTCCAACCAACTTAGCAACTCAACGCAAAACAACACCAAACATACGACAATATTTAATTAAATAAATAATTAAATAATCAGGGCGTTACAAACCTCATCTCACTAGATCTTCATAGTCTTTCTTAAATTTGAAATCAAAATACACATAATAGATTTTTTGTGAGAGGTTGAAGAGGATGATTTTTCAGAAAGAATCTCACAAACACTTGTTAGAACACTAAAAAATTCAACACAAGATTTTTTTTTCAAGTTTGAATTGAGAGAGAAAGTTGTGTTTCACATATGTGAATGGGTATGCAAATATTTCACCGGAAGCAATGCATAAATTTTTGCAAGATGTTGTAATACTATGAAGACAAAAATATTTGGTTTATATATGTACTGGATAAATGCATTAGAAATGATTTGATCGAGAATTTTCTAACTTGAACCATGCTTATGTGAGTTTCTTGATTCAAGTTTTAGATATATTGACTTGAATCATTTTGCATTGACTTTAGGTCAAAAAACCTACTTTATGCATACAAAAATACGTTTTAATGAAAATGCTAAAATCTAATAGGCGTGTAGAGACTTAATGGTGAGGAGACTCAATTACTAAAACGATCAAAATAAACAAGTATACATACGACAATTAGCAAAATCCTAGGATCAATCTCAGTCACCAAGACATGAATGTCCTCAACCGTATGGGGAACAGAGCCTCCATAACAAGATAAAGAAGGATGATGGTTGCAATGACATCAGTAATGACGTTGTGTTGAGTATGTGATCAAGTAACTTTCAGTGTAGCCATTGTTTCAGAAGTTAGACCGATGATTCACGCGAGGAGAATGAAGACCAAATCTTGTGGAATTACTATAAAAATATGATGACTTCTCGTGGAGTTTTGCGGGAATAAGATTTTGTTTCCCACAAACGATGTCACCGTTTTCTTTTGAAACCAGAAATAGTCAATGACAATGTGTTATATAACTTAGATGTAGTGAAACGTGCTTCCGGTACGATGCAGATGGATAAACCTACAAGGTTAACCCTCAAATATTCAAGTCAGTGAATGAATGAAAAGTAGTTTGAGTGTAAGAATGAGTGAAATACATGAGTTTTGGAGTGTGATAAGCTTTATATAAGAAGGGAGGTTAAAACCATTTTCACTTAATTTGACGTCTTGAGCGAATCATCTTCCAATTAGATCTGACAACAAAAATTAAACAAGATATTAGAATTATATACCTAAAACTTAAGTGTTGTCGTATTTGTTTATCGCGCTTTCCTTTGTAATACTTTCTTATTTGTAATACTGATTATTCAACCTTAAAGTAAATATGTGTCTCGTAGACCATTAAATTTATGACAATATATAATAAAACAAAATAAAAACTTTAGATTTATTATACTTATACACTAAAATAATTCCACAACTTTAGAATAGAAATTAAAGATAGTTTTTATATATCAGTTACATTTTTTAACCCAATTAAATACTTTTAAAAAAGACAAAATAATTCTCACATCATCAAATATATGTAATACAAGTTTTTTCTTATAAATAACTATTTTTCATTTATAAAACCTAAGATAATTTTTGTTGATAGAAAACATTTGATAGAATTATTGTTTCTCAAACTTTTTCAAGAGAAACAACAAGTCTAAAAGATTATTTAACCCATAAATTAATACTAATAACCTCAACACAATCCTAGTATCTAACAGCACTCAAACAAAGTAAGATTAAAACAAAATAGTTATCTAATCCAACATTGTATTATTAAACCAAAAAGAAACAGTTACATCCAGGTTGTTTGATTTTGTTTTGTTTTGAAAAACATTTCCTCATTTCTTGTCCATCAAAAAAACCTCTTGATTTTTTGTTTTCAGGTTGAGCTGTCCCCTGCTCCAGTATAAAGTTATAAACAGCTGTTTGTTTTTTTTCACACCGCACAACAAGTGTGTGTGAGAAACTCCTAGTACAACAACAACAATCCATAAGGTCTACACTACCCTAGTACTACCACTCTTCTACTCCTATCAACAAACTTTTTTTACTCTTTCTTGCAAATCCTCACAATGCTATTTTTCTAGCACTTTTACTTCATTCTCTCTGTAAGTGTTCTTATGATGTTTTTGTTTATCTTATCATGTTTAACTTTAACCCTTTTGTGATTTATTATAAAAGGAAACAAAAGGAATGGTTTTATGTTTGTTAAGGTTATGTTTTTCCTGATTTAGCTTACAGAAAAGCCTCGACCTTTGTGTTGATCTGTTAAGGATAGCTATTTCTGTTGTTTATTCTCAACCCTTTTATGGTTTTTTTATCATTTTTTTTTGTGTTGTGAGATTGTTGACAAAGAAAACCAGTGAACAAATGGGTGTATGTATTGTACATTGCAGCATTTTCAATACCCATTTTTGTTTGCGATATAAAGATGATAACTTGATATGATAATGACAACGACATGGTGGTTTTCTTTTTTGGGTTGTTTTTTATTTATGTGACTTTGTTGATTCCTATTAACTACAGTGATGATTATGAGTACTATTTTTGTTCAAGTGTTGTAGCTTTATACTGTTATTATTATTTCCTTTTATGTTTGCATTTGCAACATCTTTTTTTAAGCTTTGATAATGATTTTTGGATTAGCCCATGAAAAAAAATAATTTTTTTTTTTCTGGTTTTTTTTTGGGTTTATCAGATTCTTTGGAAGTTAGCGTAGCTGAGCCTGAGAATGCTTGTGATAAATTTGTGGATTTTTAGGGAAAAATGGGACCAAGGCTTTTCCTATGTACTAGCAAGGTTCCTAAGGAAAGAGACTCTCATTTAAGATGTAGAATAGGGTGGTTTCTTTCTTAGATTTGAGCATTAAAGAGGATGCTTTTTCAGGTTTAGATTGATTGATTTGTGGCATTTATGAGTTGGAGGTTTGGTGGTTGGACTTTTATATCTGTGTTGTTGAAGTTCAAATATGTGAACAAGTTATCATTTTTGGGTGGTTGTTGTTGTAGGGTCTTATTCAATGACCTATTCCTGACATTGATGTGATAAATGTTAATTATTGGAATTGGAATCTAAAGGTTTCCCATGTTGAAAGTGAAGTTTAGGTAGTTCATGTTTCATCATGGTTCAAACTTTAAAGTGTCTTTTGATATAATTCACCACACTTACTTTTAAAACAATAAATTTTAACTTCGTGTTATAATCGATTTGCGAGTCAGAATCAATTTTACTTGATAGCAATCAAACATGTCAATTTTGACCGCTATTAATGTGGAACCAAATAGAGTTTAAGCTAACTAATAGTACTATAGTTGTAGTGGGGACTGGTTATATTAGCCTCGGAGATCTTACAGGTTACAATACTAAAATCAGCAATCTAGTTGTGTCGGTGAGGTCATGGATAGGAATTGCTTAACACTGTGGAGTCCACAAGTTTTCCGGATTTTTATAGTTAGCTCGTTTGTTTTGGTAATTGTACTCGAGATAAGAGTTCTACCAGGGCCATCTCAGGCTTGGAAATTAACTTTGGTAAATAATATGATCAAATAGTTTATAGACTGGTTGGTTTCTATTTGCTAAGCATTTTTTCTTCTGCTGTCAAGATATTTTCTTTGAGAGTTTCAGTTTTTAGGTTTGCTTCTGCATAGGTGCTAGCATGAAATGCAACCTATCCATGTTTTCCTTTATGATTCTTGATATGCCTTTTTTAGTGATTGATGTTCTGAATTTAAACAGATATAGTATGAGTAACCTATGATTTGTCTAGTATTTTGCAGATTACTGTGAGCATTTGTATATGAATTTGTGAGACGTTATCATGGAGTGGAATGCGAAATCTCCGGGGCAATGGGACTGGGAAAACTTATTCTTCGTGAATTCAAAACCAGCAGAAAATCACAAGTCTCAATCTACTGATTGGAGTGTGGAGACAGATCGTGAAACCAATGTTGGAATGTTGTTTCCATCAGGTGGTAGTGGCTATTCCGCGTCTAAACTGCTACATGCGTCGTCCTCGAGGAGCTCAAAATCTGCTTCCAATAATTCATCGTCAAACGGGGAGAGCAAGACATCTATGTCAACTCGGGAAGGTTCTCAAGACGATTCCACCGATAAGAAAGAATTGTCTAAAGGAGATCCAATTGAAACTTCTCCAGCAGCAGAGCCATTGCTCACTCTAAAGCTTGGTAAAAGATTCTACTTTGAGGATGTTTCCCCTGGAAGCAATTCCAAGAAAGCCTCTTCCTCTGCAGTTCCCGCGGCTCCTCCTTCAAGCGGAAAGAAAGGTAAATCGGGTAGTCAGAACTTGCTACATTGCTGCCAGGTGGAAGGTTGTGGCTTCGACCTCTCTTCTTCTAAAGATTACCATCGAAAACATAGAGTTTGTGAAAGTCATTCCAAATCCCCTAAGGTGGTTATAGCTGGTTTGGAGCGTCGATTTTGCCAGCAATGTAGCAGGTAAACGCGATTCACTTCACATCACATTCATCTTTCTGTCTTTCTGATTTGTTTTGAATAGATTAATTAACAGTTTTCACTTAACTATGGTTTTGAAGGTTTCATTCTCTATCGGAGTTTGACGAGAAAAAAAGAAGCTGCCGACGTCGTCTCTCAGATCACAATGCAAGACGCCGCAAACCTCAGCCGGGAGCAATGCAACTGAATCCGTCACCTCTTTCTTCATCACCCTATGGTATAAATCTCAACAGTATGCACATTCACATATATGATAATATCATAACGGCAAATCATTACATAACCGTGTATCGAATTTATTTCATTCTGTAGATCAAAGGCAAACAATGGGCCCGTTTGCTTTTCCGAGGAACACGGCAAATTTAGCATGGCATGACATGCATAACAGCAAACTCCCCGAAACACAAGATTTTATGCTGAAACCTCCAAAAGCCTTTAACAAGATTGTCAGTATGCTTTCTGATGATTCCAAAGGCATAGGATCCAGGAGTACATTTCCAGGTTGTTCTATTACTTCAAAATCGATTCTCGAGACCGTATTTTATTAATTCCTAGTTAAGTTGTAGAAACTAGAAATATAGTTGTTCACATAGTTGGAATACATGTTACAGGTATAGAAGATCCAACTACCTTGTCTGATCCACATGCTACGCAAGATGTTAACCGTGCTCTCTCTCTTCTGTCAACTAATTCATGGGGTGCATACGATACCAAGTCCCTCTCTTTAGAACACTCGAATCGGCCAAACGGGGCAACTCATTCCGTAGCACATGCAACTACTAACCGCTCGCCTTTTCCTTCATCGGAATACTGGCACACTGATCCTCAACAGGCAAACTCCAGCGGTTGTATCTCGTTCTCAGGTTACGACAATAGCAATCGCTTTCAAGACTTTCAGCTGTTGAGCGCATCGTTCGAGTCGAGTTTCCCTTGCAACCAGCTGGATTAATGAGTATGCTTATTGATTTGAATGGTCCCAACCCATTATGACTAATTATAATCTATTGCTATGTTTTCTGTTTGTAGAAGTAGTAATCAGAAAACTTGTTTGTATGGTGATTGATAACTCCATTTAATCCTGAGTGAGACTTCCATGAGAATTTCTAAATCAAACTTGTTTCATGATTGTATAATTGTTGTTGCTTACTTATATTTCAGTCTCATGCTATGGATGATCAAAAGATGGTAAAATATGTTATATCATGCCTTAAATAAATCTTAAGTGGTAAAATATGCTAGTACATTTCTTGCATTTGTTTTTTATATTAAAAAATATTTTACTAAATTTCCATTTATGAAAAAACCAATTTTTACGAGCTGCAATTCATTGCATGGAACCTACCATCGATTGTAATCCTTTATTTTTTGAAAATTTGTTGAATGCAATCTATTGCATGGGATGTACAATCAATTGTAATAGTGTTAAAATTCAAATTTTTTAAATGTGTGCACTAAACTACAATTGAAATTGATCGACAATAATGAAAAATATTTGAATCATGCAGAAAGAAAGAAATTTTTCAGGAAAAAAGATGCTTCCACTTCGACACAAAATGTCACTTCCAGTGAATGTGTAAAGAAAGGATACAAGGACATTGTCCAAAACTCACGAAGAAGTGCGACTTAAAAAGTAGAAAAAAAGGAAAATTCAAAAAGGACTATATTAGAAAGGACACATAAGGACATATTGTCCAAAACTCATGAAGAAGTGCGACTTAAAATCTAGAAAAGAAAGAAAATTCAAAAAGGACTATATTAGAAAGGACACATAAGGACATATTGTCCAAAACTCATGAAGAAGTGCGACTTAAAAAGTAGAAAAGAAAGAAAATTCAAAAAGGACTATATTGCATGGGATGACAATGAAATAAGTTCATCATCCGACTCAGAAAATGAAGAATATGCAAATCTTGAGTTGATGACATCACACAATTCCTATGATGAATATGAAGAAGTTAGTAGTGAATTTTTCTCTTATGATAATGATGTTCAAGGTGCTATAGATGAACTACTCAATAAATTTAAAATTTTGTATAAAACAATGTCAACACAAAAGAAACAAATTTTATCTCTCATGAAGAAAAGATTGACATCATGAAAAAAATACTTTGAAGTTGAAAAACAAAAACAAAATTTTACATGCAAAGAATGTGAGTCATCTTCTTTCCAAATCTTTCATTGAAAAGAGTTATTGAAAGATATAAAAAAGGACAAATTGGATTGGATGGTGTCCTTATTCAACAAAAATACTCTAATAATAAAAGTGGTATTGGTTATTATAAATTTGATAAACCAAGTTCTAACAGTGATCAATCTACAAAAGAGAAAGTGAACAAAGAAAAACATGTTCATCATTATCCTGAGAAAATATTTGTTAAGAAACAATCTCATGTTTCTAGATATAAAAGTAATCTTGTTCCTACATGTTTCTAATATGGTATAGTTGGTCACACACCTAATACTTGCTACGTAAGGAACTATAGTGCGACAATTGTGCATTATGTGTGACTTAAGAAAATAAATAATTATGAAGGAACCAAGGCAATTTGGGTACCTAACACAATTTAATATGTTTTGTAGGTGTGCTTGAAAACCACTACAAATCTATGTTATCTCATTAGTGGTTGTTCCAAGCATATGGAGAGAGATATCAACAAATTTTCATCTCTAGTCCTAAAAGTTTGTCATTGGTTTACCTAAGATAAAGTTTGTCAAAGAAAAATTATGCGATGCTTGTAAAAAAAGAAAACAAACTAAATCAACTTTCAAGCCTAATAATGTGGTGTCTACTTCAATATCACTACAATTGTTTCATATGGACTTGTTTGGTCCATCAAGAATGAGGACCTTCAGAAGTAATGTATATGATTTAGTTATTGTTGATGATTTTTCTAGATTTTTTTGGACACTCTTTTTAGTATAGAAAAGTGTTGCATTCAAGGCATTCAAGAGGTATGCAAAGAAAGTACAAAATTAAAAATCACTAAAGATTGAATCCATAAGAAGTGACCATGGTGAAGAGTTCCAAAATGCACAAATTGGAAAGTTTTGTGAAAAAGATGGGATCTTTCACAATTTTTCAACACTAAGGACTCCACAACAAAATGGAGTGGTGGAAAGAAAGAATCGATCTCTTGTATAACTTGCAAGAACAATGCTTAGTGATTCAAATCTACCAAAATATTTTTGGGCGAATGCGGTTAGTACGACATATTATGCTAGTAATCAGGTTATTACAGGGCCAATATTGAAAAGACTCCATATGAACTCTTCAAAGAAAGAACCATTGCCCACTTTCATATCCTTGGATGCAAATGCCTTTTCCTCAATAATGACAGACAATCTTGGTAAGTTTGACGATAAGTCCGGTGAAAGTATATTTCTTGGTTCCTCTCTTACTAGTAAAGCATATATAATTTATTATAAAAGAAATTTAAATATTGAAGAATCCATGCATGTATATTTTCATGAATCTAACACCTCTAAAGGAGGATATAGTTGTTTGTGATGATGATGATGAAATTTCAGAAGTTGCTACGGAAGATGTTACCAAAGTCAATAATAATGATCAAACATAACGCAAAGAGGAATCTATCCAACAAGAGTCAAATCAAAGTGATCTTACTCAAAATTGGAGAACACATAGAGATCATCATATTGACAAAGTTATTGGAGAAATAAACCAGAGAGTATTTACTCGTTTAAATCTTAAAGATACTTGTCTTAATATGGTTTTTGTTTCTTAAATTGAACCTTCTAAAGTCAAAGATACCTTAGATGATGACCAATAGATTCTAGCTATGCAAGAGGAACTAAAAAAATTTGAAATAAATAAAGTTTTGGATTTAGTTCCTAGACCAAAAGGAAAACATATCATTGGCAATAAGTGGATTTTTAAAATAAGATAGATGAAAATGGTATCATCATAAGGAACAAGGCAAGATTAGTAGTCCAAGTCTATAATCAAGAGGAAAGTATAAATTTTAAGGAAACATTTTCTCATGTTGCTAGACTATAACCAATTAGATTATTGTTAGAATATGCTTGCTCTTTGAATTTTTAGTTGTACCAAATGGACGTAAAAAACACATTCCTAAATGGTTACATACTCGAAGAAGTTTATGTAAGTCAACCTCCTGGATTCAAAGACCTCAAACACCCAAATCATGTGTACAAACTCAAAAAGGATTTGTATGGTTTGAAGCAATCACCACGAGCTTGGAATGATATGCTAAGTAATTTTCTTTGCGAACATGGTTTTAACTGCATCCATAGTAGTGAGCATCAGTGTCCCACCAGAGAAAAATTTCTTTACTATGAATGGGCCTTCGTAGTTTGGCATCCATTTGCCCCCATGGTCTGTATGAGGAGGAAGAAGTCTTTTCAGAACAAACTCTCCCACTTGGTATTCCCGAGGTCTGACTTTCTGATCGAAGGCTTTCTTCATTCGCTTTTGATATAACTTCCCATGACAAATGACTGCTAATCTTTTTTCTTCAATCAGGCTCAGTTGATTATAACGAGATCGAACCCATTTTGCTTCGTCCAGTTTCACATCCATCATTACCCGCAAGGAGGGTAGTTCAACTTCAACAGGTAGGACAACTTTCATGCCATACACAAGATGATAAGGTGTTGCCCTAGTAGATGTTCTGATAGAGGTTCGGTACCCATGCAAGGAAAATGGTAGCATTTCGTGCCAGTCTTTGTAGGTGACTACCATCTTTTGCACAATCTTCTTAATATTCTTGTTAGCTGCCTCAACAACGCCATTCATCTTTGGCCTGTAAGGAGAAGAGTTGTGATGTTGAATTTTGAAGTCCCGACAAAGTTCTGCCATCATCTTGTTGTTCAAATTGGAACCATTATCAGTAATGATTCGCTCGGGAACTCCATATCGACAGATGATATCCCTTTTCAGGAATCGAGCTACCACTTGCCTGGTGACATTTGCATATGAAGCTGCTTCAACCCATTTGATGAAGTAATCAATGGCTACCAGGATGAATCTGTGACCATTTGAAGCAGTCGGTTCAATCTTTCCAATCATATCAATGCCCCACACGGCGAAGGGCCAGGGTGAAGACATCACATTCAAAGGATTCAGAGGCACATGCACTTTGTCTGCGTAGATCTGGCATTTATGGCATTTTCTTGCATAGGCACAACAGTCTGCATCCATTGTGATCCAATAGTAACCTGATCTTAATAACTTCTTTGCCATTGCATGTCCTCCGGCATGGGTACCGAAAGAACCTTCATGTACTTCGTGCATCAGTAGGTCTGCTTCCCTCTTGTCAACACATATGAGCAAGACCATGTCGAAGTTTCGCTTGTACAAAGAACCATCAGTATTGAGGAAGAAATTGTCGGCTAGCCTTCTTAATGTCTTCTTATCGTTTGACGATGCCCCAGGTGGGTATGTTTGAGTTTCCAAGAAGCATTCGATGTCATGGTGTTGCACCCCAAAATTTGCCCTCTATTTTTAACTCTAACCAATTTTTTTTGTTTCACATTCATTTGCATCATCTTCATAGCATAACATTTTTTTTCTGTCTTAATATTAGCCGGAATAATTTCTCGGAATTTACAAACAGACTGGTCAAATTAACTTTTTAACTGTGCCTAAAATTAGTCAACGAAAAAATGTCAAATTTAAGTTTGCAAATGTCGGTAACATTAATCTGCGGTTCGCGTGGTTTAATTTGACATGCTAAAAATATTTTTACGACTATTTTTGGTCATATGTTGATCAGTCTGAGCAATTTAAACGGTCATAATTTTTATTTCAAAATCCGACCAAACGCTGTATTTTTCCGAGTCATTTATTTCGCGCTGATTATTTTGACGTGTTCATTTTATTTTTTCGAGCATTTTGGTGCCCAACTTTTATTTTTTTGAATCTATTTATTTTTATACAGAGTCTAGAATAAATAAATAAATAGGATTATTAGTTATTATTTTTATTTTAACTATTTTAATTATTAAATTTTATTTAGTTGGGTCTGGAATAAATAAATAGGATTATTAGTTATTATTTTTATTTTAACTATTTTAATTATTAAACTTTATTTAGTTTTAAATTGCATTTTATTGGGTCTAGAATAAATAAATAAATTTGTTAGTTTTTATTTTAATTTTAACTATTTTTATTAAACTTTATTTAATTATTTATATTAAAATTTTATTGGGTTCCAAAATAAATATTTATGCCCATTATGCTAATCCTAATTGGTTCCTATATATATATAACTTATGTTTCTGTTGCTAAAAAAACCTCCTTTTATTTTTTTTTACTGTATATGGTCTGTTTGTTTATCATTGGTTCTATCATCATGTTCTTCCTAACACACATGTCTCAAACATATGTATTAATGTGTATCACTTGTTTCAAACATATGTATGTGTTAACGTGTATATGTTTTTTTGGTGATAAACCATGTTATGGTTTATATAAGTGCGTACATCTCACTTTGTTATTTATATGGTTAAGTTATTCATGTATAGATATATAAATTTATTTTGTGACACCTTTTTTATTATTATGTTCTTAATACGAGTTTTTTATATTTATTCTATATATTTTTTTTAGATTATTCGGATCGGATCGTGTCGATATGCTATTTTCACATCTGGGTTTATGATGCGTGACATTTGTGTTGATCCGATATAGTTGCGATGATCGCAATTTTGCGTTAGCAACATCTTTGTTTCTTTTTTAATTCATATCATTTTTATGTTATTCATACACATATATTTAGATCTGCACATTTTTTTTCATAACTAACTACCCTGATTTTTTCCTAAGCCTTGACGATTTTGCCTCAACCATTTTTTTATACGTTTTGTTTTATTATATAATAACTATTTTCCAGGTACATTCACATGTGCGCGCGTGTCTTAGTGTCAAGAAGGCAAAGCTGGTAATTTTGAGGGCATTTTGACAAAGAAACAAGTTTATTATATAACAACTATTTTCCAGGTTCATTCACATGTGCGCGCGTGTCTTAGTGTCAAGAAGGCAAAGCTGGTAATTTTGAGGGCATTTTGACAAAGAAACATGAGTTTATCTTTTCTTTCCTAATTTCTCCTAATTTCCTCTATTGTTTTTAATTCTCTAATTTCTTAAATTAACTAACCTTAAATATTTAGATTAATTTTATTTGTTTATTTTCTAAAAAAACTCTTAACTTTTTTTTTTAATTACTTATCTTCATAATCCATTCATAATGTTAATTAATTATTTATTTTATTAAATTAATAATTCAATATAGTTTTTTTTTAACAACAAAACTTTTTTTTTATATATTTTCATAAACCTTAATTTTTCATGTAAACCTTAAAACTTTCTCATAAATTTTAAGCGTGTTATTTCCTCTAAACCATAAACATTTTCTCAAACCTTAACAAACCTTTATTATTTCTTATTTTCGCTCATGTTTATGTTATTCATGCACTGTAATTGTTTCGCCCTTGTAATATTTTAAGTTTTAATATTTTCAGTTTTATTTTTCGCCATCTTTATTATGTAACTGCCCCAAAGCGTTGTAATAGTTAGAATTTTATTTTCTGCCATTTTATTTTTCTGTCACTCAAATTCCTGCCATTGATCTTATATTAACTGCGTGGTTTAGTAATGTAGGGCGTGAAAACCTACTAAATTAATTATTTAATATTTTTATATAATCTTTATATATATATATATATTTTTATAAATAAATGCTAATCATTTTTATAAACTTATTTTACTACTTATTTATAACAATAAATATTTATTTTGTAAATACTAACTCTTTTATTATTTTGTACATATTAAATTAATTTTTTTTTCTTTCTAAAAAATTTCTCAATAACATTTTGTCAATAATATTTTATATATTAATAGTATTTTATTATAATAGTAATAATCATATAGTGTAAATAATTAAAAAATTTCTCAATAATCTTTAATGGTTTTTCTCTAAAACTTAATTCCCTTTTTTTTTCATTAATTCTAATAACTTCTAAAAAATCTAACTTGTCTAACCTAAAATATTTCTTTTTTAATTAAATGTTTAATTGCTATTTCTTTAATTTATTTTAACTTTATTATTATTATAATTACTTTATTATTATTATTGCTTTATTGTTAATATTGCTTTATTATTTTTTCTTCATTATTATTATTATTATTGCTTATTTATTACTTTATTATATCTATTATTTTTGCTTTATAATTTATTTTTATCCTACTATTATGTATCTGCCAAAGCCTTGTAATAGCTTATAGATTTATTTTTCCGTCTTTATTTTCTTTGTAAATATTTTACTATATGGTTAGTAACCTTAGGGTGTGTATAACTTATATGTAATTAAATTGAACTTAGATAATTAAAATAAGATAAATACCTGAATATAAACACTCACACACGTAAGTCGATCTTTGATCGCCATCTTGCACTTCCTAAGTTACCCCTCTCAATTGCCTTAAACATGGTCAAGTCCCTCGAATATAGGGGTGTCTTAAGCAAAGTTCCTTCGAATATAAATCATCATAGTCCCTACGGTTTAAAAGATCAAGTCTCTTCGAGGTTGCCTACGGAATAATGATCGTGTCCCTTCTAATAAATGATGATAGTCCCTACGAATTGCTAAAGACATCCTTTAAGTTGCCTTCATTGACCATACGATGACCCTACGTTTGTCCCTTAATACATCCAAGGTAATGACTACCTATTCCTTAATAATAGGGATAGTCTTACCATTGAAAGAACATTTAAGAACAGTAAAGATTTTAAACAATTTTAAGTACTTGCTCACTTTTTTTCATCAAATTACTTCATTACACTTTACATTTTAAACAATTTTCAAAACAAAGTTTTTATATATATCCGTACAAGGATCATTATAAAGTACTTAAGAAATTTTTTAATCACACACTACACTTCTCAAAACAATTTAAAGTGAGCTAAGTAACTAAGAGCCCATGGATAACTATGGATGTAAAGGGTGCTAACACCTTCCCTTTACATAACCTACCCCCGAACTCAGAATCTTTTTAAGGTCTTTCCTGTTCTTTTATGCCCTTTCCTTTTGGATAAAATAAAAGTCGGTGGCGACTCTTGCTATCCGCAACATTTAACTAAAGTCAGTTCTCCCACCGTGTTACAGAACTGGCGACTCTGCTGGGGATTTAATAAAAGAGGGGTACCCTTAGGAAATAGATCACTTTAAAATTGTTTGCCTTGTTTGCTTTATACTTATCTGTTGGGCTCTTATGTTTGAAAGATCCTAACCCGGATCTAGTGTACCTTAGGTAAATGGCAATAGACCAAGGAAACTTTACGACGTATACCGATATGGTTGATCTGGTGGCCATAGTTAGTGTGACTTCTTGGTTGGTGCTTATGTTCCTTAAGTCAAGTTGAGGATAATATGAGGCTTCCATATGTTGTCAATACACTAACTAATTTTTAGAACCTTAGTCATCCCATCTTGGCCTTTAGAAAGTAGTGAGATAACCGACTTTGGTGAAGACTGAAGTTGGTTGATACTCGATACTACGCTCATTGAGATTCTAAACTTGGAGGGTTTTGGTTGGCAAGTAAGTTGCCTACTGAACAACCACCCTTGTGAAGTATCAATGATATTGAGATCCCTTAGAACCTGGTTACTTTATAGGACAGGATGAACCAACTAAACTTTAGGGGAGGGTACTTACCTTTAAACCTCATGCAAGCCTTCAAACCTAGGGCTATTGTGTGATTTGTTTGTGTGTGCCACATGTTTGTGATTGAACATAACATCATAACATCATCATGCATCATAAGCATAACATTTTCACTAACCATTTCAAGGACCAAAGGATTTATCTTTGTTCTTTGTTGCAGGTCATGGCTTCTGCTCGTAGGAATACTACCCGGATCAACTTTGTAGGAATACCTCCTAAGCTTAAGGAATTGGTCTCTCAAGTTTCTGAAAACTCCCAATTCATCAAGAGGCATGGTCACCTACTGGATTTAGTCACTTCAGGGTTCAATGAAGACATGATGAATGTTCTGTTTCAGTTCTTTGATCCTAAACATCATTGTTTCACATTCCCCGACTATCAGTTGGTTCCTACAATGGAAGAGTTCTCCAAGCTTCTGGGTATACCTATCCTTGATCAGATACCTTTCACAGGCTTGGAAAAAGAGCCTAAACCTGAAGTCGTTGCTGCAGCCCTACATCTGAAGAAGTCAGACATTGTCCTAGAAACAAGGAGTGGAGTTAAGGGTATTCTTGCTAAGGTATTGATAGAAAAGGCTCAAGTGTTCTTGAAGGCTATGAGCTATGATGCTTTTGAGGAGATCTTAGCCTTGTTGATTTATGGTTTAGTATTGTTCCCCAATCCAGATCAGTTCATAGACATTCACGCCATCAACATATTTCTGACTCATAATCCAGTGCCTACACTGCTTGGAGACATCATACATTCTCTTCATACCCGTACTACGAAGGCACGAGGAACTCTGATGTGCTGCATACCTTTATTGTCTAGGTGGTTTATTTCTCACCTTCCTCGATCATTGATGAAGAATGAACAAGGGTTCAGGTGGTCCAAGAGGATTATGTCACTCTCTCATTCAGATATTCATTGGTGCTCTAGATCTATGGAGAATGTTACTATCATTGACCGTTGTGGTGAATTCCCCAATGTGCCACTCCTTGGCATAAGAGGGGGCATTACCTACAACCCTTCCTTAGCTTTACAACAGTTTGGTTACGGGTATTGTGTTTAACTACGACAATGATCTTCAAGGTTACCGACAAAAGTTTATACGAGCATGGGGGAAAGTGAACAAGGTTGACAGCAAGACTCTGGAGCCCAAAGTACTCCATTCCTATGGAACCTTACCTCAGATGGGTGCGATCTTGTGCTCAGACTCGTATGATGCCATATCCTGCCATCCTACCAGTTACTATGGAGCCCGTTGCTGAAGGAGATACTTCCTATATCATTCTTCATCCAGACATGCCCACTGACATGGAAGAGTTACAGAGGTCCTGGATCCAGTTGAAGGAGCAAATGGATACTTTTGAGACTCATTACAAAGCAAGTCAAGAAAGAATCCTAGAGCTAACAAAGCAACTTCACGAGGAGCGGAATCTCAACTCATACCTCAACACAAAGAGGAAACGTCCATGGGAGACTTAAAATCCCATTTTTTGTATTCATCTCATTTTTAAGCCCAAGGGGCAAACAAGTTTATTGATTACTAATAAAAGTTTACTTTCTGGTTGTTTAAACAAATTTAAATCCTGTGGTCCTTGAAAACATTGCATATGCATTTACATACCATGTCATTGCATCACAGGTTTCTTATGAACAAGTATCTTATCTTCTCGCTGTTTATTTCAGAAGAAATGGCTCTCGAACAATATGTCAAAGATCTTCAAGCTCAGAATGCTCAGTTTCAAGAAGTGATTCTGAATTTGTCCAAGGGGCAAGAAGAGTTGAAAGCACTTCTCTCTAAGGACATGAAGAAGAAGAATCCTGAGGACAACAAAGATGATTAGCTGAAACAACTACAAGCTGAGATAGCAGAGATGAGGATTCAGATGATTGGCCAAATGGATCTTATCCAGAGTTTGGCCCAGGGGCAAGAAGAGCTGAGAAGCTTTGTCAATAAGCTTCGGCATAACAGATTTGGGAATCTAATCATCAGTCAACCTCCCTTGAAACAAGCTGACTTGGCTGAAAGGAAAGTAAGGATAAGAGAAGGAAATAGACAGGCTACTACTGACCATCCTTCAATGGAAGAAAGAAGGCCTTGTAAGGTTAATCCACTTCTATACAAGGAATGTAGAAGACAGTTCATCCGTTTCAGCACACCAATGTCACAAGGTTTGCAATGCCTGTTGGAGATGAAGCTAATTTCCTTGGAAAATTCTCCTAAAAATCCTAACACCTCTTCTCCTTGCTATAATCCCAAGGCAAGGTGTATGTATCACTCCGACTGTCCTGGACATGACACTAATAACTGTTGGGCATTGAAGAATAAGATTCAAGACCTAATTGACGAAGGAATACTCGAGGTTACTCCAGAAGGCCAGGTTGAGTTCTTCTATCGTCCTTCAAGCATCAAAGTTTCCAGATAACTGGAGTGACGGGTTTAGAGGAAGAGGCTTTGAGAACATTTGAATTTTCATTTGTAATTTCTTTTGTTTGTTTAAACACTTACTATTATGTCAAACTTTTGTTTTCATTAATGCATTGCATATGTTTATCTTGAATTAATCCATTCGTTTCACTATATTTTGAACTATGCTTCATATTTCTATTTTGTGATATTTAACTCCTGATAAAGCTATAAGCCTGTAGAGGGAGGATGACGAAAACAATACCATAATATTAGGCAGTATGCTTTTGAACAGACTATGCTGACAATGTACAGGCATTGTTTCAATTCCTAAACAGTGGAGATATAAGGAAGTTAATCCCTAGTCAACCCTTTTGAGCCTATGAAGTAGGAGTTTTCATTCTCGCACAAATTAAAACCCTTATTCATAACCTGGGGCAGGGTAGTTACTCGGTTAACTCAACTATGCCAATTGTTTGTGTTGTACACAACTAATGATGTTTCCCTATAATCACTAAAGTTTGCAAGTCAATATCTAGCAAAAGAAAATCTCACTAAGTCAAAACCTATGAAGGAGACTTAGTAAAAAATCAAAACATCCCGCTGACTGTAAGCTTGAAATAAACAGTTCAGGCAAAAAGAAGGGATGACAAAGTCAAAAGAAAAAAGAGGTCACTATGAATCCTCAACAAAGAAAGATGACTGAATGTTCAAATAAATTTTTGGTTTCTGAACCATCACAAATGTCAGTGTTACAATTCCAAACTCCTTTGAGCCTCAATGCATAAGTTAACTGAGCATAGAACTGAAGAACATCAAGGGGATTGGGTTGGGTACAAATAAAATTTGAGCCTTTATTCTTTGTTTCTTAAACCGTGAACCAGGCCACGTTACAACCCTTTAAAAGTCCTAACTGAAGCATGGTTAGTTTGAAAGCGTACTGCTACAAAAAGGTATCCTGACTCCTTTAGGGCTTATTATAAAACTTGAGTTAATATCGCAATTTTCATAAAAATTGTTTTTTCTAAAATAACTCTTTTTCAAAAACTTCAAGACAGACATAAGCATTGCATTTTTGAATATATTTGTTTGCATATACCTGAGTGTTTGATAAACAGAGAAACTTACAGGATGAATGTTCAATAAACCAAAGTCTTTCTGATAAACAAAGTTGCTTCCTGGATCAAAGTCCATGTATACAAAGTGGCATAGTCACTATTTCCCAATCAAGGGGGCATACCAAGTTACTGTTCAATTCATTCGGGGCAATCAGGTCCAGATTCAATAGTGCTTAATAGCCAGGGGCAGCTTTCCTCATGTATTTGAATTACCAAGGGTAACATTACGAAGTTCATGATGTCAGGGTCATATTATTGTGGGGCGTTCTGCTTATTTCTCTTGAGGTAACTACCTTCAGATACTTCCATTATGGGACAATTCATCCTCAACCATGGAGAAATGCTTTCTTTTCAAATCTAATATCCGGAGCGTATATGGTCCATCACAATTTGAAGACACGTTCCTCTCATTGTATTACCTTGATATTGGATTCTCAACAGAAGCCATTGTGGAAATTAATTGTTTACGCCAGTAGTATCAGATGGTGTCAGTATCATGTCTTCAGATCCAGCTATGAGGATTTCTGGGAAGGTATTCAGGAAAGTTAAGAATCTCAGGAGCTCTAAATCCAATTGGTTATACACTCTCAAAGTTGAAACGATTCTGTTTTCGAGTTCAGCTTTACTTTTCCCTCTTTATTCAGGATTACTTTTCCTCTTTTACTAAAGCAAAAAACGTCTATTGGTTGTGTTTGAATGTATGTATGCTTTTGAATATGATTGATGTTTACCAGAAATGCATAAAATGCTTGAATATGATTGATGTTTACCAGAAATGCATGAAAATGCAGTAATAGTATTTACTAAGGACGAATGAGGGTAGTAGTTCAACGAAGCTTCACCGGTTCATCCCCACAAAAAAACTACAAATCCCCAGCAAGGGCAAATCTATCTTGATAGATACTCCGAGTTACATCTCCCCTTGAATTTATGTCCAGGAACTTATTCCTTCAATAGAAGTACTATCGAACGAAGACGGGAGGTTATAAATACTATACTATCAAACAAGACGGAAACGAGGTTCTCATATTCTTCAGCTACAAATCAGGATTTATTTTCCCGGGCCAGCAGTTGTTATACGAAGATACCCGAACGCTTCAGGCCGCATGATTCATACATACATCATCTACATCATACCATAATATACATATCCATAAGTACATAATACATTACTTAAGTGCATCATACTATGCATGCACACATAATGCATAAACTAATATTTTCCTTGCAGGATAGTTATATGCAGGTAAAACAATATCAACAACTTATACCTCGGGACGTTGTTTATCCTCCTGAAAGCTATCATGACTTTGGGCCGTTGTTTATCTTTCCAAAAGTCATATCATTACCTTGGGCCGTTGTTTATCTTCCCAAGTACCCTATCATGACTTTGGGCCGTTGTTTATCTTCCCAAAAGTTATTCCATTACCTTGGGCCGTTGTTTATCTTCCCAAATACTCTGTCATGACTTTGGGCCATTGTTTATCTTCCCAAAAGTTATACCCTTACCTTGGGCCGTTGTTTATCTTCCCAAGTACTCTATCATGACTTTGGGTCGTTGTTTATCTTCCCAAAAGTTATACCATTATTTTGGGTCGTTGTTTATCTTCCCAAAAGCTATTCCATTACCTTGGGCCGTTGTTTATCTTCCCAAAGGTAATGTTGGGATGTTGTTTATCTTCCCAAAAGCTATATCTTCATACTTTGGACTACCTTATTCTCCAAGAAGTATATTTGAAGAACTTTTCTTCCAAGTGGCATCTTCAAGCCCACTCAAGCATATACAACATATCATCGGTATTACTCTATGCACTGGTGAGTGCAAATTTTTGTGCTTTTGTGTTCAATCCCCTTCAACCTTCCAGGTCATGAATGGCACATATACCAATCTAACCCCTCAGGTTTCAGAAAATTGAACAGGGGCAGCTGTTGCACCCCAAAATTTTCCCTCTATTTTTAACTCTAACCAATTTTTTTGTTTCACATTCATTTCCATCATCTTCATAACATAACATTTTTTTTCTGTCTTAATATTAGCCGGAATAATTTCTCGGAATTTACAAACAGACTGGTCAAATTAACTTTTTAACTGTGCCTAAAATTAGTCAACGAAAAAATGTCAAATTTAAGTTTGCAAATGTCGGTAACATTAATCTGCGGTTCACGTGATTTAATTTGACATGCTAAAAATATTTTTACGACTATTTTTGGTCATATGTTGATCAGTCTGAGCAATTTAAACGGTCATAATTTTTATTTCAAAATCCGACCAAACGCTGTATTTTTCCGAGTCATTTATTTCGCGCTGATTATTTTGACGTGTTCATTTTATTTTTTCGAGCATTTTGGTGCCCAACTTTTATTTTTTTGAATCTATTTATTTTTATACAGGGTCTAGAATAAATAAATAAATAGGATTATTAGTTATTATTTTTATTTTAACTATTTTAATTATTAAATTTTATTTAGTTGGGTCTGGAATAAATAAATAGGATTATTAGTTATTATTTTTATTTTAACTATTTTAATTATTAAACTTTATTTAGTTTTAAATTGCATTTTATTGGGTCTAGAATAAATAAATAAATTTGTTAGTTTTTATTTTAATTTTAACTATTTTTATTAAACTTTATTTAATTATTTATATTAAAATTTTATTGGGTTCCAAAATAAATATTTAGGCCCATTATGCTAACCCTAATTGGTTCCTATATATATAACTTATGTTTCTGTTGCTAAAAAAAACCTCCTTTTATTCTTTGTACTGTATATGGTCTGTTTGTTTATCATTGGTTCTATCATCATGTTCTTCCTAACACACATGTCTCAAACATATGTATTAATGTGTGTCACTTGTTTCAAACATATGTATGTGTTAACGTGTATATGTTTTTTTGGTGATAAACCATGTTATGGTTTATATAAGTGCGTACATCTCACTTTGTTATTTATATGGTTAAGTTATTCATGTATAGATATATAAATTTATTTTGTGACACCTTTTTTATTATTATGTTCTTAATACGAGTTTTTTTATATTTATTCTATATATTTTTTTTAGATTATTCGGATCAGATCGTGTCGATATGCTATTTTCACATCTGGGTGTATGATGCGTGACATTTGTGTTGATCCGATATAGTTGCGATGATCGCAATTTTGCGTTAGCAACATCTTTGTTTCTTTTTTAATTCATATCATTTTTATGTTATTCATACACATATTTAGATCTGCACATTTTTTTTCATAACTAACTACCCTGATTTTTTCCTAAGCCTTGACGATTTTGCCTCAACCATTTTTTTATACGTTTTGTTTTATTATATAATAACTATTTTCCAGGTACATTCACATGTGCGCGCGTGTCTTAGTGTCAAGAAGGCAAAGCTGGTAATTTTGAGGGCATTTTGACAAAGAAACAAGTTTATTATATAACAACTATTTTCCAGGTTCATTCACATGTGCGCGCGTGTCTTAGTGTCAAGAAGGCAAAGCTGGTAATTTTGAGGGCATTTTGACAAAGAAACATGAGTTTATCTTCTCTTTCCTAATTTCTCCTAATTTCCTCTATTGTTTTTAATTCTCTAATTTCTTAAATTAACTAACCTTAAATATTTAGATTAATTTTATTTGTTTATTTTCTAAAAAAAACTCTTAATTTTTTTTTTAATTACTTATCTTCATAATCCATTCATAATGTTAATTAATTATTTATTTTATTAAATTAATAATTCAATATAATTTTTTTTTAACAACAAAACTTTTTTTTTTATATATTTTCATAAACCTTAATTTTTCATGTAAACCTTAAAACTTTCTCATAAATTTTAAGCGTGTTATTTCCTCTAAACCATAAACATTTTCTCAAACCTTAACAAACCTTTATTATTTCTTATTTTCGCTCATGTTTATGTTATTCATGCACTGTAATTGCTTCGCCCTTGTAATATTTTAAGTTTTAACTTGTAATATTTTCAGTTTTATTTTTCGCCATCTTTATTATGTAACTGCCCCAAAGCGTTGTAATAGTTAGAATTTTATTTTCTGCCATTTATTTTTCTGCCATTTATTTTCTGCCATTTTATTTTTCTGTCACTCAAATTCCTGCCATTGATCTTATATTAACTGCGTGGTTTAGTAATGTAGGGCGTGAAAACCTACTAAATTAATTATTTAATATTTTTCTATAATCTTTATATATATATATATATATATATATATATATATATATATATATATATATATATATATATATATATATATATATATTTTATAAATAAATGCTAATTATTTTTATAAACTTTTACTACTTATTTATAACAATAAATATTTATTTTGTAAATACTAACTCTTTTATTATTTTGTACATATTAAATTAATTTTTTTTTCTTTCTAAAAAATTTCTCAATAACATTTTGTCAATAATATTTTATATATTAATAGTATTTTATTATAATAGTAATAATCATATAGTGTAAATAATTAAAAAATTTCTCAATAATCTTTAATGGTTTTTCTCTAAAACTTAATTCCTTTTTTTTTCCATTAATTCTAATAACTTCTAAAAAATCTAACTTGTCTAACCTAAAATATTTCTTTTTTAATTAAATGTTTAATTGCTATTTCTTTAATTTATTTTAACTTTATTATTATTATAATTACTTTATTATTATTATTGCTTTATTGTTAATATTGCTTTATTATTTTTGCTTCATTATTATTATTATTGCTTATTTATTACTTTATTATATCTATTATTTTTGCTTTATAATTTATTTTTATCCTACTATTATGTATCTGCCAAAGCCTTGTAATAGCTTATAGATTTATTTTTCCGTCTTTATTTTCTTTGTAAATATTTTACTATATGGTTAGTAACCTTATGGTGTGTATAACTTATATGTAATTAAATTGAACTTAGATAATTAAAATAAGATAAATACCTGAATATAAACACTCACACACGTAAGTCGATCTTTGATCGCCATCTTGCACTTCCTAAGTTACCCCTCTCAGTTGCCTTAAACATGGTCAAGTCCCTCGAATATAGGGGTCTCTTAAGCAAAGTTCCTTCGAATATAAATCATCATAGTCCCTACGGTTTAAAAGATCAAGTCTCTTCGAGGTTGCCTACGGAATAATGATCTTGTCCCTTCTAATAAATGATGATAGTCCCTACGAATTGCTAAAGACATCCTTTAAGTTGCCTTCATTGACCATACGATGACCCTACGTTTGTCCCTTAATACATCCAAGGTAATGACTACCTATTCCTTAATAATAGGGATAGTCTTACCATTGAAAGAACATTTAAGAACAGTAAAGATTTAACTCAGGGTAGGTTCCTCTTAAGTACTTGCTCACTTTTTTTCATCAAATTACTTCATTACACTTTACATTTTAAACAATTTTCAAAACAAAGTTTTTATATATATCCGTACAAGGATCATTATAAAGTACTTAAGAAAATTTTTAATCACACACTACACTTCTCAAAACAATTTAAAGTGAGCTAAGTAACTAAGAGCCCATGGATAACCATGGATGTAAAGGGTGCTAACACCTTCCCTTTACATAACCTACCCCCCGAACTCAAAATCTTTTTAAGGTCTTTCCTTTTCTTTTATGCCCTTTCCTTTTGGATAAAATAAAAGTCAGTGGCGACTCTTGCTATCCGCAACATTTAACTAAAGTCAGTTCTCCCACCGTGTTACACATGGTACCAAGGCTTGTTATCAGTGATAGTGTCCACGGAGAATACATATGTCGGTCTGTTCAGTCTGGATACCAAAATCCGAGGTACATAATTGGCGACCTGTACTTTGATCATGGATGAAATGGTAGCCAAAGCGTCTGCAAACTGATTCTCATCTCGAGGGATGTATTCAAGCTTAACTATTGTGAAGAAGGTCAACAATCTCCTCGTATAGTCACTGTAGGGAATCAGATGCTCCTGATGAGTGTACCACTTGTCGTTGGTCTGGTTGATTACCAAAGCTGAATCTCCGAATACATTCAAGGTTTTGATCCTGAGGTCAATGGCTTCCTCAAGACCGATGATACAAGCTTCGTATTCTGCTTCGTTGTTAATGCAGGCAAAGGTGAGCCTTGCTGAGAAAGGCATATGAACTCCTTTGGGTGTAATAAGCACTGCACCAACCCCACGACCGTTGCAATTAACTGCCTCGTCAAACATCATAGTTTGTGCTTCTTCTGGGTCAGGCCCTTCAGTGTGAATAGGCTCTTCACAATCTTTTGCTTTTAAGAACATGATGTCTTCATCAGGGAAGTCAAATCTCATAGGCTGGTAATCATCCATGTGTTGTTCGGCCAAATAGTTAGAAAATACACTGCCTTTGATGGCCTTTTGAGATGTGTACTAAATATCATATTCTGTTAGAATCATTTGCCACCTTGCAACCCTTCCGGTAAGTGTTGGCTTCTCAAATATGTACTTGACTGGGTCCATCTTTGAGATCAACAAGGTAGTATAAGTCAACATATACTGTCTTAGTCGGCGAGTAGCCCACGCTAAAGCACAACAAGTTTTCTCGAGCAGTGAATAATGTTGTTCATAGTCGGTAAAATTTTTGCTTAGGTAGTATATTGCATACTCTTTTCGACCAGACTCGTCATGGTGGCCCAACACACACCCCATCGACTCTTCTAATACTGTCAGGTACATGATTAGAGGTCTTCCTTCGACTGGAGGCATGAGAATTTGAGGTTCTTGTAGATATTCTTTGATCTTTTCAAAAGCTCTATGATAGTCATCGTTCCACCTGACTGTTTGCTCTTTTCTTAACAGCTTGAACAAGGGTCCGCGGGTTGCAGTGAGATGAGATATGAACCTTGAGATGTAGTTCAATCTACCTAAGAACCCTCGAACTTCTTTCTCAGTCTTAGGTGCAGGCATTTCTTGAATTGCTTTGAATTTGTCGGGATCAACCTCAATTCCTTTTTCACTCACATTAAAACCCAACAGCTTACTAGAACGTACCCCGAATGTGCATTTGTTGGGGTTTAACCTTAACTGATACTTCCTCAGACGCTTGAAAAGTTTCAACAGATTTACCAAATGTTCTTCCTCTGTAAGGGACTTGAAAATCATGTCATCCACGTAGCACTCAATTTCTTTATGGATCATATCATGGAATAGTGTTACCATAGCTCGTTGATATGTTAAACCGGCGTTCTTCAGACCGAACGACATTACCTTGTAGCAGAACGTGCCCCAAGGTGTGATGAAGGTTGCCTTCTCCATGTATTCAGGCGACATCTTAATCTGATTGTATCCAGAAAATCCATCCATAAAAGAAAATACCGAGAACTGAGTTGTGTTATCCACCAACACATCAATGTGAGGTAATGGGAAATCATCTTTTGGGCTGGCTCTGTTCAGATCCCGGTAATCGACACACATACGCACCTTGCCATCCTTCTTAGGTACGGGTACAATGTTAGCAACCCACAGAGAGTAACTAGTTACAGCAAGAAAATTGGCATCCCACTGCTTTTATACTTCTTCTTTGATTTTCATGGCCATGTCTGGGCGAGTACGGTGCAACTTCTGTTTAACTGGTGGACAATCTTCTTTCAATGGAAGTCTGTGCATGACAATATCTGTATCCAAGTCTGGTATATCTTGATATAACCAAGCGAACACGTCGACATATTCTCGGAGCATACTAATGAGTTGTTCTTTCACTGGAGCTTGCAGACTAGCCCCGATCTTCACCTCTTTCACATCTTCCTCGGTACCAAGATTGATAGTCTCAACCTCCTCCTGATGAGGAGCAATCACCTTTTCCTCTTGTCTCAATAACCTGGCCAACTCTTTAGGAAAATCATAGTCTTCCTTAACCCCTTCATCTGTTTGATTAATCGGATTGTCGAAGTCATACGAGGTCATAGCAGTGTTGTTGTCGGTGCATTCTGGAAGGCTATCTCTGCAAGGATTGAGATTTGTTCATTTTAGTGATTGATTTTATCTTATTTAGAAAAAGTGAATGAAGTTTATTAAGAAAAACATTGCCATTTATTGTTTTGTGCGAAAATAACAAAAATGAAAAGACAGTGATCGAAAAGATTGTTTGCAAAAGATGTCCATTGTTCATTAATTTCAATTTGCACAAAATACATATATGGCCCTATTACAAAATGAGTCCTGACACCTTGGGCAAGATGCAGGACTTGATGCATGCTTAAACAGGAAATAATTAATCTGCAGCAGTAACCCTTATAATTTCCTGGGAAGACCAATTGAGGACTTGTTGGCCCGGGACTCTTGGACGAATCAGCTTTCCAGGTTGATTTCACTTTCAGCCTCGTCTTCCACATTGTTGATAGCATCCGGGGTCATCATTCCCCCACTTATGAACTTGGGAGCTTTAGCAGGCTCCTCTTGAGTTTTTCGGATGGTCTGTAACCCAAACCGAATTTGTCTTCTTTTATCTGAACTTGTAGCAGCTTGCCCCAACCTTAGGCATTCCCGTCTTCAACAACCTTCCGAGCCTGTTTGTAAGAAGCAATTGAAGTACCCAATACTTCAGTTGTTGCTTCGTTGACATTTAGAGCTTCGAAACCCTGACTCATTGTCTCATGGATCTCCCCATCCATCTCTATATATTTGTAAGTATCCAAGTGACTGACAAAGATGTCCTCCTCTCCACAGATTGTGATAATTTGGCCTTCCCACTCATATTTTAACTTCTGGTGAAGGGTCGATGCTACTGCGCCAGCGGCGTGAATCCAAGGTCTACCCAACAAACAGCTGTAGGCAGGCTGAATGTCCATCACATAGAAGGTCGTTTTGAAAGTTTGTGGGCCAATTACTACATGAAGCTCTATTTCTCCAAGAACCGATCTCTTAGAACCATCGAAGGCTCTCACAACTAGGTTACTCGGGCAGAGTGCAAGACCATCATATTCCAACTTGACCAAGGCTTTCTTTGGAAGGACAGTGAAAGATGACCCAGTGTCAACCAAAACATGAGAAAGTACAACACCTTTACACTCTAAGGTGATATGTAAAGCCTTATTGTGATTACGGACCTCCGTCGTCAGATCAACATTGGTGAACCCTAGTCCATGACTAGTATTGACATTTGAAACCACCGTTTCTAGCTGATTAACTGTAATCTCCTCAGGCACGTAAGCTACGTGCAAGACTTTGAGCAATGAATTCCTCTGAGCTTCGGAACACATGAGTAGAGATAGAATGGAGATCTTGGAGGGAGTTTGATGGAGCTGATCAACAACTTTTTAATCACTCTTCTTGATAATCCTCATGAACTCGTCTACATCCTGATCAAAGGGTGTCTTCTGAGTTTCTTTTACAGCAGGTTCTTCTGGCACCACATTTTTTCCTTTTGCTTTAGCAGCAGCTTCTGCTTTAGCATTACCTCTGGGAAACTGTGAAGCGAAGAGACGTCCGCTTCGAGTGAAGCCTCCACCTCCCCCAACATTATCAATAAGTGGTGTAGAAGTTGAAGAATCAAGAGTGACTTTCTTTCTGTTGCAATATAGATCTGAGTCGTAATGCCAAGGCACAACACTGTTGTTGTCATAGGGAACTGGTCCAGGCACCGTCATTGTAACCTGACTAATTGTTGCGGAAGAAGGAGTTGTGACAGTTTGAGGATCATAGTAGATGGTGACAGGAGGTCTGATTGGAGATGACACAGGTGCAGGAAGTCGTTGATGTTGATGTTGATGTAAGTTGTTGTCAAAATAATCCGGAACATGAATGGTTGTTGGGTCATATTAAATGGTGACCGTTTAGATGTCTTCAATGATGGTTGTTGTTGTTGTGGTAGACTCTGTTGGAATGATGTTTGCTGATGTTATAGGAGATACCTCTGAAATGGTGTTTGCTGATGTTGTAGGAGAGATGTTTGTTGGAGTTGTAGGAGTGGGAACTGTTGATGTGATTTGTAGGATGCCTTCTCTGATAAGACTAATGATACCCTTCTTCATATTTGCACAACCATTGGCGGAAATCTTGAGAGTTTCACAATGGCCTCACAACCCGGGAACACTTGGCACTTCAATAGCTGAGCTTTTACTTCGGCCAGTGGTGTTTGAATGTTTGCAATGTCATCAATCAGAATTGCTGGTTGGTCTTCCTCAATAGCATTAATCCTCGGTCCACCGTGATTCGGTATTGGATTCTTTGTGACATTTGGTGTAGGTGCAAAATTCAAAGCTTTGGGATCAATCAGATCTTGGATTTTCATGTGCAAGGCCTTGCATTTCTCTGTTGAATGGCCAGGTGCATTGGAGTGAAAAGCACATCTGGTGTTGACATCATAATTCCTTGGAAGATTCAGAGGATCTGGTGGAGTCAGGGTTCTCAATTCAATCAGATTGAGCTTCAATAACTGTGGAAGTAGAGCTGCATAGGGCATCGGGATAGGATCGATAACCCTATTGATTTGTGAATTCCTTTGTTGGAATGGACGTTGATGTTGGTTATTGTTGTTGTTGTAAGACCTATGTTGTTGAGGAAACTGTTGTTGTTGTGGGAAGTGTTGTGGTTGGGATGCTGGAGTAGGGATAGTGACAGCTGCTACTGATCTTTTCATGTACTGGGGTCTACCTCTGCCCATATGAACTGAGTTAGTTTCACCTGTCCTACGAGGTCCTGAGAAAGTTTTCCTGGCATTGTTGGAACTAGCACTGTTGTTAGAGATCTTACCCATCTTCAATAAGCTTTCAATTCTCTCACCAGCTATAACCACGTCAGCAAAACTGGTAGAAGAGAAAGCAGCAAGCCGATCAATGTAGGTTCCTTGAAATGTATTCATAAACATATCATCCATTTCTCTTTCAAACATAAGTGGCTGGACAGCAACAACAAGCTGTCTCCATCTTTGGGCATATTCCTGGAAACTTTCTCTTGAGGAATGAGACATACCCATCAACAAAGTTCTATTGGGTGCCATATCCAGGTTGTACTGATATTGGCGTATAAAGGCCTCGACTAAGTCCTTCTAGTTTTTGACAGTAGCCCTTGATAGGTGTGAATACCACTCACGGGATGCCCCGGTTAAACTGTCTTCAAAGTAGAACATCTACAGTTTCTCATTCATGGTATAAGCTTTCAATCTCCCCAGAAAGGATTGAAGGTGGGTACGAGGACAAGAGGTACCATTATACTTCTCAAAGCAAGGAGGTTTGAACTTGTGATGGATGCTTACTCCTTTAACTAGGCCCATATCCATCACATCAAATCCCAAAGAGTTTTGGGATTCCGAGAATCTTAACTTCTCTGATATTTCGTCCAGACGACGATCATAAACTTCATCAGCCCCAACACCTAACACTGTAAACTGCTCGTCCTGAGGATCTTCCTGTAGAACACGATCTCCAGTGTTTCTCTGGGTATTTCCAATAACATTGACTTCAGGGTTGATGTGGGGTCCAAACTCTGGTGGATTTGTTTGTGGCTGATCGCACACGTTGTTACTTGTACCCCTAGTGCCTGCATGGTTATCTTCTGGAGTTTGCCGCTCGACTAACTCCCTCAACCTTTCTTGGGTCTGTGCCAACCTAGTCATTACAACCATGAATTGATTCATTTGGGTACTCACTTCTGTCCTCACATCACTCATCTGAGTCCTCACATCTGTCAATTCTTGATGTAACTGATCCATTTGTAAGCTCGGAAGGTTGTTTCTGGTCGGATACCGGTGGATGCGATTGACGGGAAAGACTCTCCTACGAGCAATATTTCTTGAAACAAGCAGCAGATTGAGAAAACAACAATGAAACACCTGCAACACAAAGAATATGAGGTTAGCATGCAATGCAATCACTACAACAAACAAGACCTTAGACAACGCTTTTTTTAGCCTTAGACAGCGCTTTAAAGCGCTGTCTAAACCTCCACTGCTAAAGGTTTAGACAGCGCTTTTTTAAATCTTAAAAGCGCTGTCTAAGCCCCCCCCCCCCCCCTTAGACAGCGCTTTGGCCAAAAGCGCTTTATAAGACCCACTTATTTTCAATTTTTTAGGTATACCTTAGACAGCGCTTTTGAAAAGCGCTGTCTAAGCCCCCCCTTAGACAGCGCTTTGGCCAAAAGCGCTTTCTAAGCCCCTCCTATTTTAATTTTTTTAGGTATACCTTAGACAGCGCTTTTGCCTAAAGCGCTTTCTAATCCCCCCTTAGACAACGCTTTTTACAAAAGCACTGTCTAAGGTATACGAAATTTTTTGAAGCTTTTGTTTTAAACCACATTTTTTCCAGGTTTATAAACCAGAATTTCTACCTGTTTTCAACCAGATTTTGACAGACAATTATCACATTTTATATATGCCATTTTGGCCTTTTTTCTACCAATTTTTGGCTAACAGATATATATATATACCAATTCAAACCAATTTTGCCTTAAATGTATCAAAATATATACAAATTTATGTACACATTTACAAGTCATTACATATACTACAAATGTACACATTAATTACACAAATTTATGAACAAACATTGAGCTCTATCATGAATTGACACCACTCCTCTTTGATTTCGTCCACTTGATCCTTTGTATAAAATGCACACTTGAATTCATCAAAGTACTACATAATAATATAACATATTTTGAATTAATTCCAACTATTTAATTATATGAGATATGTGTAAATATAAAAATAACTCATAAGTTAGAAATACATACATCGGTGGGAATCTCTAATCGGCCCAAAACAAGAGTATCTCGCATAAACCTCAACATGAAATACCCGCAATCTATTTGATTACGTTGTTGAGGACACTACATATGAAAAAAAAATATGGATTATAAATCCTAAGTTTTATCAAGTGTCATCACTAATATAATAAAAAACGTGGTAATTAAAAATATACCTCCACTTTAATCCATGTAATGGAGTTGGCGCCCCTCCTTGAGGTTTGGATATCTCGTTGGGCCCGAAAAGCTTGTAGGACGCTAATAAAATAAAAATGAAGCAATTAGAACAATTCACATAAACTAAGAAAATTTTTGAACATTCTCACTTACGTGTCAATTAGGACCTTCATATTCGGGTATGTTGTCCAATCATTTCCTAACGAGTCAAGATAATACACAATTTCTCGGATAGGATTGATTGCGAGCAACAACCAATGTCCACTGTAATGATTAGGCAAATGTTAGATGGTAACTTGGAAAATAATTATAATAGATGAATTTAGAATGAAATGCTAACCCGGTATTAAACGGTATAAAAAACAACTTCTCCGCATCTTTATTGTCCATGAGGATCCGAAGAACGTACTCCGTCACGGTATCCGGTCTACTTAAGATTAAACCTAAGTTGACGGTCGCGGGTGCTAAGAATCCGAATGACACGTCCAAACCATTGGGGAGCATCAATTTGTCATACAAAAACCTAATATAAAAACATCATTAACATAAAGTAAACATCATTAACATAAGTTGTTTAATTAATAAAACAAAGTAGTCTGAATTTACCTAACATATGTATTGACAACGGTGACGCTGATTTCTTCACGACCAAAAACTTGCATGAAGTCCTCATTACCAATCATTCGGTCGTAATCAAAGCCGAAAATCCCTACCTCCATATGTACAGTCCGAACACCTCCGGTCGGTATATCGGTCATCTCTAGAAATGTCCTGAGGCACGACCTATACTTGGTGGTAGGTTTTTTCCTAGCTACGGTCTTCTTAGCACCAGAACTTTTTACCCGTGCGGAGGCGTTGCTAACCTCCTTTTTTTGTTGTGCGGAGGCATTGCTAACTTCATTTTCTTGAAGCTACATGTCATATAAATAGTTAGATCAAATTAAGAATGTAACAACTTCCATGAATATATGTCATATAATTGTATATTACCTCTTTTCTTGAAACCGTGGACTCGGTATGCCGTGGAATCGCATTATCTTTTGATTTGGATTTTGTGGGAGTCTATTTAACATAACCAAGGAAAATATGTAAGTAAAATTTTAAGCATAAATTTTAAACTTTGAATATACACATTAAAGTTAACATAAGTTTTAAGCATACCTCATATCCTACGCATATGAGGTTTGTCGGCCATGCAACAAACGAACCTACTGCTTCGTGCACCGTTGTTGCATCTGAATCATCGCTAGGATATGGTAATGCTGCATTCGGCTCAACTGCAATATCAACTGATACCTTCAAACATCCAGCAGGGAGCTCTCTAGTGTGGAGTAATACTCCGCTAACGTTATGCACTTTTCCCTTGCCAACCATCCGATAGTATGGTGACGACAAATACAGCTGACAATGGGAAATGCCCTAAAACCAATAATAACAAGAAATCGTTAATGTGTATATATGTCAAATACATAATTTAAGCAAATAGTTCAATTTAAGACAATTATATGTAATTAACTCTGGAATGTTCGGCTGAAAGGTACAGTTGATACTGTCTTTGTCCGAAGCATCTCTGTATACTGTTGAGGCGCTAGCCTCTCTTTCTCTCCTCAATGCATCAAGCTCAGCTTGCATGGCTTCCAATCTTGCATGAAGCTCCCGATTACTAGGAGCCTTTCCTTTTTTAATACTCAGGGAGGTCGGAGTGACTCCAAATCCCTTACCCCTCACCCGACCAGAATACTCAGGGACATCTAATGCCCGACTAAGTATGCTCCTAGTATCATCGGGAGATAAAGACTGAGATAGCTCCTCCTGAAAAATCAGATGAATACCATATACTTTTCAAATATTTGTGTATAAAAATGTTATTCAATTAATGAAAAAATGTTATACTTACACATTTCTGGTATACGTGTAAAACTTCTTCTTGAGGAACTCCAGATTTGCCCACACGGGCTTCCTTCCACAAAACATGTGCAGGAAGAGATGTTTCTGAACTTTCCTCCTTCTGCAGCTACACATTAAGTCATACAATTTGATCAGATAAAACTAATATATGATGAACAAATTTGTTATCGCAATTTATAAATACTTACCATGGATTGTTCTAAGCGTCCATATCCGACACGTCCTTTTCGGTACGGATATGCGGAACTTGATGCTCTTTCCCGATTTGTAGCACTTATTCTTTGAAACACCGGGTCTTGTCTTTTGGATTTGAAAGCTTCCCATTCTTCAGCCGATATCAAACTTTCATATTTTTTAGGAAGCTCCGCATCCACAAAATTACCATCCGCATCCTTAAGGAACTTGGATGATAAAAATGTCTGAAACCCTCTTAGAAGCTTTCCGGCCAATTTCATACAAAAACCTCTTCTTTCTTCTTCGATGTTAAAACATCGCTAAGAAAAACATACAGATTGATAGTTAGTATCGGTAATTGAAAAAACATAATTGATACCGTATAATTAAGGGCCAAATGATTGTACCTTTATCTCACTCCAAATTTTTTCTTTGGACTCATTCAGCTCTTTGTTTCTCCAATCATCACATGTAATGGGAATTTCATTCCTTACTAGTGCACCGATAAAACTAGTTAAGGTATGCCCATTAGGTTCTATAAGCTGTCCCTGGTTGCTCCAATAGACATCTAGTATGATGCCTCGAGATCTTCCTTGGACCACCCTTCTCATTACTGTGATGCCTCTTCGAATTTCTTCTTCCGCGGATACTTTTTTACTAACTTCCTCATGTTGGTCATCAGCCATGTCTAACCTGTAATAAACCAAGGAAACCATCAAATATCAAATATAACTTATAATCAAAGCAATTGAAAACAAAAAAAATAAAGAAATCATGCATTATCAGATATAACTTATAATCAAATCAATTGAAAACAAAAATATAACGAAATCATGCATTATCAGATATAATTTATAATCAAAGCAATTGAAAACAAAAAAATAAAGAAATCATGCATTATCAGATATAACTTATAATCAAAGCAATTGAAAACAAAAATATAATGAAATCATGCATTATCACATATAACTTATAATCAAAACAATTGAAAAATAAAAATAAAGAAACCATGGATAATTTACCTAAGTCACTAACATCTCTTTCTTTTCTTTGTTGGAATATTAATCACTTGTTTCTTAGCAATGCGTACGGATGAATTGATCCAAATTCCCTCATTATGATCGTTTCTTATATATGACTCATCCGGTATAAGATCCTCAACTTCATCATTTCTATTCAACTCATTCCGTCTAATGCATGACTCATTCTCAACATCAATATCACATTGATCGACACCGCTATCATCAGTCACTTTGTTAGAGAAAAGCACTATAGACCATTTTGTACTCTTCGGGTCATTCACATATAACACTTGTTTAGCTTGAGATGCTAGAATAAAAGGTTCATCTTTGTACCCCACCCTAGTAAGATCAACTTGCAAAAATCCAGACTTATCCATCCGTATGCCACTACTATTCACCCACTTGCAACCAAAGATGGGAATCTGAAACTTCTCGTAATCAAACACCCAAATGTGCTCAATAACTCCAAAATATGACAAATTTTCATATTTGGGGTTTAAGTCCTTCATACTTGATATATGCATTGCTTCAGCTAGCACGATGACACCATTATTTTCCATAATACTCTTATCATCTTGTTCTTTGGTATAAAATGTGTATCCATTAATTGAATATGCGCTATGAGAAAACACATGCAAACTTGGACCATATGCCAAACATCTCAACCTTTCTGTTACCGAAGAAGGATCTGAATAGCGCTTCAAATAAATATGATCCTTCAACCATTGTATGAAACTTTGATTGTGCTCTATAACTATCCAATTTTCATTTCTATTCGGATTTAACCTTCGGAGTACATCCTTGTGCATTTCAACATATGGCTTAACCTCATTATTATTGTGCAGAACATACAAATGAACTTGATCCCGTTCATCCCTTGATATTGTCACAATTTTATTCCCAATGAACTTGATCCCGTTCATTCCATTTTGTCGAAAATCTGAGCTCTGGGGAGTCCAATCGATTGAACGTTAGACAAATATTCAGTACAAAACTCAACAGCTTCTTCAACAATGTATCGTTCAACAATACAACCCTCTGGTCCACACAACTGTGTCTCTTTCACAAGATGAACAACTAAATGAACCATTATGTCAAAAAAAGACGGAGGAAAATACATTTCAAGCTCACACAAGGTAATTACAATCTCTTTTTGTAGTGTTGGTAAGATCTCGGGATCGATCACCTTACTACAAATTGACCTAAAGAAAAAACACAATTTAGTTATGGCACTTCTTACTTTTTCTGGCAAAATAGAACGTATACCTATCGGTAGAAAATGTTCCATTATAACATGGCAATTGTTGCACCCCAAAATTTGCCCTCACAATACAAGACTTTGTGTGCTAAGAAGGTTCACAAGGTTCACAAGATTCACAACACTTACAAGACCTTTCATGAGGTTCATGAAGTCTACAAGTCACTTTATGAGATTCACAAGGTTCACAAGATTCACAATGCTTACAAAACCTTTCATGAGGTTCATGAAGTTTACAAGTCACTTTATGAGGTTCACAAGGTTCACAAGACCTCCCATTAGGTTCACAAGGTTCACAAGACATTTTATGATGGTTCACAAGGTTCACAAAATTCACAATTGGTCAGAAAAGTTGACAATTCCCTCAGACAATGTCTCTCCTAAGCAGTGCATCCAAAACTAGGGTTTTGACTTTAATCAGGCTAAATGAACTTCCAAGACTTCAAGTGAGCTTCATAACATCTTATATATGTTTAAGAACCCCCATGACAAGTTTCAAGACTTTTCTCAAAAGTTTACTCAGTCAGATGATCAGATAAGTCAAAATCAGTCAAAGCAGTTAAAAAGTCAAACTGAGGTCAACTGTGGTCAAACCAAAGTCAAACTTCATGATTTTTTGCCAACATCAAGTATATGAAGTAAAATTCATCATTTGATCAAGGGTTGATCATGATTCATCAAGGAGATTTCAGATCATCAAGAATCAGGAGTTTCTAAATTAGGGTTTTCTCAGTAAAAGTCAACTGAACTTTGACCAGCCATAACTTTCACATACTTCATCAACAAGTCTCCATACAAATCTCATTTTTAAGGAAATTGAATTCTCTACAACTTTGTGTCTCACAAGCCAAGCCCAAAAATGCTTCATTTGGAAGTTATGAGCTAAGACATTATAGGTCCTTTTGAAAGTCAACAAAAAGTCAACAACTTCAAAAGGGCATAACTTGAGATTGGTAAATGATATGGACATGAAACCAGTGGGGTTGGTTAGAGGACTCTTCAAGCTTTACAAAATGTCCAAGAACACCCTCATAGAATTAAAATTGAAGGATATGTGCCCTTGCAAAGTTGGGAAATTTTGGGTTGGTTTATGATGAAAATGGAGGTCTAAAACCAATTTCTTCCAAATGGGCTTGCCAAATGATGACCCAATCCACACAATAACTTCCTACACGACCCAAGTCAATAAAAATCAGATTTTTTATTATTTTATTTTTATTTATTTTGATTTAATTCATTAAAAATCATTTTAAATAAAAATAAAATATGAAAATGTAAGATTTGAATTGGATCAAGCTTCTAGAAATTCATAAATTTGATTAGAATTGAAGTGGAAAGAAAATCATGAGGATTAGCCAAAAATAGCAAGTGTTCATACAAGAATATTTGATTTTTAAGGCATGATATTTTTGAATCTTTTCATATCAAATCTTCTACACAATGACCTAGTTTTTCAGCTTCATTTGATCATCCTATAAGTACATAACACAACCCTAATAACAAGCACGAATTTCACAGCCTCAAGAGTAAGTTCTCAATTTCAAAAAAACCTCTCACAAACTCAAATTCGGTTTCTACATTCCAAGGCATTTGAAGGTAAACTAAAGACACAGCAGTGTTCCTTGGACATCCTTGAAGCAATACCAATCATCATTTGCATCTAGAACCTCTCCATTCGCATAATCCGATTCAAATTATTCATCACATTTTAATTTTTCGATTCTGGTTATTGAATGGTTTTTAATGAATTTTGATTGATCAATCTTGTTTGTGTGATAGTATAGATGCTTTCTGGACAAAAAACTTGGAGCTTCATGACCTAAATCACAAACGACCATTGTTAGGGTTTGGAGCTTAGTTTTAGGGTTTCACGATTTAGGCCATATAAATGAATTCTAACAACGTGGAAAGATTGTATGAGTCATAAGGAACTCATTGATATCTTCAATTTCATGAATTTGTATTGTTTCATTAGTGTTTGATTTTCGCAGGTTCTGAATAGGGAAGAACACGCAGGAAATTTCGTAGGTAAAACTGCATGAATTTTCGCAGGTAATATGGAGAAGATGAAGCTGGTTGGCGCGTTTCTGGAAATTCAAATATTTCTTATAATATTTTATTACATTGTTTCTATTTTTATTCACCAAAGTGTGGTTGGCCTGGTGGTAAGACAGACGCGCGTGTTGATGGAGGGCTGGGGTTCGAATCCTGCCTCCAGCCAATTCTTTTGATATTTTTCCACTTAAACTACAGTTTTAATATATTATTATTTAGAGTCAATATTCTAACAGGTTCGCTCATCTAGCTGGAATGGTCATGTACTTGTGTGTTTGTGTATAAGGTCCTGGGTTCGAATCCCCCAGGCCTTTTGTTTTCTTTTATTTTTCTGGATTTTTCAGGATTTGGAATAAAACCAATTTCACCCTCTTTCTTACTGCCTGCGCGCATGATAGTTTGGTGGTGGGTGTTGTTGCTGGCAAGCAGAGTGACCTGGGTTCAAACCCCAGCCAGGTAAGTTCCAACTTTTTCTTTTTATTTTATTTGTTTTAATTATTTTATTATTAAATTGGATATAGTTATATATATATATATATATATATATATATATATATATATATATATATATATATATATATATATATATATATATATATATATATATATATATATATATATATATATATATATATATATATATATATATATATATATATATATATATATATATATATAAATAATTCCAAAATAAAACATATGTATATACTATATTTTCTAAATTCAAAAATTAGTTTTTCTTATTATTATGTATTTAGATTATAAAATGTATATATTTATTTATTTAAATAAATTATTCTTGTAAATAAAATAAACTCTAATATTTTACAAACCCTAATTTATTTTTCTAAAACAATTCAAAAAACTTAATTCCTTTTTTATATTCTTGTTTAATATTATTATTTATATTTAATTTAATTTGTACATAAATATGTTAAAAAAATTAAAATCCTTAATTTATTTATGTAAATATGATCTAAATTGTTTATATTTTTATGATTAATGTATGCTTAGGAATAATTAAAGTTGTTAAAATAATTTTTATAATTATAATTTTATAAAATGTTTAAAATTAATTTAATTTTTATAATTTGTATATAATTCAAATTTTTATAATAATTACTTAATTGTTCACTTTTCTAATTTTAAATAATTGTTTATATTGAAATCTAATCCTTAATTATTATATTTTGCTTATTATTATTATTACTAATCATGTTTATTACTAATCTGTTTATTTTTTTAAAATTATGTTTATTATTATTATTTCACTAACCCCATTTATTTTTAATTATTATTACTAACCCAATTAAATTGCTTATTTATTTTACTTATTATTTATATTTTGCTTATTTATTTATTTTTGCTATTTATTTAAATTGCTTTATTATTATTGTAAATGATCCTGGATGTAATTTTCTTAAATATTTAAGTTATTTATTTTTTATGCTATGGTTAGTAAAAATAGGGAGTGAAAACATGTATGTATATTTAAAATGAATTTAGGTCATTTAAATTATAAGATAAATATTTAAAATAAACACTCACACACGTAAGTCGATCTTTGATCGCCATCTCACTTTCTAGGGTTGCCTCTCAATGTTGCCTAATTAAAAGGTCAAGTGGGGTGTATAAAGCAAAAGTCCCTTAAAAGAAAAGTCATCTAGTCCCTTCATAATCAAAGATCAAGTCCCTTAATGGTTGCCTTTCATAATGATCTAGTCCCTTTCGAATAATGATGACAGTCCCTCCAAAATGCTTAATACACCCTACAGTTGCCTTCATTAAACAGATGTCCCTCACTTGTCCCTCACATCCAAGGTAATGACTACCTATTCCTTAATAATAGGGATAGTCTTACCATTTAAAGGATAAAGAACAGAAAGACTTAAACTTTAGGGTAGGTTCCTCATAGTTACTTGCTCACTATTTCAAAACAAATTTCAAATACTTCACAATTTCAAACAATTTTCAAACACAAGTTTTTTACGCATCTGTACATGGATCATTATCAAACTCTTATGAAAATTTCTATTCACACACTCCACATTTCAAAAACAATTTAAAGTGAGCTAAGTAACTAAGAGCCCATAGATAACCATGGATGTAAAGGGTGCTAACACCTTCCCTTTACATAACCTACTCCCCGGACCCAAAAATTTTTTAAAAGGTCTTTCCTGTTCTTTTATGCCTTTCCTTTGGATAAAATAAAAGTCGGTGGCGACTCTTGCTATCCGCAACATAACTAAAGTCAGTTCTCCCACCGTGTTACAGAACTGGCGACTCTGCTGGGGATTTAATAAAAGAGGGGTACCCTTAGGAATTAGATCACTTTAAATTGTTTGCCTTGTTTGCTTTATATTATCTTGTTGGGGTGCTCTTATGTGTGAAAGGTCCTAACCCGGATCTAGTGTACCATAGGTAAATGGCAATAGACCAAGGAAACTGTACGACGTATATCGATATGGTTGATCTGGTGGCCATAGTTAGTGTGACTTCTTGGTTGGTGCTTATGTTCCTTAAGTCAAGTTGAGGATAATATGAGGCTGCCATACGTTGTCTATACACTAACTGACTTTTAGAACCCTAGTTATCCCATCTTGGCCTTTAGAAAGTAGTGAGGTAACCGGCTTTGGTGCAGACTGAAGTTGGTTGACACTCGATACTACGCTCATTGAGATTCTAAACTTGGAGGGTTTTGGTTGGCAAGTAAGTTGCCTACTGAACAACCACCCTTGTGAAGGATCAATGATATTGAGATCCCTTAGAACCTGGTTACTTTTGTAGGACAGGATGAACCATCTAACTTCAGGGGAGGGTACTTACCTTTAAACCTCATGCAAGCCTTTAAACCTAGGGCTATTGTGTGACTTGTTTGTGTGTGCCACATGTTTGTGATTGAGCATAACATCATGACATCATCATGCATCATAAGCATAGCATTTTCTCTAACCATTTCAAGGACCAAAGGATTTATCTTTGTTCTTTGGTTGCAGGTCATTGCTTCTGCTCGTAGAAACACCATCAGGATCAACTTTGTGGGCATACCTGCCAAGCTTAAAGAGTTGGTTTCTCAAGTGTCTGATCATTCCCAGTTCATCAAGAGACATGGTCACCTATTGGATCTAGTCACTTCAGGGTTCAATGAAGACATGATGAGTGTTCTGTTTCAGTTCTTTGACCCTAAGCACCATTGCTTTACATTCCCTGACTATCAGTTGGTTCCAACCATGGAGGAGTTCTCTAAACTTCTGGGCATACCTGTTCTTGATCAAAGACCCTTCACAGGCTTGGAGAAGGAGCTTAAACCAGAGGTTATTGCTGCAGCTCTACATCTGAAGAAGTCTGACATTGTTCTCGAAACAAGAAGCGGAGTTAAGGGTATTCTTGCTAAGGTGTTAATGGATAAAGCTCAAGTGTTCTTGAAGGCCATGAGCTATGATGCTTTTGAGGAGATCTTAGCCTTGCTGATATATGGCTTAGTATTATTCCCCAATCCAGATCATTTCATAGACGTTCATGCCATCAACATATTCCTGAGTCACAATCCAGTGCCTACATTGCTTGGAGACATTCTACATTCTCTTCATACCCGTACTACAAGGGCAAGAGGAACTTTGATGTGCTGCATACCTTTGCTTTCTAGGTGGTTTATTTCTCACCTTCCTCGCTCAGTAATGAAGAATGAGCAAGGGTTCAGGTGGTCCAAGAGGATCATGTCACTTTCTCACTCAGATATCCATTGGTGCTCCAGATCTATGGAGAATGTCACCATCATTGACCGTTGTGGGGAGTTTCCTAATGTGCCACTTCTAGGCATAAGATGAGGCATCACCTACAACCCCTCTCTAGCTTTACGACAGTTTGGTTACGCTCGGAGTGATGGTCCTCATGACATGTTGATTCAGGGCATTGTGTTTGACTACGACAACGATCTTCAAGGTTACCGTCAGAGATTCATACGAGCCTGGGGAAAAGTAAACAGGGTTGACAGCAAGACACTGGAGCCTAAATACACTATTCCTATGGAAGCTTATCTCAGATGGGTGCGATCTCGTGCTCAGACTCTCATGATGCCATATCCTGCTATCCTGCCAGTTACCATGGAACCTGTTGCTGAAGGAGGCACTGCTTATACCATCCTTCACCCAGACATGCCTACTGATAGGGAAGACTTGCAGAGATCCTGGATCCAACTGAAGGAGCAAAGGGATACTTTCGAGGCTCATTACAAAGCAAGCCAAGAAAGAATTCTGGAACTAACAAAGCAACTTCATGAGGAACGGAATCTCAACTCATACCTCAACACAAAGAGGAAACGTCCATGGGAGACTTAAAACCCCATCTTTTGTACTTATGTCATTTCATTTCTGTAAGCCCAAGAGGCAAAACAAATTTATTACTAATAAAAGTTTACTTTCGTGTTTGTTTAAGCAAATTTAAATCCTGCGGTCCTTGAAAACATTGCATATACATTCACATATCATTTCATTGCATCACAGGTTTATATTTGTGCACAGGTTTCTCATCTTCTCGCTGTTTATTTCAGCAATGGCTCTTGAACAATCAGTTAAGGATCTCCAGGCACAAAATGCACAATTCCAAGAGCTGATCCTGAACCTGACCAAGGGGCAGGATGAATTGAAGACACTGCTGGCCAAGAAGACTAAGAAGACTAGAAGGTCAGGCGGCCTGATCAACATGGGAAGAAGGTTCAAAGGTCTTGCCAAGACCAAAGAACCAGTTGAAGACTATGAATCTGAAGAATTTGAAAAAGAGGGAGGCAGTCTCCACAATACTATGGGGGACTCTGATTCTGAGGCTAATTACTATCATGAGCCTAATGAAGACAAATTCAAGATGCTGGTGGATAGAATGGATGCTATGGAGTTGCAGAAGTCACCTGGGCTGGATTTTGAAGATTTGAGTCTGATATCTGGGGTAGTCATACCCATTGGTTTCAAGGTTCCTACTTTTGTTGTTTATGATGGGGTCTCTTGTCCCAAGATGCATCTGAGGTCTTATGTCAGAAGAATTCAACCCCACACCGCTGATAATAAGTTGTGGATCCACTTTTTCCAAGAGAGCTTATCTGGAGCTCAATTGGAGTGGTATTATCAATTGGAGAGTGTCAACATCAGGGATTGGAATGATCTGGCTGAAGCTTTCTATAAGCAGTATCAATACAATGCTGACTTAGCCCCCACTCGCATGCAGCTTCAGAGCATGTCTATGGGTGCCAAAGAAAGTTTTAAGGAGTATGCTCAGAAGTGGAGAGATTTAGCTGGAAGAGTTCAACCCCCTTTAACTGACAGGGAATTGGTTGATATGTTCATGTGTACGCTGAATGGTCCTTTTTACAGTCATCTCATTGGAAGCTCATCATCTGGCTTCACTGAGTTGATAATGACAGGAGAGCGAGTAGAAAATGGTATAAAGAATGGCAAGATCCAAGTGGGTGCTTCTTCATCAGGAGCTGCAAAGAAGCCTCCCACTAGGAAGAAAGAATCCAATGCTGTTTATGGTCAACCTGATCGTAACAGAAGGCATCAGTCTGTTAGTGCAGTTCATATTTCAAATCCAACTCCTGCAACAACAGAGCAGCCACAGGGCAACCAACAGAGGGCTAGAAGGCAGTTCACGAAGATCAACATGTCAATGGCTCAGGCATTGCAACACTTGTTGAAGGCTGAACTTATTACTTTGAAAGAGGCTCCTCAGAATCCTAATGTTACCTCTCCCAGGTACAATCCCAATGCACGGTGTGCATACCATTCAAACTGTCAGGGACATGATACTAATAACTGCTGGATCTTGAAGAATAAAATTCAAGATATGATTGATGCTGGAGAGATTGAGTTTGACCCTCCAGGTACTCCAAATGTGATTACTGCTCCAATGCCAAATCACGAGAAGACTGTCAATGCCATTGATGAAGATCTGCATATCCATTCAGTTGCGGAGTTAACCACACCATTGTCTGTCATCAGAGAGAAGTTAGTACAAGCTGGGTTCTTTCCGGGTTGTCGTGAAGATTGTGTTTATTGTGAGTATAATCCAGATAAGTGTTGGAGGTTGAAGGACGGAATTCAACGTCTCATGAATAATTACACCATAGTGTTTGAAAGGAGACCACCTTCTGTGGAAAATATGGTGGAACACGTTACTAGAGGTAAGAAGACTGAAGAGGTTGATATGGTTGACAAAGTACCGGTAAGGATCACTTCAAAGGGACCTATTAAAATCACCCATCAGGGTCCAATCAAAATTACTGCCGAAGGTCCTATAAGAGTTGTTGCTGAAGCCAGAGTGGCTCCTATGGTCATTACCACTCCTGGTCCTATTCCGTATACGTCTGATAAAGCTGTGCCTTGGCATTATGGGTCTGATGTTTATATCCATGGTGTTAAGCAAGAGCCCTTAGCTGATGTGCCTGTTGATGTTGACAATATTGCTGGATCTAGTAAGATCACACGTAGTGGAAGAGTCTTCTCACCTCCAGTTAATTCCAAGAATGCATCTACTCCTGCTGCTACTTCCACCACTGATGCTCGGGGCAAAGGTCCTGTTATTGAACCTATATCTACTGATGTGCCAGCTGCTGATGATCTCTCTAAGCAGATGGAAGAAGTATTGAAAATCATTCGCAAGAGTGATTATGACATTGTTGATCAGTTGGGGCATACTCCCTCAAAGATTTCTATGTTGTCCTTGTTGTTATGTTCTGAGGCTCATGCCAAAGCCTTGATCAAGTTTCTGAAGACTGCTCATGTACCCAATGCAATTTCTGTCGACCAGTTTGAGAATTGTGTTGCCCACCTGACCTATGATAATGGGTTAGGATTTTCTGATGCTGATTTGACCCCTGCCAAGAGGGATCATAACAGGGCTCTGCATATCTCCATTGAGTGCAGGGGCACTACCCTGTCACATGTATTGATAGACAATGGTTCCTCTCTGAATGTGTTGCCCAAGGAAGTCCTGAATAAGCTGAGTCCTGAAGATGCTGTGCTGAAGCCCAACAGTATTGTGGTGAAGGCTTTTGATGGTTCTAGAAGAGTAGTGCATGGGGAAATTGATCTTCCAATCAAAGTTGGCTCTCAGGTTTTTACTGCTACATTTTATGTGATGGATATTCGTCCTTCATACTCTTGTCTGCTTGGTCGTCCCTGGATCCATGGGGCAGGTGCTGTAACCTCTACATTACATCAGAAGCTAAGATATCCGGTAGAAGGAAAGGTTGTTACTGTCTATGGAGAAGAAGAATACTTTGTCAGCCATGTGAATACCTTCAAGTATCTGGAAATGGAAGGTGAATACATTGAAACTCCGTGTCAGACGTTTGAAGTGGTTCCTTGGATTGTTAATGATTACGTAGCTCCTCCGGTTGCCAAGAAAGTTCCTGTAGTCACCAGAATACCTTCAACAATGGTAATGGCCTCCCTCAATGATGCTAGAGCTGTGGTGGATGAAGGTGGTTGTACTATTTGGGGTCAGCTTCCTGATATCCCATACAAGTCTGACAAATTTGGTTTGGGTTTCACTGCAGAGTCCCAGAAGGCTGTTCGTCGTGCTCGTGCTGTTCGTATCACCAATCAAGGGGTTATAAAAGATCAGATCAATGCTGTGGGAGACTATGATGAAGACTACAATCTGGATGCTTGGATTTTTTCTACTGTGGGTGTTGGACTCAATAATTGGAAAGCTGAAGATGTTATCCCTATCTCCTTTAGTCAGGAGTAAATACTATTACTGTGTTGTTGTTTTTTTTTATAATTTCTTGAACAATTGAACTTTTAAGCCTTGTGCCTTACCCGGGGCACAATGGTGTGCTTGTTACGGGATGTCATTTCATTTGCATACTTCATTCAATAAAAATCAGTGGACGTTTCGTTTTCGTAAATATTGTGTTCCTTGTCTTTCTTTTCTTTTATTTTTGCTTTATCAGCTATGTGTTCTTACACACACCCACATCACTAAAATGCAGATCCTCGTCCACTCTGGATCCTGTTGATAACAGTTCTACTATTGCCAATTATGATTTCGAGAATCCGATCTATCAAACTGAAGACGGAAATGAGGACGATTGTGAGGTACCTGTAGAGCTTGCTAGGTTGTTACAACAAGAAGAGAAAGCTATACAGCCACATGAAGAGCCAGTCGAAGTTGTGAATCTGGGAACTGAAGAAAACAGGAAAGAAGTCAAGATAGGGGCTGATTTAGAGGATAGTGTCAAGAGCAGGTTGATTCAGATGTTATGTGACTATGTGGAAATCTTTTCCTGGTCCTATGAAGATATGCCAGGGTTGGATACAAACATTGTAGCTCACCGTTTACCAGTAAAAGAAGATTGTCGTCCAAAGAAGCAGAAAGTTCGTCGTATGCGTCCTGAAATGTCAGAGAAGATCAAAGCAGAGGTAATGAAACAGTTCAATGCAGGGTTCTTAGCAGTGACTTCTTATCCTCAGTGGGTTGCAAATGTGGTGCCGGTTCCTAAGAAAGATGGTAAGGTACGTATGTGTGTAGACTATAGGGATTTGAACAAAGCCAGCCCCAAAGATGACTTTCCACTTCCTCATATTGATGTTCTGGTAGACAACACCGCTCAGCATAAGGTATTCTCTTTTATGGATGGTTTCTCTGGTTACAATCAAATCAAGATGGATCCCGAAGATATGGAGAAGACAACATTTGTTACACAGTGGGGCACCTTTTGCTATAAGGTGATGCCATTTGGTTTGAAGAATGCAGGGGCAACATATCAGCGTGCTATGGTGGCTTTGTTTCATGATATGATTCATCATGAGATAGAAGTGTATGTGGATGATATGATAGCCAGGTCTCAGAATGAAGAGCAACATCTTGATCATTTGCATAAATTGTTTGAGAGGTTGAAGAAATACAAGTTGAGATTAAATCCAAACAAATGTACTTTTGGAGTAAGATCTGGTAAGCTCCTGGGTTTCATTGTCAGTGGAAAAGGTATTGAAGTGGATCCTGCAAAAGTGAAAGCTATACGAGAGATGCCAGCTCCCCGTACTGAAAAGGAGGTTAGAGGTTTCTTGGGACGATTAAATTACATTGCAAGATTTATTTCCAAATTAACTGCCATCTGTGAGCCAATATTCAAGTTGCTGAAGAAAGATCAGGTGATGGAATGGAATGATGAGTGCCAGACTGCCTTTGATGAAATCAAGAGATATCTCCTAGAACCTCCAATTTTGATGCCACCAGTTGATGGAAGACTTGTATATGGTGACCCATACTACCTTGATTATGTACTTAACAGTATTAGACAACTCAATGGGGTGTGTATTGGGGCAACATGACGAGTCTGGTCGAAAAGAGCAGGCAATATACTACCTTAGCAAAAAGTTTACCGACTATGAAACAAGATACTCACTGCTCGAGAAAACTTGCTGCGCTTTGGCATGGGCTGCTCGCCGACTAAGACAGTATATGGTGACCCATACTACCTTGTTGATTTCAAAGATGGATCCAATCAAGTACATATTTGAGAAACCCGCTCTCTCTGGAAGAATTGCAAGATGGCAAATGATATTGACGGAATATGATATACAGTATACTACTCAGAAGGCCATTAAAGGAAGTGTTGTTGCTGATCATTTGGCTCATCAAGCAGTGGATGATTACCAGTCAATGAGTTTTGAGTTCCCTGACGAAGACATTATGATCATTACCAAAGAACCTGGACAATATGACAGACCTGAACAAGGATCCCGATGGACTATGGTTTTTGATGGTGCCTCTAATGCACTTGGTAATGGTGTTGGTGTTGTGATTAGTTCCCCGGAAGGTTGTCATACCCCGATTACAACCAGACTTTGTTTTTATTGTACCAATAACATGGCTGAGTATGAGGCATGTATCCTGGGTATTAAAGCTGCTATTGACATGAAGATTCAGTTCCTTGACGTGTATGGAGATTCAGCCCTGGTAGTTAGTCAGATTAAAGGAGATTGGGACACCAAACATGATAACCTCATTCCTTACAGAGAGCATGTGTTGTCTTTGATCCCACATTTTAAAGAGATTACCTTTGGACGTATTCCACGAAGAGAGAATTAGTTGGCAGATGCATTGGCCACCATGGCATCCATGTTTGAGATCAGCTGGGATGATGAAGCTCCCAAGATTACTATTGATAGATTTGAAAAGCCTGCATACTGCAATGAGATTGACACAGAAGGGGCAGAGGAGAAGCCTTGGTTCTACGAAGTAAAAAGATATCTTGAAGCTCAGGAGTTCCCTGAAGGGGCATCTGTCAAAGATAGGAAATTTCTGAGAAGATTCTCTGCTAAGTTCTTTTTGAGTAATGGCATTTTGTACAAGCGCAATCATGACTCAACTATGCTTCGTTGTGTGGATAAGAAGGAAGCAACTGAGATTATGGAAGACATGCATGATGGAATTTTTGGCACCCATTCTAGTGGACATACTATTGTAACACCCCAAATTTGCCCTCTTCTTGTTTAGCATCGTTATCATATCATAATCATCATGAGCATACCATATCCTTATCATTTAGCATAGAAAAATGAGGCATAACACTCGCATGTTCCAGCATAAGGCATATGATCGGTCATCTGGGAAAATCCGAACCTGCAAGTCAAAATCAAGAGCATGGTGATCTAGCAAGAATCTCACAGGATCATTTTGCACAAGCCTGGTATCATGTTCAGAGCCCTAGAAAGAGAAGATGGATCAAAATTTGCTTGAAACGGTTGGGGCAGGTCTATTTTTGAAGGTTCCCACCAAAGGGAGGGAAATTCAAATTTTCCATGCGTTAACCGATTAACGCATATGGTTAACCGGTTAACGGCTGCGAAATTTGAATTCCCAGCAGCAATTTCAACATGTGTGTTTTGGCTCCATTTTCCAATTTTCTGATTTTTATTCATTTGAATTAAATTTGAATTTGAGAGAAGGATCTAGAGCATTTATCCAAGCCTCATTCCAACCCTAAATCCAAATCACTTTCTAAGCTAATGCCAAGCCATATTTTTGGATCCCAAACCAAAATTTTGGGCCCCAAACCTAAATCATATTTATTCCATTTCCCTCCAAACCAAAGGGGCTCCCTCTCATTTTTTCACTCTCATTTCTGAATTTTCATTCCTCTCACTCACAATTCTCTCACTTTTCTCTCCCAATTTTCCAAATCACTCAAAGTTCCTCTTTGAAGATCACACAACCTTGCCTTGAGGTGTGTAGATCTTGGAACTAAACCTCCATTCATAGCTTCTTTGCATCTTTTTGTTGGTTTTATTGGAGATTCAGATCTGGTTTGAGATCTAGAAGTGCTTTTGGATCCAAAATTCTGCATCAAGGGCTTGTTCTTGCATTTATTTTGCATGGAGTGTGGAGCTTAGCATCGGATCTTTAAAGTTTTGCGCGAGATCTACCGTTTTCAGCTCAATCAACAATTACCAAAGCATACCTCAGCTTTGTAGTTTGGTTAATTTCAGATCTAGCTCTGTTTTTAGCTTATTTGCATGCTTGTGCTTTAGATCCACCATGTGCTTGTGTATTTGCTTGTGTTGTTTGATTTGATTGGTTGATTTGTATCCGGATCCGAATGTTATTGTTCATGAGCTTAATGATATGGATTAATGTGAATTGATCTAATTTTTCCATGTGTAATTGATTGCTGGTCTGGTGCAAGCTTATTTGAATAAGCTGTTTTGAGATGCTGTTTTCTGCAGGATTTGTTGCTGTTTTATCAGTGTTAACCGGTTAACGTATATGGTTAACCGGTTAACGCCCCTGTTTTGTGCGTATTTTGTGCAGGTTTGAGCTGGTTAACCGGTTAACGCATTTGGTTAACCGGTTAACACTGAAGCAGAATGACTTTTTAGTGTTGTTTTGAGCTTGTTTGATCCCTTTGCTTGTTCTAATTGCCATGGATCATTGCATGATCATTAAACATGAGATTTTAGGGTGATTTGCTTGCTGGTTGATGTATGCTTTCATGTTTTCGACGCGTAAGTCGTGTACTTGCAATGTTTGGCATGATGTTTGATTCTTGTTCACAAGAACCTTTGAGCATGACTAATTCCATGATTGTGTTGGTCACTTTGCTGGATTTTTTTTATGCATACTAACCTTGCAGGGGCTATGGTAAGTGAGAGATGTGGGAATTGAGTTCCACATCTCCAATTCTCATCTTCCTCTTATGTTTATGTTACTAACCCTTTGTTGTTGGGCTTAGGCCTTTCTCATCCCTTCTTCTATCTTCTTCTTTTTTTTCCTTCATTAGGATAGAAACCTCACTAACCTTTAGGACTTCCATGCATGTGAATACTTAGGATTATTTTAGTCCCCCTTTAGAATTTTTCCTTTAAGATCCTTTGGTGCTCTCTCTTCTCATCTTCAAACTTAATTCTAATTCATTTAATAAAGGTTGAGTACTTTCATGTGACATGAGACTTTGCTATGAGATGCTCACATGCGTTCCATTTCGGGGCGAGGTGTGAGTCATCACTCGTGGTGGATAGGTCTTAGCATGAGTACCTCACAAAGAAAAGCTAAAAAAAACACTTCTTAACCAAAAATCACAAAAAAAAATAATAATTAATAATGGTAATAGGCCAGTGTGCTTAAGCCTTCACCTATGGGACTAGCTTTGGGGATTTCCTCCATAGATAGGTGTGCCTCTTGCGCATTCCATTTCGGGATGATGTGAGATGTACACATCCCATTGAGTAAGACTTGGGTACACTTACCTATGCAAACTTTCACTCATAAAAGCTTCTAAAAAACACCAACAAACAATAAGCGTCTTTCCTTCGGGAATTCTTTTCTCATCTCCTTCGCTCCGTACGCGAACTTGCTCCTACTTGTCATCTTGCAAGACGGTTACGCACTCGTCGTCCGAGTCTGCAACACCTGAGCAATGGCATAGGCAGTTCAAGCCTTAATTCACAAACAATTTCCTTTTGTTACCCCTAGTTAGGGGAACTACGGCGTCTCTGATCCTCATTATCCCGATGAGGTACGTAGGCAGCGGGGTAGGGCCCGTTCGAGCACAATCTTTATTTTCCCTACATTTTTCCTTTTCTTTTCTTATTCATTTACTTTCTCATTTTTCTTTTCCAGTTCATTTTCTTTTCTTTTGCTGCAGTTTTCATACCCTCACCCTTTGAAACAGTATTCTTTGCAAGCGTGGATCCCGTCGGGTACGGCGGACGATCTGGGTGCTAATACCTTCCCAGGTCGTAACCGACTCCCGAACTCAGTCTCTTTGGTTCGCAGGACCTGTGTCCTTCCTCTTTTTTTCTTCTGGTTTGTGCAGCATTACCATTCCCTCTATTCGGGATAAAAATGCATGGCTGGCGACTCTATCCTTTTTCCGCGCCACTTTCGCGTTTGTACCAGGATGGAAATCCCGGGAGCGACAGCTGGCGACTCTGCTGGGGACCGAACCCAGAATCTCTGGTTCCCCTGTGAGTCTCTCCTAGCGCTTGTGTGTTGTTGTTTCATTGGGTGATGCTTGTTTGATGTGGCTTGTTGTACTGTATTGTTGTTTATTTACAGCTTTATTTACAGCTTTATTTACAGTCTTCAGTATTTATTTTCCGCATCATTTATATCATACTGGACTGTCTGGACTGGTTTTCTGTTTGGTGGGATGGGTGATACTGTTTCTGAGAGATAAGCCAAGTACCCGGCTTGAGTGCACCCTAGGATTAGAGTGGACATATTGTACTCGCATGTGGCATGATGAGTGGCGATGTGTTTCACGCCCAGATTGCGACTGTCTTGAAAATATCTTGTGTGGGGATTTCCTCCACTTCGGGATAGGACCTTGATGGTTATGTGCATCTGGGGACCGATCATTGAGAACCTTTGTGGAAACAACCCTCTCCAGTGGTGACAGTGGCAGACCACATTTTGTGGCAAACCCATTCGCACCCGAGGGTCCACTGGGAACTCGCATAGGATGGCCTGGTTCTCTTATAGGAACTCAGTCAAAGCATCTGGTCGTATGGCATTAGTACTGTATCCTACGGGCTGAATGTACTATTGTTTCTCGATTTCAGCGCTTGAAGCTGGGAATCTGTAAGGGATGCTTGTTTTTCCCGGACTCAGCTGAGGCCTCCCTGCGTAGTATATAATGCCTAACCGATTCCCTGACTTGGTCATGAGCCACTTCTCGGAAATGGTGAAAGTATTATTGCTATTCGGCTTTGAGAGTCCGTGATGTTTGACCCGGAGCACACCCGTGAGATTTGGGATGGGTTTACAGGTTTGCAGGAACACTTGACCTCATCATACCCTTGTTATTAGTGCAGTTCATGTTATGATGCAGTTACTTTGGTTCCGGAGTTCTGGTTTTCTGGTTCTGGTATTCGTGATACTATGGTCCTGAGATTTTCTTCAGAGGGTTGTGGTTATCAGAGAGGGTGACTCAGTGAACTTTTGGTTTGTCAGAGGGATCTTGTCAGTGGCCAGATTCCAGACAGTCTCAGATGACCATATGTCTTTGCATTTGCATCTGCATTGCATCATTGCATCATTAATCATTGTTTTGTTTTCATTCACAGGTTCATATTTCTGCTTCCGGTTCCGGTATTCTCTTCAAAGATGGAAGATCCTCGCAAGCAGAATATTCACTTCAAGTTCTTTGATGTCAAGATTGGTTTGCTGAAGAAGATGGTAAAGCTGATTACGCCCAACCAGGTAGAGAGATTCAGAAAAGCTTATGGGAGTATTCTTGATGTGGTGATAGAGCTAAATCCTTCAGAGAGGAGTGCCATTCATACATTGCTTCAGTATTATGATCCTCAGCTCCGTTGCTTCACCTTTCCTGATTTCCAGTTGGGCCCTATGCTGGAGGAGTATGCTTTGATCCTGGGTGTGCCAGTTCAAGATCAGGTTCCTTTCAACTCTGAGATGAGTAGACTAGCACCGGAGGCTATTGCTAAGGCTCTTTATTTGAGCCCTCCTACTGTGAAGTCTTTGACCATTATCAAAGGAGGTGTGTCTGGGTTTTCTTTGGAGGTTCTGGTAAAGAAGGCGGAAGAATTGGCTGTTGAAGAAGAATGGGATGCGGTCTGTGCTATCTTGGCTCTTTCTATCTATGGCACCATTTTGTTTGCTGATATGGAGAAGTTCATAGATATAAACGCCATACATCTCTTTTTGCTGAAGAATCCTGTGCCTACCTTACTCGGGGATTTGTATTACTCGGTTCATTACAAGACTGAAAAGAAGAGGGGAGGTTTGGTTCGTTGCTGTGCTCCATTATTTCACATGTGGTTCATGAGGCATTTGCCTAGTACGGGAGTGTTTAGTGACCATAGTCTAATATGGGCTCAGAAGCTGGAAAAGTTGCTTGCCAAGGATGTTAGGTGGTTCACTCAGAGGCTGCAAGGTGCACGTTTCATTACCAGCTGCGGAAGTTATCATAGTGTGCCTTTGTTGGGAATAACTGGAGGGATTAATTACAATCCAATCTTGTTAAGAAGACAATTAGGATACGCTTTGAGAGATGTGCCTGAAGATTTGAAGCTGACCCCCATTTTCTACTTTTCCGTGAAAGATAATATGCCCTTAGTGAGGAAGGTTGCGGGGGCTTGGAAAAGCATCAAAGGAGAAGGAATAGCTAGTTTCGGGAAGTGCAACAATCAGACGTTCCCAGGGTACGAAGCTTGGTTGAAAGACAGAGCCAGAAGAGTTTTGTTACCATTTTCAGCACCAGTTGCTGAGTCCATTGATACTGTGCCTTTAGAGGAATTCGAGAAGTTAGAAGCCCAGTTACATGCAGTTAGAGTTGAAAATACCGAGATGGTAAGCTTGTATTACCAAGCTAACAGGGCCAAGAAGGAAGCTGAGGAGAAGTTGCTGAAGATACAGACGACTTTGGAGGCTAAGGAGAAAGACTTTGCAGGAAAAGAAGCGCATTTCCGCAGGTTGGGGATGATGGAAGCCCAAAGAGAAGTTGAGCGCAAGAAGAAGTCAAAGACCCTTAGAGATGCTCGTCAGTCTATTGTCTGGTTGAAGGGACAAAGAGAGCAAGAGTTGAAGCAATATAAGGAAAAAGAGGAGTTCTTTGAGACTCAGATGGCTTACAAGAAAGAAGAGGTGGAGCAGGCCCACAAGATTCGCAGAGAGAAGACCCAACAGCTTGCAGACAGTCAACAAGCCCTCGAAGAAGCACTCAAAGAGATTGAAGACCTCAAGTTGATGGCAGGAGTCAAGAAGGTCAGGTCTGATGATGGAGTTTCAGGATCCTCAGGCGGCGGTTATGCTTTTTAGTTTGTTTTCTTTGTATTTGGATTACCTACGGGCATGTTGTAGGAGTCCTAGTTGTTTGGTTATACTCTGTAAGAACTCGTATTCTATGAGGAATTCTGTTTTATTGTGCCTATTGAGCTGATCTATGTTATGATGTTTCTCACTATTTCTTGGTTTGCTTGCTATTATGGTTTGAATGAGGTTTCCCGCAAAGGTTTCTGAAAGTCGAGGATCAGTACCCATCTGGTTTTCTTTGCTAAATACCGGAGCCGGGGCATAAGTGACTTGTGTTTGGAAACATAAACAACTGCATTGCATCCATATAACCTGTTTGTTGTTTTGCAGGTAGTGTCTCGGTTACTAACGTATTTTGTGTTTCAGGCACTATAGCTCCTCGAAAAGCTCGGGGGCAGCCAACAGTACACAGGTACCCAACCAAGGTTAACAGAGAGAGAGCCATGGATCAAATGCAGGCAGATTTGGCAGACCTAAGACAGAGAATGGATAATTTCATGACATTAATGACCGGCATGGGGCAGAATCAAGAACGGCTGCGAGAGTTGGTTGAGAATCAGAACAGAAACGCTGCTGCTGCTGCAAATGTTGGTAATCATACCGGTGCGGGCGCACGTCAGGGTGGACCTCATGTTATACAACCAGGGGCGACCGTAGTCAATGACGGGATGCATAACATTCATGTGGACCACCAGGAGGACCAGTTCACTTTACTTGATGAGACCGAGGGTCAAGGGGTCGAAATGAATAAGAGATTCGAAGAGATGGCCGAGCAAATCAAGGCTATTCAGTCCCAGAGTTCTTTGGGATTCGATATAACAGACTTGGGTTTGGTTCCGGGAGTCAGAATCCCGTACAAATTCAAGGTTCCTACTTTTGAGAAGTATAACGACACTGCTTGCCCAAAAACTCATCTGCAATCATATGTGGGGAGAATTGCCGCGCATACAGACGATGAAAAGCTATGGATGTATTACTTTCAGGACAGCTTGGTGGGAGCTTCCCTTGAGTGGTACATGAAGCTCAGCAGGGTCAATGTTAAGAGCTGGAAGGATCTCGCTGAGGCCTTCGTGAAGCAGTACCAGTACAACATGGATATGGCTCCGAATCGCACCCAGTTGCAACATATGGCTCAGACAGCAAAAGAAGGCTTTAAAGAATACGCCCAGAGGTGGCGTCAGCTAGCTGCTAGGGTGCAGCCACCCTTGTTAGAGAATGAGATGGCCGATATGTTTATGGGTACCCTCCGGGGGGTATTTCTTGAGAGATTGGCATCAAGTTTTGCTACAAAGTTCAACGATATTGTCATTGCGGGAGAAAGGGTCGAAACGCTGTTGAAAATGGGGAAGATACAAGACCCAGGTGCTAGTAGCTCAAATGGAGCGAGGAAAGCTTTTAGCGGACCTCCAAGAAGGCGAGAAGGAGAGACCAATGCTGTATTCGGCCGAAGCCAGGGCCGTGGTTACAGAAGACCTTATGAACATGTGGCTGCTGTCACTATTCCTGCAGCTCCCGTACAACAGATGCCACCTCCACCACAACAACAACAACAACCTAGAGCCAACTACCAGCAAAGGCCCTATCAGCCGAGGCAGGCTCGTCCTGCTAACAGGGTGATTGAAGCTATTCCGATGACATATGCTGCCTTGTTGCCAAGACTACTAGACTTGAACCTTATTCAATTAAGGACTTTGGCACCACCACCTCCTGGAGAGCTTCCAGCTGGTTACGACGTCAACGCGCGATGCGCTTTTCATTCAGGGGCACCCGGGCACTCAACTGAGAAGTGCAGGGCGCTACATCACAAAGTTCAAGATCTCGTGGATTCAAAGGCAATCAACTTTGCGCCACCACCGAATATCAACTCGAACCCTATACCTAATCATGGAGGGGCAAGAGTTAATGCTGTTGAGCGTGATGACAAGTTGAGTTTGGTACTGAGAATTGATGAAGTCAAGACGCCGTTGAAGGTGGTGAAAGAGAGACTGTTGAAAGGTCAAGTATTTCCTGGTTGTTCTCTCGATTGTGAAGACTGTATAAGTGTTGTGAATGGCTGCGAGAAATTGAAGACGGGTTTGCAAGAGTTGATTGATGTTGGGTCCCTACAATTTAGCAAGATTAGTAATGAAAAAGCTGATGATGTGTCAACCATTACTATCTTCTACAATGAGGCTGACATGCCCGTTCGACAAGAGCCTGTTACCATTTACACTCCTCAGATTAGTCCTGTGACTATAACTGTACCTGGGCCGGTACCATACACCGATGATAGAGCCATTCCTTGGCATTACGGTTCTGATGTTTATGTGGCGGGACAGAAGATGGAGAGTAGACCTGTTGCTGACCTGACTATTGAGAATGTAGGAGGTGTTGGGGGTTTTACTCGAAGTGGTCGTTTGTTTGCTCCCCCTGCACTGAGAAAGGATCCTGAGGCCGAAGCTTCGTCCAAAGACAAAGGGAAGCAGATTGCGAATGACGAGTCAACTACTCCTGTGGCTGGGCAGAGGACGTTTGAAAAGGAGGTAGAGGAGTTTATGAAGATCATCAAAAGGAGTGACTATAAGGTGGTTGACCAACTGAATCAAACGCCTTCAAAGATTTCTATTTTGTCACTGTTGATGTGCTCTCCCGCGCACCGAGAAGCCTTGCTGAAAGTACTTCAAATGGCCTATGTTCCTCAAGAAATCACTGTTAATCAACTCGAAGCTGTTGTTGGAAGTGTTAATGCCAGCCATGGTTTAGGCTTCACTGACCGAGACCTTACTTCGGAGGGAAGGAATCACAATAAAGCACTGCATATCACGATGGAATGCAAGGGCGCTGTTTTGTCTCATGTTCTTGTGGACACAGGCTCTTCCTTGAATGTGCTCCCGAAGAAGGCGTTGATGAAGCTTAACATTGATGGGGTTATTCTGACGCCGAGTGATCTAGTGGTTAAAGCTTTCGATGGTTCAAGAAGATCCGTTTTCGGAGAGGTTGAGTTGCCTGTCAAGATAGGCTCTCAAGTCTTCAAGAGTGTCTTCTATGTCATGGATATCCAGCCTGCGTATAGTTGCTTGCTGGGCAGACCGTGGATACACGCAGCTGGAGCTGTCACCTCAACTCTGCACCAGAAGCTTAAATATGTGGTGGATGGCCAGGTCACCACAGTTTGCGGGGAAGAAGATATATTCGTCAGCCACCTGTCGACATTCAAATATGTAGAAATGGACGGAGAAATCCACGAGACTTTGTGCCAAGCTTTTGAAGCAGATGTCAGTATCTTGACTCCGGTGAAGAAAAATAACGAAGGCACGTCCATTCATTCTTACCAGGAAGCAAAGGAGGTCGTCCAATCAGGCAAGGCCCAGGGCTGGGGCAAGTTGTTGGAGATGGAAAAGAAGGATGATAAATTCGGCTTAGGGTATCAGCCTGGGGGGTCTGCTCAGAGTGGTAAGGCTATCTCATTCACAAGTGCTGGTCTGCTCGACCGCGATCAAATCTGTATGGCAAGCCAAGACGGGGATAGTGACAGAGACTGGGACAATAATTGGATCCGCCCGTGTGCACCCGGCGAGGAGCTAGGAAATTGGTCCGCGGAAGACATTGTCCAAGTTACCTGGCTCTCAAAGTAATTGTTTTGTTTCCTTTTATTAGCATACTGCATTGTCAAATCCAGCATTCTGCCCAAGATGTTCGGATCCATTGTACTGGGCCACCATGTTTTGTATTGCATCGTTATTTTTGCCATGAAATAAAAGGACATTTTCAGACAAATTGTGCTCTCTTTCTTTGTTTTTAAACTTTTTCACAAAAAACAATATAAAAATGGCAATGTGTTTTTTCATTTTTTGCTTTGTGTTAGCGTCTCTTTTCAAAATAAGCAGATTCTGAATAAGCACATCATTTGTGCAGTATTGATCATCCGGATTCCACGGATAACGTTCCTGCTATGACTATGCATGACTTTGATAATCCAGTCTACCAAGCTGATGAAGGGGTTGAGGAAGATTGTGACCTACCTAAAGAGTTGGTCAGATTGTTAAAACAAGAGGAACGAGTTATTCAGCCTCATCAAGAGGAGATTGAGACCATCAACATTGGCAGTGAAGATGCAAAGAAAGAAATCAAGATAGGAGCCAATCTGCAGGCCGACGTCAAACAAGAGCTGATCAGTATGCTGAGAGAGTATGTAGATATCTTTGCTTGGTCATATCAAGATATGCCAGGGTTGGATACCGACATCGTGATGCATAAGCTACCTCTGAGAGAAGACTGTCCTCCTGTGAAGCAAAAGTTGAGAAGAACTCGCCCGGATATGGCGATGAAGATTAAAGAGGAGGTGCAGAAACAGTGGGATGCCGGGTTCCTTGCCGTGACTAGTTACCCACCTTGGGTAGCTAACATCGTACCAGTGCCTAAAAAGGACGGCAAGGTCCGGATGTGCGTTGACTATCGAGATTTGAACAGAGCAAGCCCAAAGGATGATTTTCCGTTGCCACACATTGACGTGTTGGTCGACAGTACTGCTCAATTCTCAGTATTCTCCTTCATGGATGGATTCTCCGGTTATAATCAGATAAAAATGGCGCCGGAAGACATGGAGAAGACAACGTTCATTACCCCGTGGGGAACATTCTGCTATAAGGTCATGCCCTTCGGTTTGAAGAACGCTGGGGCAACTTATCAGTGGGCGATGGTCACGTTGTTCCATGACATGATCCACAAGGAGATCGAATGTTATGTGGATGATATGATTGCAAAGTCCAAAGACGAAGAGGAGCATTTGGTTAACTTGAAGAAGTTATTTGACAGATTGATCAAGTACAAGCTGAGGTTAAATCCGAACAAGTGCACTTTCGGAGTGCGTTCTGGAAAGTTGCTGGGTTTCATTGTAAGTCAAAGAGGAATTGAGGTAGATCCTGCTAAAGTGAAAGCTATTCAAGATATGCCTGTACCAAAGACAGAAAAAGAAGTGCGCGGGTTCTTAGGTAGATTGAACTACATTTCTCGGTTCATATCTCACCTAACTGCCACGTGCGAACCGATATTCAAACTGCTAAGAAAAGAGCAAACAGTCAGGTGGAATGATGATTGCCAAAGGGTTTTCGACAAAATAAAGGAATATTTGCAGGAGCCTCCAATTCTGATGCCTCCAGTGGAGGGGAGACCGTTAATCATGTACTTGACCGTGCTAGAAGGGTCGATGGGGTGTGTGCTTGGCCAACATGACGAGTCTGGTCGAAAAGAGTACGCCATTTATTACCTTAGCAAAAAGTTTACCGACTGTGAATCCCGATACTCACTGCTCGAGAAAACTTGCTGCGCTTTGGTATGGGCTGCTCGCCGACTGAGGCAGTACATGTTGACCCATACTACACTTCTCATTTCCAAGATGGATCCTGTCAAGTACATCTTTGAGAAACCAGCATTGACCGGAAGGGTTGCTAGATGGCAGATGATTTTAACTGAATACGACATCCAGTACACTTCTCAGAAAGCCATCAAAGGAAGTGTATTGTCGGAATACCTTGCTCAGCAACCTCTTGAGGATGACTATCAGCCGATGAGATTTGATTTCCCTGATGAGGACATCATGTGCCTCAAAACAAACGATTATGAGGAACCACTTCCGGAGGAGGGGCCTGACCCTGAATCCAAATGGAAGTTGATGTTTGATGGGGCTGTCAATATCAATGGTCGTGGAGTTGGTGCCGTACTCATTACTCCTGAAGGTGTTCATTTACCCTTCGCTGCCAAAATTACTTTTGGCTGCACCAACAATGAAGCGGAATACGAGGCGTGTATAATGGGAATAGAGGAGGCAATTGATCTTCGGATTAAGAACCTCGACATATTCGGAGATTCAGCCCTCGTCATTAACCAAATTACCGGCAAGTGGTATACACATCAAGAGCATCTAGTTCCGTACAGGGATTATGCTAGAAAACTGTTGACATTCTTCACGACAGTTGAGCTCAAATACATACCACGGGACGAAAATCAATTTGCCGATGCTTTGGCCACTCTCTCTTCGTCAATTAAAGTCCTATGTTGGAACTTTGTGCCCAGAATTGACATCTCCAGGCTTGATTCTCCAGCTTATGCTTTCTCTGTAGACGCTGTGCCTGATGAGAAACCTTGGTATTTTGATATCAAGTTATTCCTGGAAAAGCAAGAATACCCAACAGGGGCATCTTCCAAAGACAAAAAGACCTTGAGACGACTTGCTGCTAGTTTCTTCTTGAACACAGACGGGGTTTTGTACAAGAGGAACTTCGACATGGTCTTGCTCAGATGCGTGGATAGACACGAAGCAAGCCTGTTGATGCAGGAAGTCCATGAAGGATCTTTTGGTACCCATGCAGGAGGGCATGTTATGGCAAAGAAACTGTTGAGATCAGGGTATTACTGGATGACAATGGATGCAGATTGTTGTTCGTTCGCTCGTAAATGCCACAAGTGCCAAATATATGCAGATAAAGTGCATGTTCCTCCTAACCCGCTCAACATCATGTCATCTCCTTGGCCTTTCTCTATGTGGGGCATTGACATGATCGGGAAGATCGATCCAACTGCTTCGAATGGTCATCGCTTCATCCTGGTCGCGATTGATTACTTTACCAAGTGGGTAGAAGCAGCGTCTTATGCCAATGTCACTCGTCAAGTGGTGGCAAGATTTCTGAAAAGAGATATCATATGCAGATATGGAGTGCCCGAAAGGATCATTACTGATAATGGTTCTAATCTCAACAACAAGATGATGGCAGACTTATGTCGGGACTTCAAAATACAGCATCACAATTCTTCTCCTTACCGACCAAAGATGAATGGTGCGGTAGAGGCAGCTAACAAGAATATCAAGAAGATTGTGCAGAAAATGGTTGTCACCTACAAGGATTGGCATGAGATGTTACCGTTTGCTTTGCATGGGTACCGAACGTCGGTCAGGACGTCAACAGGGGCCACTCCCTTCTCTCTAGTGTATGGCATGGAAGCAGTCCTGCCTGTTGAAGTAGAGATTCCTTCACTGCGTGTGATGATGGACGTCAAACTGGATGAGGCTGAATGGGTGCGTGCTCGTTACAACCAGCTATGTCTAATTGAGGAAAAGAGATTAGCGGCTATCTGTCATGGTCAGCTTTATCAGAGGAGAATGAAGCGGGCATTCGACCAACGAGTACGTACTCGAGAGTATCAAGTGGGAGAGCTTGTATTGAAGAGGATCGTTCCTCCAGGTTCAGATAACAGGGGCAAGTGGACCCCAAACTACGAAGGACCATTCATAGTGAAGAAAGTATTCTCAGGAGGGGCACTGATGCTCACCACTATGGATGGAGATGATTTCCCATCCCCTGTCAACTCGGACGCAGTTAAAAAATACTTCGCATAAAGAGACCCGCTGGACACAAAAACAGAATGTAAGTCCAGGCAAGAAAAGGGCATCCCGGCGAGCTAAAAACAGAATAAAAAGCTCGGGCAAAAATTAGGGGAAAAAAAAAAAATGTACACCCGCTGAGTTGAAAAGCCACATTGGACAGCTCAGGCAAAAAAGGGTATCCCGGTGGATTGAAAACCCGAGAGGGCGATCCACGCAAAATAAGGGAATAAGCGAACAACTGTGATCCAAGTTATCTGAACCACGTCATCGTTTCGTACGGTTTGACAATATCGGAAAGATAGGAAACAGTCCCCTTGTCTTCTCAGAAAGCCAAAGCAGAATGGAGAGTCTTGAAGACATGCAGGTCATAGCAGAAATGGAACTCCTTGGAATGCCGTGTACATTGCCTTTAGGATAGTTTCTTTTCTCAATTTTTATAGTGGCTACCTCTTTCCAGGTGGTTGCTTCTTGATGTAAATCTTTGCCTATTTAGAGGCCATTCAATAAAAATAATATTCAGTCAAAAAGCTGTGTGTGTTTATTTTTGTTTGCAAAATGTCCTGAATTTTTGGCAAAAATAGCATTGCATCTAAACATGGTGATAATCTTGAAAAGAAAACTGACATGCAGGGAAACTGTAACCCTCTTTGAGTGTCGGGTGATAATGGATGAACAGATCACGCCATGCAAATCCCCGGGACACACGTGTGTTTTCTGTTGTTGCAGGTTGCAGGATGGCGTCACATCAAGCAATTTACCCTCCCCCAGTAGAGTATCTCCCCAAGCAGAGATTTTTCTTCTCCAGCAGGTAGCTGAAAGCCTGACTTGTCTAAATAGATATTTTCCTCCAACTAAGTCTTGGCAGCAGCCCAAGCAGGTTCTTCTTCCCAAGTGAAGTAGTAGTCCATTCTTCCCCAGCGGAGTGTGCCTAGCAAGTACCTGAGAGCATGTCATCATCAGAGGTGGAATTAACAGTATTTTATCATCAGCAAGAGTCCTTCCCAGTAGGCGTGATTGAGGGCCTGATATCCCCTCAGAGTCTTGAATCATCGGATGCTCTCCCCAGCCAGAGTATTTTCCCAGGAAGCTTCCCCAGCCAAGTCTGAAGATGATTGGTTCCCACAGAGTTCATATTTGATTTTCACCTCCGTCCGTGAAATATTCCCCAGCAGATTTGCCCTATTGTTGGTTTATTTGATGATGCAGCCAGGTATTCATCACCTCAGTCGGAGTGGGTATCCAGACCTCTTGACTTGTCTTCCCTTGCAGAGTCGTATCTCTTGTTGCCGATCAGGCATTCGTTTGTTGCTCGTCTGCAATCTTCAACACGCGTATGTGTTATCCCTAAGCAAGTTTCCCCAGCAAGGACATATCACTGCTTTATGGCTGCTCGTCTGCATCTTTCAACACTCGTCTGTGTTAGCTCGGTGTTGCTGTTTGCTCGTCTGCAATTCTCGGCATTCGTCTGTGTTTTGAAGTGATTACTTTATTATTGCTCGTCTGCAATTTCCAGCACTCGTCTGTGTTTGGTTATGATAGTTGTTTTTGCTTGTCCGCAACTCCTCAACACTCGTCTGTGTTCTGAGATGATATTTGTTGTTGCTAGTATGCAACCTTCCAACACTCGTCTGTGTTTGGTATGGGGTCCTTCGTTGCACTCGTCTGTGCCTTGACATGTATTCTCTGTTGTTGCTCGTCTGCAATTTTCGGCACTCGTCTGTGTGTGTTTGAAGCTCGTCTGCTTTTATCTCCCAGAAGTCGTTTGTTTTCTGAAGCTCGTCTGCTTTGCCTGGATACTCGTCTGTATCATCCTCAGCACTCGTCTGTGCTAGCTTGCACCTGAATGTGAAGATTTGCTGTTTACCCTGATATCTCTGTGACTACTTCAAATGCTCGTCTGTGTTTGAATTTCTGGTATTCGTCTATACCAGTGGCTGATACTCGTCTGTGTCATCGCCTGAAGCACTCGTCTGTGTTTCTCAGATCATCGTCCGATACTCGTCTGTATCTTTGACTATTGGCACTCGTCTGTGTTCTCTTGATGATCATCCAATACTCGTCTGTATTGAAGAGGTTTAAAATCCTGACAGTGGGAATTAAATGTCAAAATGGTTACCGGGCCTGGCGTAACAGGTAAATCCGAGGGAGGCTCGTCCGTCTCAAGCACCAATTATTATGGTTGCTGCACCTGGCGTAACAGGTTTGCTCAGAAGACTCGTCTGTCTTATACCATATATCCGCGGATAATATATGAAGAAGGTTCGTCTACCTTGATTGCATGTCTATCCCACAGACTTATATGCATTCCCGGAGCCTGCGTAAGGGTTATCCGAAGAAGACTCGTCCGTCTTATCCCACTTATCTGCGTAAGGATTAGTGAAGGAGATTCGTCCATCTCAGGTCACTTTGAAGATCCTTAAGGGCTCGTCCGCTCTCTGCACCTGGCGTCACAGGTCATGCGAAGACTCGTCTGTCAGCATGATAGTATTCCAGATATCAGTTTCAACTTGGAAGAAGCTCGTCTGCTTTTTTCTCTCCTTCTTATCCCCAGAGCGTCATCTGGTTGGGTTTATTTCCCAGTGTTGCATTCTTCGTCAGAGTGCAAATTTCAGGTCTTCTTGGTATTCAATCACAGTTTATCTCGAATGTCTGATAGCCGTTGCTCTCATCCTTTTCAGATTAACAGTTGATTGAATAGGGGCAGCTGTAACACCCCAAATTTGCCCTCTTCTTGTTTAGCATCGTTATCATATCATAATCATCATGAGCATACCATATCCTTATCATTTAGCATAGAAAAATGAGGCATAACACTCGCATGTTCCAGCATAAGGCATATGATCGGTCATCTGGGAAAATCCGAACCTGCAAGTCAAAATCAAGAGCATGGTGATCTAGCAAGAATCTCACAGGATCATTTTGCACAAGCCTGGTATCATGTTCAGAGCCCTAGAAAGAGAAGATGGATCAAAATTTGCTTGAAACGGTTGGGGCAGGTCTATTTTTGAAGGTTCCCACCAAAGGGAGGGAAATTCAAATTTTCCATGCGTTAACCGGTTAACGCATATGGTTAACCG